>JAWLRI010000171.1:248220-318205 GCA_034781795.1 Crypturellus tataupa | reverse complement strand
TGGCCCTGCGTGTGCAGGGGGGTTGGACTAGATGACCTCTAGAGGTCCCTTCCAACCTTAGGCATTCTGTGATTCTACTGCACTGTATGACCCGCACTGACAAGGTAGGGGCACTCGACCCCATGCCCTAAAACGTATTCTGCATGCATTTGCCTTTGAATTTTTTAACATGGCCTCCTGTTTGGAGTTTACGTTGAAGATGGACAATCTCATCACCACGTTGCAGACAAAAGGGACTGCCCAGTGAGCGCTGAGATCCCTCACTGCGATGGCTGCAGCTCTGCTGTCGCCGCGTTGCCTCGTTCAGTGGCTCCAGCGGCCTCGCTGCCCAGCCGCCCGCCGCCGTGACCCCGCACAGCGCTGCGAGCCGAGAGGAGCTGCCCTTCAGCATCCTGCACCGAGGGGCCCCGAGAGCCCGATGCGCCTCAGGCCCTGCCTGTTGTCTTCTGAAATGGGGCTTGGCTCTGTTGCTGGTTTTAAAGCCTATGTGATGACTCCTCTAGTGTAAAGGTTGCTAGGAAATTAGTCTGTATCTGCTGAGGCTCGAGGTGATCTTCAAAAGGCAATTCTGGGAAAGTGGGAGATGAGATAAATCTTCTGGGGAAGTGGGGGATAAGATAAATCACGTCTGCATAAAGAAGCTGTGGCTTTTGATTGTGGGTCACACCTGCCAATCCAGTCTAAACTTAACTTGGATTTAGACAAGACTGCCTGGTATGGATGGGGGCTTGGGTGGAGCAGGAGCATGAAATCCGAGCCGGTAGATAACAGCTTGGCTGTGTGGTGCTTTTTTAAATTGCCAGTACAAAGTAAAAAGCTTCATATTGGCTTGAGCATTTCCTGTACTTCAAATGACTAAGTGTTTTTGTCTATTGCCTAATATTAAAGCTAAATTTGAAAATAAATAATTACTTCACAACAACAAAAAATGAGTGCCTTCCATCCTGTGAAGAAAAGGAGAGAATAATAATTGAATTTCTTTCTGGGAGGGGAGGAGAAAGGAGTGTACTAAAGTTTCTTTTTCAAAATGACTTCTGTTTTGGTGAAATTGCAAGCTTGTAAGGCATGTGCATATTGCTTTACAGATATTTCTTAACCCTTTGAACAACCCCCCCCCCAAACATTACTTTCTCATCTCTACTAGGTGCTCTAGTAAATCATGCTGGTTTATTTTAAATCATGCTGGTTGAAAAATTCATCAAATTTTATGGTCTAATATGGTCTTAGCTTTTGTCGTCATGTGAGAATTTTACTTAGTGCAGTTACAGAAATGATCTCTTCTAGCCTAATTGTTTTCTCAAATTTAATCCAAAGAAAGCTCAATTTAATGCTAGAGGTGAGCTCTATTCCCCAGAGCAAGGAAAATGGTTGGTCTCTGCCCAGCAGAAATTGCAATGCAGAGCAAACGCATTTGGACTGCTCTGCTCAGTTCCTGGTGCTCGGGGAAAGATTGAAGATAACAGATAACTGCAAGTAAATGATGTTACAGAAGAACAGCACTCATTTTAATTATGTATATTCCAGTTTGAGAACTATTTTTTTAATGTTGGTAAAAATTATGTATTCCTCTTGAGTTGGTATTAGTATTGCATTTCTTTTCCCTGTGCCCTTCTTCCCTGCAACAGGAATGGGGAGAGATCTCTGAACAAACATTTCTGTGAATTTTTGCAGCCTTGCTTCCAACTGTGCTAGCTCTTCAGCGTTATGAATTGTGGGCTGTTTTACTGCTCTGTCACCGTCTTTTTCTTAGGATGGAACATACTGAAACTCTCCCTTGGAACACAAATTGCTTCCGAGGCAGAACAACAGAAAATTACCTGTCTGATGCGGATGTCTAAGGATTAGCTTTAGAGTCCCTGGATTTCTGGGGTCAGATGTCACCAAGCACCTGAACAGGCTGTTCTGGAGGAGTAGGCTAGCAGTGGACTTCCATCCAAAAATTCAGAGGAAAGTAAATGAGGATCAGTAGTGAGGGCAGGGCTTTAAGATGAGAACTAGAAACAAGCAACACGTTGACTCTTGCATTTCTTTTTACTTATTCTTTTTTTTTTTCTCTTTCCCTCTTTTCTCCTTTGCTCCCAGCTGCATTTTGCAAACTTTACTATGAATAACTTTTTTATGCACAGCTTTTTATCTTTAGCTGTTAGTCAGCAGTAGAGAAAGGAAGTGGCCATGGCGTACGATAGAGTTGTGTTTGACATCCAGAGGCACGATCTAAAACACAATCTTCAGTATTATCACAGCCTACTGGGTGCTTGGTCCGTTTGGACCATGAGGCTGCAGTGTCGCCGCACCGAGGGCTGCTCAGCTTGAGCGAGCGTCCTGCTTTGGGCAGCTAAGGTGGTGGGCTCTTCCCTCCGCACTGCCTGCGGGGAGCTTGGCAGTCACTGTGTGCTTGTCCACGGTGACATGTGGACACTTGTGGAGGGCACAGCAGAGCAGACCTAGCTAAGCAGATGTTTATCTGGCCCTTGTACCGATTTTGCATTCGACAGAACTTTTGCTCTCGTGCTGTGTGTGTGTGTGTGTGTGTTTGTGGTGAGGGCGCGGTGGGCCCTTGGCACTCTTTTTTGGCTGAGCGTAGTTGACTCGCTTTCCAAGGCTCTGACTGTAGACAGCAGCGGGAGAGGAGTCATCGGGGGCTTCTCTCTGCAGCTGACAGGGCCCAGGTAGCACAGACTGCCACAGCTTGACTCCTGCAGATGGGAAGCTGCACCACAGCATAGCCAGGATTGTGACCTTGTGAAAGCCTTGTGGTTTGCTTAGGTGCATTTGAAATGCCTTTTTATTTTTTATTTTTGTTTATTATTATTTTTTTTTAGGGGTGTGGTGTGATTGGGAAGATGGAAGAGCAGGTCATTGCTGTGCCCAAAAGATACTGTTTTAATCTTTTCACATGGATCTTAATCCACGCAGTGTTGAGGAGTGCTGCAGGAGGGGTATTCACTTTTTCAACCAGTGCTGGAGACCTGGCACCTCTGAGCTCTCTTAGATGGCAAGGAGATTAGAGCAATCCGTGAGGACTGCAGCTCAACAGCATTTCTGAGGCTCCCCTTAAGATGCAGTATGCGTTTCTTCATCCTGATGGAGATAATGGGTTTTAAGCAATTACACCCCGGCTAATTCCTTTTGATAAGAACTCTGCATTATCTAAAAAAAGAACTCCAGCCGCCTGGAAAAGAACAGTGTAAATGTCTCTCTCATGGCCTCTTTCATTTGCTCTTCCCTGATACCTTGAGATGATACGCGGCAGAGCTCTCAAGCCATAAAAACCTGCTGGGAGCCGTTTCAGGAGCCCGCCACAGCTGGGGAGGCACAGCAGGGCTTGTTGGCCGTGCGGCCCTCTGCGCTCCGGGTGCTCCGGGCACCTCTGAGGGCGACAGCTTAGGCGCGGGAACCCGACTGGGCTCTTCCAAGGGACCTCGTTCCCTCCCTGAGCCCTGGGCAGCCTGGTTGTGAGGCGCAGGCTGCTGCTGCCGATCACAACAATCTGAATTTTGAAGTTTGGAAAGAGCAGGGAGAGCCTGTCATGTTATTTAGGATAGATCCCAGCTCCTCCTGTGTGTTTGTCTACATTGGGGAGAAGAGTGCGGTGCTGCCGCATGTTATACAGGGACAGTAAAGGAACTTAATTAGATTTATTTTTCCCTTTTTAAAAGCAGCAAAGGAATTTGAATAGTTAGCTGAGTTTCTGGTACTTCTAAAGGAATTCCTTTTAATCTGCTTAATCTTGCTGTTTCTTTTCCTTTCATATTTGTGTATATATATATAAATTGTGTTTGTATATATTCATAAATAAATATATACACATATGAATACAATGTGGAGAAGAAAATTTAATTGGGTGCATTTTAAAAAGGGGCAGGTGGAATTTCAAAGCAACACACTGCTTGTGCAAGTGTGCCACTTATAGGAAAGTCATATAAAATATATATATATAGTAGTAGTGTTATTAAGGAGCTTTTGCATAGTGTAGGCATAATTGTTATAGCTTTTCCTTTGGCTCTCAGTCACATATGACATTCTTGATTTGGAACTGCCTAATGATAATTGGAGCAGGGAGGAGAGGCAGGGAAAAGAGGAAGACTGGAGAGAGGGATTATACTCTCTCATGCTGTTGTGCTTCTCTTCTTCCCTAGGGAAGAGCCTGTGAATGTGCAGCCTGCAGTCTGTCCCTTCACCTGTCTGCTGGCTTTAAAAAGTCACTGAATGCCTCCCACTGCGGGCCGGATCGGCTCTCTTTCAAGGCAGGGAAGAGGATTTGTGTGGATATCAAAGTTGATCAAAAAAGAAGCAAAAATCAAATCTTTTTTTTTTTTTTTTTTTTTCTGTCTCCATTCTGCAAAATGGCTTCATGCATCATAGGCACTGGAGTTAAGCAGTGCAGTAGAGCAGTGGTAGCCTTCACGTTTTGCTAGAAATAGGGGAAGAGGACACAGCTTCCCTGGTGGGGAATCTGTTCCCTATTCTTCACTGTGGCACAGGAAGGACTGTCCCTGCTCAGCCTCTGCATTTACACAATGCTGTGGTTAAGTGGTGCATAGACTGAAAATGAATGAAGAGGTTCAGAGAGGGAAAATCGTTATCACCATTTACAGAGTTGACTGCATTTTTTTTTTTCTTGTCATAAACTGTTGTGAATTTGGAAAGACTGATATATTTCTTTAATGACAGTGTTTAGTTGGCAAATGGAGCAACTTTTTGTTTGGAAAGCTCTATTGAGTTGCTTTTGGGATGAAAGGCCTCAGCTAATTTGTCCTTAAGCCTCTTATAACTGCTTGGTTGAGGAGCTGGACTGGGTCTTCTCACTCTTCCTGACACAGCGACTCGGGGTGCTTAGTCTGAGCCAATTTACTCTCTTCTTCAGCCCTTACTTTTTCACCTTTAATTGGTTTCCTACTGCATGTCACGATGCATTTTGTCTTGGATGGCGACACAGTCAGCTTCCTTCACTAGGCTGCTAAGAGAACACGTTTTTGTGTGAGATAGAGCTGGTTAGGGCGGGCTGGAGGAAGCACCGTGTGTAAGAGTGTTCATGTAGAAGTGTGTTCTTTGCAAGGAGAATATCTTCCCTGCCTGGCGGGTGGCTCCACAAATAACCTAAGTCATGGACTTTCTTTTGTAAATGATATGTAGGTATAAATCCTGCACTCCCCATCAATAGCAACATCCCTAACCTCACCAGCTTCTTTCTTGAGGAGCTGTGTAACTTGTCAGGAGTTAAAACAGGCCGCCTGTTCTGTAGATCCTACCTGATTTTGCTGCCTTGCTTTCTTAGTTATCCTCTAAATGATAAGTTGCAATTTAAAATACTTGGATTGACTTAACAAGCCATCTACTCATCATTTCCATATTTCTCTCACCCTCTTGAAAAGATTCGATTTAATGACAGCAATTACACAGTGCATCTAGGTGAGAGGACAAATTAATTTAGATATTGCATGGATAAATACAGCTCTTGATCACTAGAGAACAAGCCTTAGCCTCAAATTGCATAGACACTTTTGAGACCACCTTACCTCTGTTCTAACATGACAGGCCCCAGTTTATTATTTTCCCTTGAGTCAGACTTTGCCTGTGTTCCTGGTGAAGCTTTTCGTGCATTCCCTAGAGAGAATCCTCTTGTTGGATGTTTGATAAACGGCCACCAAGGCTCTGTGGCTGCCCCATTTCTGGGTGTTTCTGGCCTGGCCCAGCAAAAGCACGAGCGCTCCCTGACAGCACTGTCACCTGTCTAAGGAGCCTGAGGAACGAGTCCCATGCTCTGTGTTTATGTGCTGGCCTCCTTACAGAGACTCCATTATCTCTTGCTTTGGAAAATAGTTTCTTGCAATTTCATCTCGTGTTCTGGTAAGTCTATAAAAAAGTTTTGCATTTAAGCACTTAATCTTGTGCTCAGGCAGGTTTGATGTCCAGCATTGCTATTTATGATACAGAGCCAGTTACAGAGTCCTTACTAAATAAACATCTTTGGTGGTCTCTGTGATACTCTGAAATACAAAATTATCTATGTTCTGTTGGTTCTTGTCACTGTTTTATACACTGTTCTGTCCTGTTCCATCTGTTTCTATGGCTAAATGGGATTCAAGTGAGTTCATTAAGAGCACATCGCCTTATATTAACACTGACATATACTAGGTGTCATGGAAAATAAATGCTCCCAATAACTCTACAGTGTGAAGCTCTTCTGTATCAAGAAAATTGAACTTTGATTACTCTGGGAAGGTGGGAGGGAGGCATGTGGGTCTAGCGCAGGGCACTGCAAGAACCAAATATTTGTGAAAGCTGCTCATTTCTCTGCTGGAGTAAAAGAGCTCTTGCCAAGATGCGTCTGTCCCTCTGTGCCTTCTGCTGCAGTCATGTGCAATGTTAATCCCTCAAGCACAGCAGCGAACATAACACCTTGTTTAGCAGCTAGGCATACTTCTGCTTTTGACTGCTGCCGGACAAAAAGCAAACCATGAATTCAGTGTTTGCTGGACAACAAGCGGCACAGGTCACCTAGAACAGCGGCTCGCTCAGCCCTGAGTATCTGTCCTTGCACGTATTTTCCCTCACCTGTGGGCACGAGGTGCTCTGCAATAAGCGCACGGCCCCTGCCCACCCCAGGCTGGCTTCATGTGCCTTACGAGAAACCTCATTCATCTCAGCAGTTGTGAATATTCTTGTTTATGGAGTATAAAACCATAAAATTCCTATAGGTTCTCCCTTTTTTTTCCCCTTCAACCTGTTCCCCTGCTCTCCTTGCAACATCTGTTAAAACGGAACCTGTTGGCTGCTTCTGAGGCTGCTGTGAGGAGGGGGATCGTGTAAGCTTTGCTGTGGGATACCAACTCCAACTGGATGTGCCGAGCAGCTTCTCTGCCCCCATCTTTTCCTTTTGCCCCTCATTGCAGGTGCTAATCACCTAGGCCTTCATTTTATGTCAAAGGGTCCTTAGTGACCTTGGAGGAAAGAGGAGCGGAGCTGTCACCGTTCATCTGGAGCAAAGTGTGTGGCTCTTGCCACATTAGCCCTGCCTTTGTCACCTCTAGACTGGATTAGCACAGCGTGCTGTGCGGGCTGCAGCTGAAGCCACGTGCAGAACAGTGTTGTCTGCTTGTGTCAATGTCATGGAAGAGCGTTTCCAAAAGGAGGTGGTGTTTGGGAGGAATGCCCTCAGCTGGGATCCTCAGCTGCCTTCTCGGGCTGGTATATCCAGAGCTGTCTTGCCTGTCAGCGTGTGCTTTAAAGCTTACCTGCTGCTGTTATCTCTTTCCGTAAGAGGATAAGTTGAAGGATTGAATGGCACTTGAGCTTAAGACCTTTTGAGACCGATGTGTGCTTGAGTCTCTCAACAATTTTTTATTGTAATTTTTTTTTAACTCTTGATGTTTGTGGTTAGGGAGATGTACTTAATGGTAGCTGTGGCACACCAGAAAGGCAGTATTTTTTTTCTTTCTTTTTTTTTCTTCTTACCCCATTCAAGCATTTCCGATGCAGAGAAGTCCATCTTCCTAGTTAAGACTGCTCAGTCACTTGATCGGATGTGTGATAACAGGCCTTGCTATATGGTTCAATTCACTGCAGTATTTTTATATTAAAAAAGGGGATGGTGGCAGAATAGATGGGAGGCTAAACCCACTCTGTGTCAGTTTTAAAAACTTAATAAAGCCCTTGGTTTATGAAGCAGTATTGAACACAGGTCTCGTATGAATATGTCTGTGCATGTGGACACCTTGCAAAGCAAAGGGCTGCCTGAGCACTAGGGTGGTAAACACAATGTCAGTCCTTGGTTCAGCTGCTCACTTAACTGTGATGCAAGATTTGTTGCCTGTAATTGGGTGTCAAATATGTGCATGTATATACCTATTTTCTTTGTAGTTACGCTCATTGTGTCCATCTACTTATTTCAGTTTTAAATGACCTCAGGAAACTTTCAGTTGTTAATATACTCCCCTCCATGCTACGCTGAAGGGCTCAAGCTATGCTTCATGGCAGGTTCCCCAAAGGATGGATGGTCTCTCTACACGACAGTTAACTTCTTTGCATGTCCCTGGGTACTTAATGGCATGATGGTTCTGTGCCAGTGAATGGAGCCTTAATCTACAGTAGGACTTATAAGGTGACAGGGAGGGAACGCTCAGCAAGTATATTGGTGTCCATAGCCACAGCTGGGGGCTTTTCCAATGTGGCTGGTAAATGAGAGAGGTTGTGGGTAGTTCTGGTTCTGCCTGAGTCAGGTCAATCATTAGGTCCATCTGATCTTGCTTTGTGTTCATCTCTGTCCCCTTGGATTAAGGAAGATTGATCCTTCACTCTTTGGGTTCTTAGTATTCTCCCGTGCTGCTACAATGTTTTGCTTTGGATTGGAGCTGATGGGATGCAGTAGGTTTGTGTTTGTAGTTAATGCTTGCAGGAAGAGCTTAGGTAGGACCTCTCTTGTTGAAATTTTTTTTGGTCAGTGGGACAATGAATCAAAACTGTTTGTTCTTCTGGGAAGCAAGAACCTGCCAAAATCCAGTAGTGCAGCTACTGAGGTTACTCTTTGAGCTATAGATTCAAATACATAAGAAAAGTCAACCCTCTGTGTCTTTGCCAGGCTCTCAGGCTAGTCTTAAGTGAGTTGCGTTTTTTCATGGAGTATGAGGCATTGCCTTGCCAGCTTCTACCAGGGACTGCAGTACTTCTGTCCTTCTGGAGAGGTGGGCCCAGGCAAGGGGCCACCTTTCTTCTTTGCTCTAGGTAATTCTTGGTCCAATGCTAGCCTAGCAGAGGGCAACCCTGCTAGGCTAATTCTTCAGTACTTGAGTCTGGTGTTTTGAGGAATTCTTTTGAATTGCAGGCTCTAGGGTTATTTGGTGTCTTGTTGGTCAGCAACTCAGTGTGCACTGAATCTTGTTCATGCCCTGTCTGCTGATGTGAGAAAGCTGGACACTGTAGCCCCACAGCAGCAGTGAGCACTTTTGGGTTGTGACTCACACTTACTCTGGAAACCTGACTGCTATTCAGTGGGGATCCCCAAGTTCTTTTGGTTTCTTGGCTATCTAATGACTAACAGTGATTATTCTGTTCTGACGGGTTTACAGGAGCAGAATGCAAATTTGTCAGCGGCCAACTGCTATACTAGTAGTGTTTCACACGGTTAATGTAGCTTTCCTGTTGAGCCAACATGTTCTAGGATTTCCATCAAAGACGAAGTGTGTGCTAGAAACATGAGTGGCTGCAGAAATCAAGTTCAAGCAAATTATGTCTGTTGAAATCGGTTCTTACTTTTAAATCATGTAAAAAGGCAGGGAAGTTCCCTTGGTTAAAGAAGCTGTGACCCGTTAGGGGAGAAGTGACTACTCATTTTGTGGAGAATAATATACCACTTTTATGGCCCCGAGGAAATTCAGAATTTTCTACTTTGAATACTGCACTCATGTCAACAGAAATTTTTAAAGATACCAGATTAGACTGTGTCCTCACTGAAAACTGTAATTGATGTTTCTTTCTGTCTTACACAACTCTTGGCCTTTGGTGGAGAAATTGCTGTCCATTTGATCTGTAGCTAGTTCTCTGCTTTTATTTCTTTTTCCTATTTGTCTTTCCAATGCTTTTTCTATGTTTGCATTTCTTTACCTAACACATTACTAAATGAGCAATGAAACAAAGATTGTCCACACTAAAAATGGTACATTTACTTGTCTTTTGCTTCAGCAAGATGTTAATAAGAAAGGATAAGCCAGGTTGTTCTTCCTGCTTCTAGCTTTCTGCAGGGTTGGGTGGATATATATGTGTGTGTGATTTTTTTATTTTTTTGGTCAAGGTTTTCAGGTGTTAATTCCTTATTTAACTTTCGGTTCTCTTTTTCTTATTTCTTCTACCCAGCTTTCTGCAGAGGACGTGTTGTGAGAGTGCCCCAAGGTCCTCTTATTCGGGTGGTAGGCACAGAGGTAGTGATCCCTTGCAGTGTTAGCGACTACGATGGACCCAGCGAACAGAACTTTGACTGGGAATTCTCCCGAGAGACTCCCGACTTCTTGAGGATAGTGAGCACCTGGGATTCTACCTTTACTTCCAAGGAGTACCAAAACCGCGTGGGCCAAGAGGATATCAAACTGAGACGGAGCAGCAACGATGCTGTGGAACTTGTGATTAGAAACATCCAGCCACCTGATCAAGGGACATACAAATGTTCTACACCCAGCACTGATGCCACCGTTCAGGGAAATTATGATGCTGAGGTCCAAGTGAAAGGTATTTCTGAAGAGTGAGGTGTGCTCTAAATTTGTTTTGATACTGATTTTACACGGACATTTTATGTTGAACTTTTATTGCTCGTAAACATTCTGATTATCTTCGTATTATTGTTTAATTTTCCTAGTGTCTTAATCCCAATTTAGGAAGTATAGTAGCTGCAGAGGGAAGTGACATGAAGGGAGGCTGTTACTCTAAATATTGTGGCATATTTTTCCTATCCAGCAAATACGTAAATATAAATGGGAAAACTAAGCAGTGGGTTTTCTGAAGATGTCGGTGAATATTTAATCTCAGTAAGCCTCTGGGTAGAGAGGCTAAGTTTAGGTACAAAACACAACCTGTCTTCTCCTTTTTTATTTAGTGTCATTTAGGTATCTTTCCCTACAAAGGAAATAATCTTCCTTTTACCCTTTAGCATGTTATTCCTGCAGTTCCGCTCTAGGTCTGCTCTCTCATTTAAGGTTTTTTACTAATAATTCAGGAGAGTTTCTTTTTGAAGTGTTTTATCTCTTAATACCATTCAAATCAAAATGGTTCTGAATGGGAACAGACAGAGTGATGTTGTTGGCATGAGAAACTGAAGTAAATGGAAGGGTAAATTAAGTTGAACGCGTGTCTTGGCTTGTCTAAAGTGGGGCACTTGATTTTTGTTAATTTTTAGCTGAGTTTTCTTGTTCTGGAATGCTGCTGTATGGAAGAAGAACTGATTGTTCGGGCGATGCTGTGTTATGCATTAGTACCTGAGAGCTGAACCAGTCAGTGTGGGTGTTCCCTACTCTCCTTGCTCCTGTTTTATGATATTGTGTGTGTGTGTGTTTTTGTTTGTTTCTTTTTGATTAGTGATTCCTGATGGCTTAGTGGTGAGTGGTACAAAAGCCCGTTCCTCAACATCTCTCAAGCTGTCCGAGGGCGATTCCTTCAAGTTGCGCTGCTCGGCCATCACCACCTCTCCAGAGCACACTCACCTGCACGTGACTTGGCAGATCAAAAGCGGAGCAACGTGGCGGGACATCCTGTCCTTAACTCATGAGGGCAAGTTCCAGCCTGGTCCTGGCTACGGCGAACGCTACCGCAACGGAGATGTCCGTTTGGACACGGGAGCAAATGATACCTATCAACTATCTGTATCTCAGGCCTTGCAGGTGGATGGAGGTGCCTACAGGTGCCTTGTGAGCGAGTGGGTGAGAGGGGCAGACAGCTCATGGCAGAAGATCCAGGAGAAGAGCGTGGAGATAGCGAGCGTGGCAGTCCAACAGACTGGTGAGTATTGCTGGTGGGAGGCTGGGTGGAGTGTCAAAGCTTGTAGCTTGCTCCTGTGTTATGTCTGCGTTGTGATACTTGGAGAGTAGAAATTCAGTAAGTTGAACCAAATGAGGGTATCTGCTAGGAGAATTTGGCTGCTGTTTGGGTATCTGGCCTGCTTACCTCTGAATTGGTGACAAAGTCTTGTTGTGATTTTTGCAAGCTGTTATTTTAGGGATGGGGGATGATGATGTGGAAGGATTGGCTGGAATGTCTTGGATGCCCAGACTAATATTTTTACCTCCTACTTGGATGATTCTGGTACCTCTTGTTTCTGTATTTTGTAAGCAGCATTGTATTTACCTCTGAGCATTCCAGGCTTGCCTGTGTGCTCTCTCTCATTGATTTAAAGGTGTTCCATAGCACTAAGCAGCTATATTTCCTCCCTTAAGGTGTGAAGCTTTTTGTATACTGTGATTTAAATAGCTTAGAAAGATGTGGAGAAAAGAGAAAATAGGTGAGGATTTGAAAGGACAAATGGTTCAGTGATTTCCAGTGCTGCCAGTGGAGCACTGGGCTGATGGCACCACAGTGTTGGCAGAGGTCTAGCATAGAGGCCTGGCGTTCTGTGAAATACATTACTGCATGCCTCACGAAGGAGCAGTAGATTACAGGTGTTCATACGTAAAAATGCAGTGAATGCTACTTGGAAGTTGCTAATTAAGAGCTATATTTCTCCATTTTGTCATGCGCCTGGAGAAGGTGTCTGAAGTAGGTAGGTTAAATCAGTGGCCTGAGGACAGGCCGAGAGAGGCCAGCGCCAGTAGCGGTGCCATCACTGGCAGCACTGCCAGTTTGCCAGGGGCACGAAAGCTTTGGCTAATCGTGCACTAATGGGAGAAGTGGTTCTGAAGCAAAAGGCTGTGCAGCTCGTTCCCTGCACGTGCTGCGGTGTGGCCTGCAGAGCACCGTGCGCTGCCACCTGACGTCTCTGGGGGCTGCACCTGCAGATTCACGTGAGCTTGAGTTGTAAACACCAGGCACGAGTCCTGCACTTCTCTCGTCCTCCCCTGCTGTAAACTGCGGGATTGAATTTGCAGAAACAAGTAAACAAGCAAATAATATATCCAAGGGGTGCACTTAAAAATAAAAGAAAAAAGCCAAGGATATTTGGCAAGGATGCAAGATAGAACTATGAAAAAAAAAAGTGCTTTCTTTTTGTTTGTTTATTTTGCTGCTCTGCTTGCCCATCATATTCATCTCCTTAATATAGGACATCTCTAGGCCTGACTTTGTACTTCTATCTACTTCTTTTAATAGTGCCTTGTGCAACAGGGGTTTAACCCTAGTGGAGCTGTCGGACACTTCAGTAACCATAAAAGGAGCCCTGTGCAAATGCTCCCGGAGTGCTTCTCCAGGGTTGTGCTGCCGTGCTCCGAGCGCCTGTCGCAAGCGCGCGAAGGCCTCGGGCTGGTGCCGCTCCTAACCTTGCGCATGAGCTATGCTTTGCGCTGTGGCGGTGGCGTGGCCTTCCTGCCCCATGGCAGGAATGTGGTGGAAATGCCCATGGGGCGCCTGGCTTCACCTCTCCGGTGGGGCTTGTTCAGGCTCCACGTGCACTCGGCTGCGGGCGGTGAGAGGAGCGAGCCTGGTTTTGCTGGCAGTAGCAGTGGCCGGTCAGAAGCTCAAGGCTGGCTCTGCCTCTTACAGATGGTCCCTCCTGAAGAGGGTCCTAGCAAGCTGTTACAGGTCGGGGGTGTTCTGCACCAGCCCACGGTTTAACACCGAGACCGCTGCTCCACACTGAGGCACAGCAGCCTGCGCAAGGCCGGAGTCTTTCCATGCCGTGCATGGATGTGCCCAGAAGAGCGGCTGCTGCGGCAGCCCTGTCCACTGGCCATAACCAGGACCCCACGTGCAGCTGTGTTAAGCGCTGCGGAAGCAGCTGGTGCTGCGTGAAGACCAGATCTAATCGCTGGGATGTCTGAACAGCCGAAGGCGCGCGGTGACCACGTACCTTAGAGCATGGCTTGTGCTGGGACTTACACACAGTGCGCACAGCACTCTTGGTTCATGTCTGCCCGATGAGTTAGGCAGAGGGGCCTGTCTTCCTCCTGGCCTTGACGCATTGATCCCGACGTCCCCTCACCATCCAAAGACATTTATTTTATTTACTAATTAAACTACTGACAGCCTGATAACTTACAGAATGCACAAGGTCCTGGTTGAATGCTGTGTGGAACCATGTGTGCTGTGTCTATTAAAAAAGTCTTTGGACAGAAGATGAGTTTACTACATATGTTGTGACTTGCTCTTGGTACTGGAGCAAAGCCTCAAACGTATGTGACTGAAGGAGTTAGCTGTGCAAGGAGGTACTGTTGCCTTCTGTTCACTTCTGTTCCTGTGCCCTCCTTGCAGTCAGGAAGTCAAAATGAGGCAATGGCTGTTTCTAATTTACATTATGTTTCTCCATCCTGTTGGAGGAGCTCAAAATTATTTTACCAGAAACCAAACTGAGCCCAAACATGGGTCCTAGTGGTTTCAGCGGAGGACTGTGTAGCATGGTTACGCCTTGACCCTCTGGTGAGACTGGAAGTCCTAGACTTGCTTTTGTACTTTGGGAAAAGTTAGTGTGCAGTTTGTGACTGGGACAAAGCCTTGCTTGAATGATAAAGCACACCACTTTTGCAACAGGACTACTGAGCTTCCTTGAGAAATTTCTGTTAAAACAAAATAGAATTTGAAGTGTTGGATAACTTAAAGTAGACTCTTACACTAAAAAAAAAAAAAAAAGAAAAAAGAAAAAAGTTATTATTTTTTAATTTTTGTTTGCATTTTTGTCTCTTTTCCAAGCCCTGGACGTGCTCATCTCAACATTAAATGTGTCTGTGACTGAGAGAGACTCCTTGGATCTTGTCTGTAACGTCACCACAGACAGGAGTGGTATTTTCCAAGCAGAAGTGACATGGTATTTCACCTCTTCTCCTGATGATACCTTGACAGATGCTCAGGTATTGCTGAGCATGGACCATGACTCTGTAGTCAGCGACTCAACTCTCCTCAGCCTGAGCCGTGTAGATCGGAACTCCTATCGTCTGCTGGTGCGGGATGTGGATGTGGAGGACTCTGGCTACTACATCTGCCAGGCAGCCATTTGGGTACCGCAGCACAATGGGAGCTGGCAGAAGGTGGTGGAGAGAACGTCTGCACCCGTCAGCGTGGTGGTGACAGCGTTAGGTGAGTAGTTCTGCGCTCAGACTTAATTGATAACACGCCATGCCTTCTTCGATCCAATCAGAAACAGGAGAGGGCCTTGTAAGTCCCCTCTGAGCAAATTTCTATCTCACTTGCAAGTATCTAGGTATCCTCTATGTGTGTAGGATATCTCTCCCTTATGTATAGAAGCACTGGTCTGTCCTTCGGAGCTATGCGTTTGTACCTTGTGTTTTGGATCTCTTACTGCACGTTCCACCCATGCACTCTCCTTCCTGGCGTCACTCAGCAGTCTGGACAAATATGACTCTAGTCTGTTGGAGGCTGAAGCTGTCCTCAGTGACATGACTTCTTTCGTCCCCTTTGTACTGTGTCAGGGGGACTCATCCAGCAACCAGCATTCTCTCTGAGCTCTGAACACAGTGATACAAATAGTTTCCATGTTTTTTTTTTGTGAATCTTATATGATTTTATATATATATATATGTATAAATGTGAATTACATATTATAATGATAATGCAAAACTTCATATTGAACTCTAAAACCTTTCCAAATTTGAGGTGATTTGGGGCTGTGTTTTACACCAGAGAGATCACATGCTGCAAATTGCTTAAGATGGAGCATGTTACTGCTTTATTCTTTTCCCTTAATGCACAGAAGTCCATTTTGGGAGACCTGCTTAGTAGTATAACTTGGAGAGACCTGGCTAGCTGATAATTGAAGGCAGGAAGCGTTGATTAGCAGAGTGACCATAAACCTGTTTTTTTTCTGTGGCATTTAGCTTTCTATTTAGTTTTACTTTTTGTGATGTGCTTTGATCATTTAATTCTGTGAGTGGAATTTTAGACTTTTGGACCTGCAAAGTATTACCTGTGCATGTGAGTTTAGAGCTTGCTTTTAAGGCCTGCAGTATTGCTGCAGCAGCTTCATTCACTAATGAGGAAAAAAGAAAAAAAAACTACTTAAAACAGCAACTTGATGCCTTTGTTCTCTCCCTCCTTCTTCTCTTAAACCTTCTTAGTATATTTCCCCATTATACTGCTTTAATACCATCCAAACTTACTGTAAAAGGCAGATGAGAGAGGGATGTGTTTACCAATTTTTGTTTTACATCAAGTTCTTGAATTTCAGTGTAGAGATTAGTGTTTTGAATGAGGTGGTGAATGAGGAGCTGAGGGTGGATGTCAGGAAGGTTCAGCGGGCTCCTCTGGTCTCCCTGGCCCACAAAAGCAACATCATTCCCTACACCCCCCTTCCCAGGAGAGGCATCTCTTTGAGATCCACTGTCATATGCTTACTGAAGATTGGGAAGCTTCTGCTTTGCATTACCCCAGCTGAACTCTTAAGCTTTGGAGAACTGTCTTTATGCAAAAATTCTTAGAATCAAACATACTGGGAGCAACAGTGGAAAACAAACCCAGGCAAAACTTCTACTAAGCTTGTCTTTTCAGGCATGGCTCTAGATATTATGTGTTAGCCTACGTGTCCCATCCCTTTGTTTAGTCTTGGAGAGAAAATAACTTTTCCAACTTAGAAAAGAAACAAAACCCTAAAACAAATAAAACCCTGACAGTATTGCAGAACACAGTAAGGTTTCTACCTCATGCTCCCTGCTAAACTTCACATGAGGTATTGCTTATGCTGAAAGCATGAATGAGCATAGATGGGATCCAGAAAAGAACAGACAGGGAGGTGGTGCTCTCTGCCTGTCCCCAGCTTGGGCTGTATGTGAGTACCTTGGACTAAACTTTCCTGATGTATCTGGAAGTCAAAGTCTCTTGTAAACAGAGACCAATGGTCTCGACCAGTTGCAGGGGCAGATTTCCTCAAAGTGTATATAAGTGAGGCCAGTGTATAGAAAGACAACTCGGAGGCCTGTTTTTCAGAAATAAATGACTCTGTCACCAGACAGTGACTATTTTCTTGTATTTAGAGTTGTGAAGAGACTAAGCGCAGAGCAGTAAGAGCCTTGGCTATTTCAAGTATGCCTGTAGTGTAATTTCCAGTCCCTATCCAGCCATTCCAACTACATGTTCACATTTTAGTGTCCCCCACCCCCTTCCAAAGGCAGCCACGTGTACACACATTCATGCATGCACAAGTGCACACCTATAGCCACTTCTGTTGCTGAAAGGACTGTTGCCCTACTCTTTCTGCTACAGTTGGGACTTTTGTGTGGGTAAGAGAGGATAAAATCTTTTCAATAGAAATGTGGTTGCCAGGGCAAGGGAAAGTGGAAGAGTCTTTCAGCATCTGAGGTGTTCAGCTGCACCCAGATTTAAAAAACTCCCTCCTCCTTAATGGAAGCTAAGAGCTACTGTGACATTAAGTCACGGTACTGTCAGTGAGGCTGTTCTTTGACAGCTGACAGAGTGGAGGGATGAGGTTTATCCAGCCAGTCTTTTATTCTTTCTAAATCCTCTGAGTGTCTGTCACAGTGAAGCGCCTAGCTAGAATGGTGCTGTCAAAGTCAAAACTCATTTTCTTCGTGGTTCTTCCCCTCCTCCCTCTCTCTGAAAAAACACCCTTAAGTAATTAACTAAGAATTCCAGTTTCTTTCAGCTCTGTACTTGTGTTCCCATCCCGAGAAGAGTTTCTGCTTTCATAGTCTTTGCGGCTGTGAAAATATTTATTAGTCTTGAATGCTTTTGACCCTAGAGGGGGGAGAGGAAGGGGAAATGAGAAGAAAACTGTGGTGTTTGAGCAATATGTCATGAGGCCCTGGAGAAGACTGTAGTCTTTTGTGAATGAGATGTGAAGAGTGGTGTAGTCATAGGTTCTGCAGGGATTTACTTATACCAAAAATGGCTTATGGCCTCCACTGTTAATCTATGACTTGGCTGCAGAAGAGGATTTTTTTTTCCTTTTGCCTTACCAGTATGGAGAGTCTGCAAAATACTACATATAAGATCACTGGAAGGAGGTACTATGGACCTGTGTAACAGCACTCTTAGGCTTCTGTACTAATACTGCAAAAACCTAGTGATTTAGAGACACTCGTGTCTGGTCTGTGTTAATGCTGTCATTCTTGCCAGATGCAAGGACACTGCACTCATAATGCTAATGATGAGAGATCCTTTCCTCAAGCTGGCATAGCAGCAGTTGCACTGCTTAATAGTCGCACTGTCCTATGCATCTGTGAAAACTAAAAGTGCACGTGTGCAGCTGTTCTAGTAAGATGTTTTATGAGCTCGTTGGTGATCTAAGCCTCAGTTTTAGCTTTGGTTTGCCTTCTGTGTCCCAGTTATAGTTTCAGTTAATTGTTTCTAGGAGGGCAAAATGCCAAATAATACAAAAGCAAGAATTAAATATAGAGTGCAGAATACATGGATAACGAAATCCACGTGATGAGTGTTGGCCAAGGAGTTGGAAGACTCGTCTCTTTCTTTTGTACCAAATAATAGTAGACAGCAGGACAGAAGAATATTCTAATACCAGTAAATAAACATATATTTCTGTTGTGTGGAGGGATTCTCGACGTGTTTTTCTTTACTATCTCTGTAGTCTGAGGAAAAAATAGTCACGCGACTGCCTTATCACTTTTGGGCTTTGGACAATGAACTGTTTCAGCTTTAAATAACTCAGCCTTTTTCTTTAACCCATGAGTTTCAGGCACTCCTCCTTCACAAGCCTGAGGGATTCCAACCTCAAATACAGCATGTACTTCACTTGCAAACTGTGAGGCTCGTCTGCATCTCTGGCTGTTAAGCAACTTTGTATTTATTACAATATCAGCTAAATTTACTATGTGCTGCTGTTGCTGTTTCTTGTTGCCAGTGTCACTGTATTTTTTGTTTTTGTTCCATTGTTTTTAACTTCTTAGTGTATGGTACAGGGGGAAAAAGAGGAGAAAAAAAAAAGGCGTTTTAGTGCCTGAAATAGGAGATGACCTCTTACCCTGGAGAGAAAATGGAGAAATAGGATGTCTCTCATCAGTCTGAAGCTAGAGAATAACTGGCCTGTTGATGCAGGCTGCCTTGGGCATTTGGTCAGGCCCAGAAGATGACTGGATGTCTGAAAATGAAGCCATGATTTGGCTTCTTGGAGACAGGCCTAGAGAAGGGAGTGATTTTGCTCAATTTGCTCACTTTGTCCTGAATTTCTGAAGTGTTCTGACTAGACAAAAAAAAGAAATCCTGTTTGGAAGTGTAGGCCTAGGGGGACTTGCTTCAGACTTTCTTGGTGCAGGTCTGAGAGTTTGAGTCAAAGTTCCCAGTTTGCTGGTCTTGCCAGAAAAACATGTGTTCTAGCGCTTGATTTTTAGCTGAAGTGCTCTTAGAAACTAGATGGTAGCAGCATTATTATCCTTATTTATTATTTTTTTTTAACTTTTGCTACTTACTCCTGCTTTGTAACTTCTAACCTCTTTCTTCTGGGTTTCTTCCTCTGCAGAGCCAGACTATGATGTGTTTCTGAATGCTTCTAAAACACCCAAGTTCTCAGATGACCCCACGGAGCTTGAATGCAGGATCACAAATGCTCAGGACTTGGAAGCAAACACCCGCTTTACAGTTTCGTGGTATTACAGACTACGGTTGCGCAGCGACGACGTGGTGTCGGATGAACTCCTGGCCTCCATGGATGCAGACTGGACTCTACTGCTGGGGGACAGGAGCAGGGAGCGGACTCAGAACGGGGAAATAATCTTCTCCAAGAAAGCTGTTAACACCTTCAGTTTACGAATTCAGTGGACTTCAGAAAGTGACAGAGGGGACTATTTCTGTGTCATCTCTGCGTGGAGCAGACATCGTAACAACAGCTGGGTAAAGAGCAAAGATGTTGTTTCTGCACCTGTCAGCATTTTCTGGGCTACACAAGGTAGGAACTCCTCAATATTGGCTGAAAGACCTGAATAGGTAGTTTTCTCTCAAGTGGCCCCTGTCAGAGAAGCCTGATAATGGGCTTTGGAAATACATTTCTGCTATGAAAAGCGGAGAAAAAAAACGTTATTTTCACTTGCAAAGGCAAAAATTTGTAAAGGGAAATAACTACTGAACAGCTCTAGCCAGTTCTACGCAACATTTTTGGAGAGAAGTTGGAAAAGGAGTACATCTACAGCAGTGTGCTGAGAGCTGAGACTCCCAGGAGCCAGTTTTTCACTGTCCTTGCACACACTGCAAGGGTGGTACCCAGCAGCGACACCGAGGTCACTGCTCTCGTTCGTGACTCCTGTCATGAAAGGGCTGCTGCTGTCTCCCCAGGAGCAACCTCATGTTGCTCGCAACAGCGCTGTCTTGGGGTGAGAAGGGAGGTGTCATTCACTTCAAGGCTTTTCTGCCTGCTGGTGTGTAGTCCTCCTCTCTTGTGCTTTGTGTTTACAGGTCCATGTTTAGAAGACACTATTGGGGAAGTCTATGGGCACAGCAGTACCAGAATATCAAAAGCAAATGGAAGCAAACAGTCATTTAATGCTTAGCTCTGATCTGGACCTATTTTGGGAAGAGCGGATTACCTCTGGCCATCACCTAAACTCTCTGTAGGACCATGTCTTAGGAGCTAAGTGAAGCTACCCATGTGGCTTGATGTTGCCTTAAAAAGAGTGCATATAGGCTGGCTGGCCTCTGGAGGAAAGGAATACTTTTTTCACTTAAATGTGAGGTCATGCAAGAGTTTGTTGGATGAGGAAAGAAGGAATAGGATAGCTGAAGATGTTATATCTTCAACCAAAGTCCTATCCTTAGTTGTTTGTTCCGCAGTAGATCGGTTTAAATGGTCTGGCCCAAGTAGCTGTGGGCAAGGAGGCCTGTGTTTCGAAGACAGCTAGTCTGATGTCAGTTTAAAGCTATTCAGGGATTATCCCTAGAGATGTCCCCAAATGACTTGGAGAATTTCTGCTGTGATCCTGCTTTGGAGGAGAGAGGAGCGGGGTTGTTAGCTCCAAACTCCCTTCGTGCCCAGACTCAGGGCAGCGCTCAGAAACGCTGCTGTCCTGCTGGCGACCGCCCCAGCAGCAACACAGTCGGTCTCTCATCGAGGCTGCCTGGTCGCCGTGACTCCGGTGGCTCTGCCGCAGCTCGGAGTGCGCGCGTGCGCTCACCTGATGGGCTGTTGCTGTTGGAGCAGCTACAGAAACCAGCTGGAGGTCAGGAGTCTCTCCCGCGCCGACGCTTCTGAGGGCAAACAAAGCGTGGCAGGTGTGAACAGTCCCACGTTTCTGGCTTTCTTCCAAATCTACTGCTAATTTTGTGATGCTGTAATGCAAATATAACTGTTACAGTCCCCATGCTGAAAAGCACTTTTTTTTAGCAAAAATTGGAGTGAGGAGATTGATGATGTGAATGCCAACTTCCTTTAAAGAGCCTTCCCCTTCTGAAAGTAAGTGTTATGTGAATGTGCAGGGAGAAGATGTTCAGGTTTGATCCCCCTCCCTCTCCAACCCCCATCTGCCCCTCCCGAGCTCCTCGCCCGCGGCACCCTCCTCCGCGCGGCCTCTTGCCTGCTCCCGTGGGCCGCGGGCACCGCTGCGAGCGAGGGCTGTAGCCAGCAGCCAGCAAGGAGTTAAAGCACTGCTGCCGCTGCTCCCCCACTGTTGTTTTGACAAGCATCTCTGGTGATTTGAGTCCCTAACTGCTCCCAAGGCTTATAAAAGCAAGCAGCCAGGCTCCCACGTGTTTGCCTGAGGAGAGAGCACAAATTGGCCTGTTCCTTGCATGGCCTGTGCTCGGGTAGAGGCTTCTCTTCAAATTGTTTCGTTACTAGCAAACTCCCTGTTAACTTTAGAGTGGTAGTGGGGGAACTTGAGAGAAATCCTGCTTTGGAAAATGTTTCTTGAATGGAGGCTTTCAAGAAAGAGGAGGAAAGATTGTGTGGGTTCATCTGCACAAGGAGGGGGACAGGGAGGGCAAGGAGACCTTGCTGGAAGTGCAAGTGCCATGTGAGGGTGCTGAAGCCCTCCTTGCTTGTGTATAATGACTTGCTTGGCTGGCCACTCTGAGGCTTTTTATCTGCATTATTATTCTGTTGAGACTGATAAAGTTTACATGTCTTTCTGCTTACTCAGCTTTGCAAACGCAGCCACTCGCCATCATGCATTGCAGTTATTTTATGCATGGTCTACTTAATTTCTTTGTTTCTTCTACTCCTTTCATCCGAAGGTGGCAAAGGAAATGTCCTTATCTAATCTCAAAAAAGTATCGATTATGTTTTTATTCTTAGCTTAATCGCTGATTGGAAGCTTTAAAAAAGAGGTAAATCAAGGGAGAAAGCCTTTTTGAGTGGTTTTTTAGATCATTTTGAATGCAGAGTAAGTTTGATGTGTTAAAAGATAGTGTTATTTATTCATTAATTTGAGTGTGAATGCTGACTGCACTTAAAACAGTTGCTATTTGCAGGAAGTGCCGAGTTGCTGCTTGTTTCTTAAATTAGTGTTGTCAGCTTTGGATCTGCCTGGAAGCCCTCACAAAAGGAGAACATCATTCAATTCGACCTCCATATTGTAAAGATACTGCTATTTGGGAGTTGTTAATAGTTCTGCTTTAAACTTACAAAATAATTATATTTAGCATAATGTCAATTATCCTCAATGTTTGCCCACGAGTTTGCATTAAGTGTAACGAAGAGCAAGGGTACCACTTTTCAGAAAGCTCTGAGAATAAAGAACAAGTGATACCTCTTCCGCCTATTCACCCTAATAATCTCTAGTGCGTGGCAGATATGCTGCTGCATGGTGCAGTTTCTCTGGAGCAGAGAAATTCCCATGCCCACGGCACAAAACTGCCTCCTGCATGTGCCAGCTTGGGCCCAGGAAGGAGGAGGTGGCTTAAGTAGGAGTGCAGAGCCTCAGAGGCAGTTGGGTTTCTCATGCCTGTGGCTGCAAGAGGATGAAGTGTGTTCAGCTTGGAAGCCGAGGGGTCTGGAGGCTGATGCACTTGCGTGCATGCTCCACTGGGGAAAGCAGCTGCCCCTTGCGCAGATGCACCAGGCTAGTTTTCCTATAGATAGTGTAGGGTAGCCTAGATGCCCGCCCCATGTTCAGCGATGTTGCTGTTTGATCTGAGTGGGGCTGCAATTGCACCTCAGAGTGTTGCGTAGCCTCATCTTTCTCTGAAGGCAAAAGTGCCATTGTCTTAATGTGTGCTGCTTTCCACATGGATAGGGCACCAGGGGACGGAGAGCCTTTGTGGATGCTGCGATGGTGTTGCCTGAGGCTGCTGAAGCGCCTGTTGACATCTCGGTTTGCTGTGATGGCAGCTCTTGCGCCCATCAGCAGGCTGGAGTCAGTGGAGTGCAGCGAGGGCGTTTGTCATTTCTAGAGGCTCTTTGCCCTGTGGCTGTTAGGCTCTTTTAGCAAATTGGTTTAGATTTGGTGAAAATGCCCACGCTCGTTACCCAGGAAGCAGCAGAGAGCAACGGGAAGATAGCCCTGGGGTTTATCAACTTGGAGTGGCCACGGATGGAAGGCAGAAGTGTACGCTGCTAGCTTCAAAGCACAGTGTATTACGCAGACTTTCTCTGAATTATTTGGCAAGGATTTCTTTTGCTGCTAGCCGTCTGCTGTGCAATAGTGCCCAAACTGGTTTTAAGATTTGGGAGTGGTTTACTTCCCATCTCTCCTGCCACCCCTTTCCCACGTAGACCGTGCAGATTGCAAGCTCCTGCATCTGACGGGCTTTGCATTCAAGGCTGCTTAAGGAGGCAAGGTTGCTGCTGTGTGTAGGGCCAAATATGCAAGGTAGTGTCCAAGGCACAGGGAGCCCAACTTGAGCTTCCCCGGCCAATCTAAGAAGATCAGAAGTGAAATCTCAGGGTGTAGTTCTTAGGGGAAAAAAGTGCTGTTCTTTGGCCTCTCTGACCCATCCCTTGCTAAAAGACCAGATGTGTAGTATCCATTAATTTATGAAACATGAAGAAACTATTCTTTCTCCTTTACCTTTTCTGGTGGAATATTGTTATTTTTCACCTAAGTACCAAACCTTTACCTCCTCCTCTTCCTTGTATGTGTGCTGTTACATGCAGATACACCTGTATGCTTTTCTAGGTAATAGTGATAGCTTCTCATCACCTTCTTGCTGTTGCTGCTGCTAAAGGAGAATGGTGTTGGAGCTGAACTGTGTATGTCTAGAATGGTTGTGCAGACTTTTCTAGTTTATAGGGTATGGTGGTTTTTCAGTAGTGTTGCAGACTCAGAAACATACACACACACACATATATATGTAATAAAGTGCATATACAATTAATTTTCTACAAAAAGCGTCACAGTACCTGTATATGTGGGTGTTGCTCTTTGTGCCTGTTATTTCTCCTGGTCTGCATTTCTTATGTTCTCATATATGGGCTTCTCTTGACTTCTGTGGTATTCATCCAACCTAGGGATGGCTTCTTATTTTATCTTATCCTTTAAAGGCAGAAAAATCGTTTGAGGATTCTAAGGATTTCTTCTGTTCTGTTCTGCATGCTAATTTCTAACTGCTTTGAATTGCCTTAGTGTTCTCCAGCTGCATATCTGGTTTTCAGATGTTCAGATGGCGTTGCTGCTGCTGCGTGCTGCCTCAAACATTTTGTCCCCTTTGTCTCTCATGAAAATAGTTGGTAAGACCAACATTTTTCTTTCTTGCCTTCAAACAAGAAGCCAAGCAAAGACTTGGGAGGACAAGTGTAGCTTGGGTGGTGGGTTCCCCATGCCCACTGCTCGTGTATTTGATATAAAGACCAGGAGCCCAGGGAAAGGAGTTGCACCTGGGGGATTTTTGCCGAGAATCCCCTAGAAAGTAGCAATATGGGGCAGACTTGTGCTTCTGCTTTTGAGTCAGGAAAATGATTGTTTGCTGTGGTTCTAAAACATGCGGCACACTGGTCTATGGTGGACCCATACATGCTGCAGGCTTTCAGAGAGGGTGATATCAGAATCTTATGGACACAAAATGAGAAAAAAATGGATTTGAAGAATAGGAGCAGATCCGTGATGAACTTTCACACGAGGGAGCAGAGAAGGTCTGTGTGTCCAACTTTGCTTGTGTCCTCAATGTGTGACTCTGATATTCCCACTTACCTGGTGGATGGAAGTGTGAGCATGGTTTTGTTTGAAGTATCATGTAATTCTGTGCTCAACTAGACCGCTAGGAGCAGCTCAGCCTTCCTTCAGCCTGCTGTTCTTTTTATTCAGCTTTGTACTGTGATCTGCTTTATACAGTACTGATTTAAAGTTGTCATACCAGGTTTCTCATCTCGTGGGCTGTGTTTACTCATTGTGAAAACTGCAGCTTGAAGGCAAAACACTGCAAAATGTAATCTTGACAAGTATCTTGTTGCTTTCATGGGGAGAGCATGAGAATTACTGCACTCAGTTCAATTTGGGATGTGTTACAATCTCACCATAGTTTATTTCTAGTTTATTTCCCTCAATCTGTAAAGTTTCACCTTGCATAAATGTGATATGTGTAGTTTCATTGGTTAATGTGCAGTCATCTTTTCTGGAGGAGCTGGGGAGGAGGGAAAGGAGAACATGCTGCATCAAAGTCAGTGCCCAGAAGGTTGGGCTAGTCCTTCTTCCTATACTGCTACCTTGGGAAATTACTGTGATTTGTGTGTACTAATACAGTCCTCATTCACCTTTGAAGGTAGAAGGAAATCTCCCTAGGTGTGTGGGATCTGTGTCCACCACAGTGAAACTAAACTAGCAACTCCCTTTCCTTTTATCTCTCTCTGATTTCTGTCACCTCTCATTTTCTTCTCCATTTTTCATTGTGGCCTTTATCTTTTCTATCTTGAGGCTTTGCTGCTAGATATCTTTTTTTTCCAAAACCCTGTAAATAAGGGATTCTTGGGACTGAGGGGTCTACAGACTTGGAGAATGCAGAAGGAAAGGGAAGGAAAACCAGCAAAGTATTGTTGGCATTCTTGAATGCAAAATTGCCCGTTGGAGAGACTGGCCTATGCTTAGAAGAGTGCAAGAGAAGCAAGTGCAAAGAGTACATCTAGAGGCAGGAGGTACACTGAACTCTTTCAGTGGAGAACTGTGTGCGTGCATGCTGGGGACAGGGATTTCTCCTGTTGTCACCAACTTTTCTAACATGCTTTCAGCTGATCTTGGGAGTTCTACGGAATGTGTCTGGGTGGGTTTTGAAGGGAAATGCAAGAAGGTATACGAAGTACTGTATGCTCAGCCGGTGGTGGCTTTTGTCATTAGTCATCAGTGTCCTCAAATCCTGTTCCTGCTGGTGCTGTTCCAGATCCAGTGTAAAATGGGGGCTCTAAGTCTCATACGACTACTAGCTCTACTCCTGAATGAAAAAGGTTTTGGAGGCCTTATGCTATGACCTGTATGTTGCAGTATATGCCCAGTGCACTGTTTTTTGTTGAATCCTTACCTCTTGACCCCAACTGTTGTGTGTTGTTGCATGTGCACCTGGGCTGTCACCCAGAGGTGTTTGGAGGAATGTTCTGAAATTTGTCTCCCATCAAAAGTGCTCTGTTTTAGTTACTTTATGAGTTGAAAGATGCTGCAGAAATAGTCGCTCTCGTTTATTAACCCTTCCCTTGCTGCTTATTTTCTTCTCTCATCAGATTACACGCTGACAGTGGAGGCAGTGAGACTGAAGCCATTCTTTGTGGCAGGCCACACCTTTGAGATGACGTGCAAAGTGTCCTCGAAGAACATCAAGACTCCACGCTATTCTGTCCTCATAACTGCTGAGAAGCCACTCACAGATCAGTCCAGTCCCAATGGCACCACTCGCATCATCTCTCTGAACCAGGACTCAGTGGTGCGGCTGGAAGACTGGACGGATCAGACTCGTGTGGATGGCGTGGTTCTGGAGAAGGTCCAGGAGAACGAGTTCCGCTACAGGATGTATCAGACCCAGATTTCGGATGCTGGGCTCTATCGCTGTGTGGTGACTGCCTGGTCCCCAGGGGGTGGCGGCATGTGGCGGGAAGCAGTGAATGGCTTATCCAATCCTATCCAGATAGACTTCCAAACCTCAGGTTGGTATAAAATTTGGCTGGGCTGTGTCTAGGCCAGAAAAGGAGAGGAAGCTCTTGATGCTCTGCCGGTGGCTTTGCTGTCTCTGGGAAGTGCCTATCCTTTATTTGACGTGGAGAGGCTGTCCAAGCAGTGAGATGGAGGAGAGCTTTGCTTGTCTGTTTTGTTGGTGCTCTGGTGCTCTCTCTTCTTGGTATTTCCTGGAGAACATTTAATGAAATGTTTATAATCGTGACCCCTGGGTTTTCCTTTTCTAATGCAGTTTTTAAGGTCCTGCAGGCTCAGAGCTGGATTTCAGTATGGAATAATTGCTGCCATCCTTGCTAGCATCATCGTTAGATTGCTCTTAGATAACGACTGCTTTGGAAGAGCTTTAATATAAACTGGATTTCTGTTCCAAAACAAACTTAATTAGCATAGCATTAAATTGCCTAAGCACACACCTTCCTGTTGATCTAATTGCAGAAAATCAACAGTTCAAGGCAGTGGTACAGCAACCACAGCAAATGTACTCTGTTACTGAAAAACTATAAAGGGCTTTTGTGGCTGGACTGCAAGGCTCCACATGTTGGGATGTATTTTAGTACCCAAAGAGGCATTCTGTTCCCCACAGCCTTACCGAAACCCTCCTTCTGGGCTGCAACATAGCCTACCTGGCGAGATCTGAGGGAAACGTGTCTCTTGGGGAGAGTGAGCGACACAGGGGTGGTTTGGATCATCAGAGGTGCATTTTAACACTGACTTCCTATTATCCTGGGTGGTTGGAAATGCTGTGGAGTTGTTCTATAATCACGATGCCCTTAGGAGTGGAGAGCTTATCTCATGATTTTATAAACAAAACTGGTGAGTTGGACAGTTTTGGCTCTCAGCCTAAGGGTGCCTCCTATACTGGGGCTCTCTAACTTGTCTTGTTTTTATCTCAGACCTCTTCCACTCCCCTACTCTGATTAATAAACACAGTTTTGGAATAGGTCTCTCATCACAGTCCTTCATCTAAATTACACTTAGATGTGTATTAGATCTCAGCCAATATTGGGCTGGGAGGGGTTTTAGAAGATATGGCTGTGACTAGGCCAGAGCAACTTGTCTTCTGCTTGCTGTCATAGCTGAGAATGATACTCATTCTCCACTAGATGATTTCTAGAAACTAAACTTACCTGTAGCAGGTGCACTGGGGCGGGTACACGGACGGAGCCTAGGGACAGCCACGGAATGAGGACATCAGTCTCTAGGAAGTTTTGAAGAGCAACATCTTGATATGAACCCTGATGAAGAAGCAGCCTGATCAGAGGTGGCCTGAGATAGGACAGTGACTGAACTCAAAATTTATTTCAATTTTAGATTATTTCTGCTTGGCTTTTTCTTTAGTTCTGTGATAAATAATTGTCTCAAAATAATCCGTTTGTTACCCATACTCCACATGCTTCTCAGAACAGCACAGTCATAGCTGAATATTGCTCTGGATTTATGTCATCTTTTTAAGGTTGTTTAATGGGCTGTGGCTTCAGCCTTGCTACTCTTGGTATCTTTGTCAGGTGCAACAAGAAAACCAGCAAAAGGGAAATCAGTCCCATCCTTCCCCTTCATGCTCTTACGTAAAGGCTTTCCTGCCTAAAAGTGGTGCTGATTATTCTCCCAACATTTTGTGTTGCGTCACTTTGAACCCCAATTCCAAAAATCTAATGAGATGCAATTAATATCCATGCTTCCGAGGGAAATGTGTGAGCTGTGCAAAGGAGGAAAGTGTCTATGTTGTAGGCTCAACTTCTTTTCACTGTCACTCTCTAATCCCTCCTCTTCCCCCCGATAGGATTTCCGATGCATGGAGTGAGGAAGGGGGCCAGCCTGGAGCACTGCCCTGGGAATGTGTGAATTCCAGTAGCAGGACTGAGCAGCGGCGGGCCTGGTCCTGACACCCCTCAGCCTTTCATTCTTTGCGAAAGAATGGAGAGAGAAATGAGACCCCAGGCACAATTTACTGGAGGGCTATTTCCTGAAATAATCTTGGCATGTAGCAAAATCTGGCTTGAAATCCCTTCCCACCACTAGTGGATGAACTGTGTGTCCTTCGTTTGTTACTTGAGTATCTGTGCTAGACATTCATCTCTGGGCTGCTTCTAAAGACTCTCTATATTCTGAGCACAACTTCTCTTCGGTCTAAAAAGCAACCAAGTAAAAATAAAAAAACCCACCAAACAAACAAAAAAACAACCCCACTCCCCCAAGCCCCTATTTGCTGTTGAAAAATCCTTGCCTGGATATGTCTTGGCAAATGTGTCCTCAAATCTTTTTTGATGGACTTATTTGGTTATGTGATCACTGTGAGATTGCAGCCCTACCGGCGGGGAAGGAAAGGCTTGATGAGCATGGATAGAAGGGACGCTGGCAAACTCGCTTCCCACGTTGCCCCCCCACGTCCCTCCAAATGTTGGGCCTGTCCGCAGGAGCACGGTTGCCCGCATAAAGTGCTGCTGGACTTCCCTGCCTCCAGCCCCGCTCCTCTGCTCAAACGGACACGTGGAAATTAAGGAGAACTGTTTTGGAGCGGGTATACGTGCTGATAGAGGGGGTTTTGTGGATGTGTTGGTTGTGTCTGCTGAGATGAACTGTCTTTGCACGCTGTGACAAACCCAGGGAACCAGAGGTAAAAGACCAAGTTGTGGAGCATCAATAAAAGCTCAGTTGGCACCACGTGCTCCATTCTCGCATGGTGTGGTGTGGGTGCTTACAAACCCCTTCCCCAAAGGAGGAAGGTGACCTCATGCTTTCCCTGCTGTGAATGGGATGAGTGAGACTTGCTGAGGGAGCTAGCAGCCTCTGGGGAGAACGAGAGGCTGCCCCAAAATTGATGGAGAGGCTAATGGGAAAGGTTC
Organism: Crypturellus tataupa; assembly: GCA_034781795.1. Taxonomy (NCBI): domain Eukaryota; kingdom Metazoa; phylum Chordata; class Aves; order Tinamiformes; family Tinamidae; genus Crypturellus; species Crypturellus tataupa. The sequence goes on along the minus strand of JAWLRI010000171.1, from coordinate 288,732 downwards.
AGGAAAAGTGGGGATGGGGGGGGGTTGTAGCAACCTGGATAACAAGGAAGGGCTTTTCCGCGTGTGCAACGTGATCTCTCCAAAGAGCGGGAGGCCCGTGAGCTGCTTGGGTATGAGCAGGGGGCTGCATGCATGAAACTTCAGTGTTTCCTGCCACAATAGGCCCAAAATGTGGCAGCGCTCTGGAATGTTTTTCCATGAACATCTGTGGAAAATGTCTTGCTCAGATTCTTTCCGTCTGAGGCAGAACTTGCTGGCTGCAAGCAGAGACCTTTCCTTCTTTCTCTGCTTGCTGCTGCAGAGAGACGTATATGTTCCAGTTAGTTTATGATCTGAAACTTTAATTCAGAGGCATTTATTTGAAATTTCCTAAAGTGAAAACTGAAAAGTGGATTTTGTCCACTCAATTGTATGAACTGGAAATCATGAGGAAAACCTAGTAGGCCATTAGTTTCCGTATATTCGATCAATGGCAGGTTGTTCTCTAATGTAGATATTTTAAGGCCAGAAGGGATCTTGGGAGTCCTCTGGGCTGGCCTTATGAATAACATGGATCATCAGACTGATTTTATAAAATAAATGCCTGCTGTGTGTCCCATAACTGTAGCCAAACTAAGCTTATATTTATAGAAGAGGAGGAAAACACCCCATACAGAGACTCTAGGCAGCAGAGTTATCTCTCTCAGCAAGCTGAGGAAGAAGGGCAGCTCTCAGTGCTTGATTATTTGATCATTTTTATTTATTTATTTTCCTATTCATTGTAACTTTTCTGCCATTTCCTCTCCTGTGAACCATTAGGCGGTGTATGTACCATCAGGTATATACACAGTCCTTTCTTTAGCCTTGACAAGTCTGCCCTAGGTGTTCTTTGTTGTTGTTGTTGTTCTCTGTTTTCCTTTAGCATCCATCCTCTAATTTTCTATCCCTTGCACCTTGTGCCCAGCTGTTGTGGATGTGTTGTGCTGCTGTAGAGGTGTTGCAGAGGCGTTGAGGAGTGTTTTTGCCCAGTCCGTTATCTTGACGTTTTCCACAGAAGTCACTGGTGTTTTCCTGTTCCTTGCGGGGAGCTGGGGGAAAGATACTTCTCATCTTGTACACAGAAATATGTTATAGCAGATCCATTTGGAGCTTGGCTGCACTCTGGGCTGGCTTCCCCAAGCGTCATTCAGCAGAGGGAAAAGCTCTCGAGAAGTGAAGCAGAACAAAAGGAGACTTTAAGGGAATCATCTCAAGGCTTCCACCCTGGATTACATCGGCGTGTGAGCTCATTGTACAGCAATGTGTTATCACTCGCTTTGGAAGAAGTAGAGATAAACCAAGTGCTGCGGAAATATGAGCTGAGTATTGATGTTGAACTTGCAATTAAAATGAAATGATGTCCTGTAATGACCCACAGAGAGAGTCACTTACAAGAAAGGGGAAGAGCAAGATTTTTTTAAAGGAAAGAAAACTTAATCATGGAAATGAATGAAGAGTGATACGTTAAAAACTCTGTGGCAAAAGAGACCAGCATTTTCCAGCTCCTATTAATGGGCAGGAACATGCTTCATCATTGTGTGCTGTTGTGTGTATGGACATGAATTTATAGCTGGAAATAGAAACCAGAGCCTGAACTGCCATGAGCACTTCTTCCTCAACAACTATTACGAGGTTTGGGGCAAACATGATTAGGGACCAACGACTCCATGAAAAAACAGGGAGAGGGCGGGGGCTGGGATGGTGTGGGAGTTCGTTATCTGGAGAGAGGCGGATCCTAGGCTCCTCAGTTCAAGAATGGATAATGTGGTGCCAGGAGAGAGATGAGTAATGTTTTGGATGCGAGAGCTAGTGGATTGCATCAGTGTTTTCCCCTTGTGGCTTGTGGAGCTGACTGGCTGCAAGCAGGGGCGGCGCATGCGGTGATCACCGCCTCAGTGCTGAGCGAGGGGCTGCGCGCCGGGGTCTTGCCCGTACGGGGTCAGCCAGTCTGGTGACTTGGCCTTCCTCTTTGCTCTGCTTTGCTTGTCTGGAGAATAAGGACACCTCAGTTCTTTGGGGAGTTTATACATTATTTTTGCAGAGAACTGCCGGCAAAGATGAAATAGGGAAGGTTGAAAGGTTGCCTAGGATCTAGGTCATTAGGAGTTCTTTCTGCTCTTATAAATCCAGATGTTAGCTGGGCTTTGATTATTCTTGCCTCTGTTCTCTTTCCATTTTTGGGAGACTGAAGTTGGTTGGATTGTTAAGCCAAGTAGGAAGAATGAGGTGAAATCAGTTAAATAGGGGGCTATGTTTTTTTAATTTTTTTTCTCCAACACATAATTCTTTAAGCCAAGAAAATTAATTCAATGAACCTGAGCTCCTCCTTTCAAATTTCTGGCCTCTTTAGTGTGATTGACCACCACATAATACACCAAATTTGGTGGAGCTCGATTTCCATTTCATTTATGTGTGGAAGAATTTGCAGTATATTTTCTAGCTAAGTCACTTGAGGGTTTTCTTTCAGAATTGTGCGTAATCAATGATTGGAGCAATAAAATTTGCCTGTAGAAAGGGTCATTCAAAAGAAACTAAACCAAATGAGTCCTGATCCTGGAACTGTGTTTTCTTTAAGCAGTTACAGTAGGGCTGTACCAGTAAACTTCTAGTCTCAGCTTCTTTGCTTTCTATTTAAAATAAAAATGTTTTTCAAGCTTTCAGAAGTCAGTAAATGGTCTGAAAGCTGTTTTTTTTTCATTCCTTTCTTGACTTCCAATGCACTTTAATATAAAATTGTTATTACTTCATTAACGAAAAAAAGAGTTGTTTTTGAGATTACTTAGTATGATGAGGAATAGAGATTTTGTCTGTGCTGGAAATCAAAGATCTCTGCAGCAGCTGGCAGTTTAGGGGAGAGTTGCTTAACTCTTAGAACTGGGATTGCTGGCTTGGTTTTGTAAACCCAGGCTTTTTCTGTGTTTCTGAGTTAGCTGAAGGTGCAATCGTTACCTTCTATCCTGAAGCTATGCAGCTCTAATCATCACTCGGCTATGGAACTATGGAGCCAGTTTCCCGCCTAACGTGCTTGGCGCTTGAGGAGCGCCACAGATTCTGCTTCACCTGTCAGCCCTGCAGTTAAAACTAAATTCGTTTGTTTATTCTCTTGCATTGCCAGTAGGTGCCAATGAGCATAGCTCTTGCTGTTGAATATGGGGGGCAAGCTTGGCAAGGCTTCGCCATGTGTTACCTGTGGTTGCTCTGGTCCCATTTTTTTTTTTTGCTAAGGTGCTTTTCTATAGATGCCTAGTTAGATTAGGTGGTGGTTTTGCTTTACTGTTGCTTTTGTTTGACATGCAGCTCATTGCTGCTTCTCTCTTTCTATTGCCAGAAAGGCACAGCCGAAGTCAGGGGAAGTTGTTTAAGCCACGAGGACATAAATCAAGCAAGTAATATTCAGGATTAAAGCACTTGTTGGTCTGCTTAATTTTCAGGAAAAAAAAATAACAATAATAATCCTTCTGTAGGGGAGGGTGGCATGCAGGTGACATTTGATGAGCCATGGAACCATGTTGCCACCTTTTGTGACTTTCCCAGGCTGGATAGCAGCTACAGCTCTGGTTTCAATGTACCTTCTGTCAGGGAGGTATAGCGTTGCATGGTTCTCCTAGTCCAGCTCAGGGCAAATGCCTCTCCAGGCTGCAAATGGTCTCCTCTCCTGCCAAGTTCGGTAGTGGAGGAAAAATCGTCAGTGAAGATGCCTTGTTCTGACCTTTCGCGTCTGAAAGCAGCCTGAGGCCAAGGCACAGGGGGCCTATGGGCAGGGAGAAGAGATGCTTCTCCTAGCAAGGCACAAGCCTCCAGTGGCAGGGGAAGAAATTGGTTTTCTTTAGCTGGAGTGAGGGAGGAGCACAAGCCATGACATATATCTTTGTGTTTTCTGTTGAAATCCAGCCCTTCTGACACAGGACAGTGATTTCTTCCCTGGAGGTACCAGACACATTAATTTGTAGGAAATGTGGACGCCAGTAGGGACATAAGCAAAGAGGAGGCTGCGGCTTATGAGGGGAAGGCTGATCATGAGATGGCAGAGCAGCTGCTGCCCCGCAGCCTGTTTCTTGCCCAGGAAACCTTGACCCCTTGTGTGGGAGACAGGGGCAAGCTGCATTTGGTGACCCAGAAGTGTGGATGTGTTACCATAATATGACCTCCCCTGACTGAGTGACCAAACAGCTTAGCTTTTGTGCTTGTAATACTCAGCGGGGGAAGCTCAAGCTCACCTCTGCATTAGGGGTTTGTTGAGCAGGCTGGAGTGTGAAGCCAGCATCTACTGAATGGAGTAGAGATCTGCACTTTTGATCCTGAAATAAAGACCTGAGAAGTGCTATTTGGGTGCACCGTTTTTCCCTCAATTATCCTGTCTGGGAGCCGCCTGCAGTCCAGCTTTAGCTGGGCAAAAGCAGGAATCGTGGTGTTCAGCTCCTTCACTCGTCTCCTGCGAGCATCTGGCTAGGCAGGGCTGTCTGCAGGAGCAGAGCCCCAGGAGCCCTGCAGTCGGTGCACAGGGGAGTGCAGCGTGTCCCATGTTGCTGACGCGATGTGCGCCGTCGCTCGCTGCTGCGGCACGGGGTAGACCTAGCAATGTGGGCAACCCAGCAGGACTGTGGTGGGACTGCGCTCTATCTGGTCACTGCAGAAGCAGGTATGAACTGCAGGCGCTTCAGGGAATATTTGACAGTCACTGGCAGCTCACACACAGCTCGAGACTTGTCAGGTTTCGGTTGGCCAGAGAGCTCTGGGCCCTTCTGCCTTTCTAACTAGTTCCTTAGTGAATCCCTGACTACACAACTCTGGGAAAAAAACATGGGAAAGGTTTGGTGTCTTCCAAAGAAGAAAGTAACTGCAAGGGAAATATGCACCCTTAATAGGGGGATCTATAGTGGGAGCATAATGGGAGTTTAATGGGGGGCATATTAGGAAACAAAGTTCCTGTAGGAAGAGCCTGCACAGGGCCTGAATGATCTTCCTATTTGTTTTCATTTTCCCAGAAGGGATCCCGGCATACTAAACCTAGGAACTTAGGAGGAAGTTAGGAACTGCTCATAAAGTCCCTGCCTTAGCAGTTATGCTTCAGAGTGTTGGGACTTTTATTTCCTTAAATATGTTCCAGAAAAAGCATGCAAGATTTTCAGCCAGTGATCTACATACAACCTCTAGTGCCTCTCTGTCACTATTTCCCCCTTGCTTGGAGGGCTATAGTGAGAGAAAGGGTATGACACCCCCAGGGCTGAGTGTGCACAGACTACCAGGATGTGCCAAGTGCTGCTTTTTCTGGGGCAGAGAACAGGACTGTAAAGGATTTACAGTTTATAATAAAGAGCAGTACATTGTGCCCACTGGAAACTGTGGGGGGAATTTAAGAAGCTACAGAGTAATTATTGCAATGTAATTGGATTTCAGCTCTTAGTGTGCTGTATAATCTCTGCTAACCAAAACCAGATGGGCCATTGTGGGCTAGAATAGTTTCACCGAAAATGACAGCTCTGGCTTCATGGCATCTCCACATCTCTTTCCAGAGCCTCAGTTTGGAAGTGATGTGACAAGAGTGCAGTATGGCGAGCTATGAACATTATCTCCCCATGGAAGCCTGCTGGGAGGGCCGGGGCCAATGGGTTGCTTGGATGGTTTCCTTAAACCTTCTTTGTCAGAAGTGTTGTTTCCCACAGATCCCTAGTGGATTTGAAGATTACAGTTTCCATACTAAAATAGCCTGAAGAAGTGGGGAAGGTCAACTCTTCCAACAGCTTTTTTCCCCCAGCCCTAAATGACCCTCCTATTCTTGATGCTGCTACTGTCAAGGATGTAACGGAGCCCAGCAATGGCAACCACTAAAGGAGACCAGGGAAGGGAAAGGGTCAGTTTTTAGTCTGAGCCCCAAGCTCCTGCTTGGATTCCCTGGCCTCCTTCCTCTGAAGCTGTCCTGGAGGAAACTATTGACAACAACTTTCCTCCTCATCTACCTCGTTCTGTTTAGTAAAGAAATCCCGAAGGATATTGGATTGTTCTTCAGCTTCTGCCTGTGAAATAGAGAGTATCTGAATATCAGTGCATCTGAGAAGCTGTGTCTTCATAATTTTGCACCAAAGATATAGTTACTGTCAACATATGGGTTTTTTTTTAGGTGTACTTCAAGTCAAACTCTCACATCCCTATGATGTGAGCATTTCATAATGGCCTAATGGTTTTCATCAATATCATCACCACTCTACAGTCGGGAGAATTCCTGTACCTCTAGGCATGACACATCTGCTAGGGAAGAAACTGTCTGTGGTGAAGTCTGAAGGAAACTCCACAGAAAAGTGTTAAAAGCAGATTTTATTATTATGCTTATATTTGCTGCTTCAATCCCACAGCAGAACCATCTATATTGTATAAAGACTGGTTTGCTGTAACCTCAGTTCCTATTGAGAACCTCATGCAAAAAGATCTGAGGATTTGAACTCCCTTGCTCTTGGTGAAGTCACTGGTTGAAGAAATTCTTCTTTTGTGCAGGACAGTGGATGGCAGATTGGGCAGCAGCTCCTGTGTTGTCCATGGTCTGTGATCGGGCAGAACTACAGGCCTGACAGCTGGGTACTTTGTCCTAGTAAAGGAGTTAGTGGCGAAAAACGAGTTATTGTTTTGTCAAATCTGTTACATGGTTACTTAGCACTACTATAGACCTCTGTCTCTGTAAGCAAACAGAGAGCACTTTAAAACACGCAAGGAAAGAACACTTTAAAAACGCAAGAGAATTTTTGAATATTGAATAAAAGCCTATTGTTCATAACTGTGGTTTTTCTTTTTTAGGTCCTGTGTTTAATGTCTCAGTGCACTCGGACAACCAGATGATTTACCAGGGTGAACTGGCAGATTTGCTGTGTATCATCACCATGGAAGGAATGGCACTTGAGCCAGGTATCTCCACAAAAACTGTCTGGTATTGCAACTCATTTTGCCTTTACTCTCTCAGTAACACTGACAGCTAGAACCCTGTCTTTCTTGAGGGAGGCTGAGGAATTGAGGACCAGCATGGAAGTCTTACTATGGCAGCCAATTCCAGGAGAGTGTATTTGCTTTACACAGCCTCATTTAGAACAAAACTTTTCTTCTACATTGTGTTGGGGAGAGGGGGAAGTGTTCTCACTGCTAAATCCACCTGTGCTCTCTGTACCTGCTGACCTGTAGGGCTGCCAGTCTCTAGCTATAACCATGAGATGGGCCATGACAAGTCTTCCTGTCGTCTTAATTAGAAGGGCAAACCTGTTAGGAGAAAACACTGTCATTTATGAAGAAGTCTTAAATCAGCTGGCCAGTCAGATTAACACTTCAGAGTGGATTTTCAATAGCAAACTTCAGAGTGGGTAGGAATGTAATGTAAATCTAAAAAATGCAAAAATTGCCTACTGTAGCTTAAATACTGAGATCTAATATTCCCTGCTGATGCCTTCAGAGGTGAGCCTCTCTTTTGCATGAAAAAGAAGGAATAAATGTACTAAGTAATTGCTATGAAAAGGGCAATGAACACCTTAAAGGCAAACTTTCATGAAGAGCTGGGAAGTTCAGAAAATAGCTCAAAACTTAGCTGCTTACCAAAGGTTTCCCAGGTTGCTTTTCATCAGGAATGATGTCAGAATACTTCTTGTTGTTGTAGTAATGTAATAAAAGAGTGGGCTTGATGTGAGTTCTGTCCTCTTTTTACCCTCCCTCCCTCCCTCAAAAATGTATTTAAAGATGAGAAAATTATGTTCAAATACATATCTAAATATAAATATGTAAGCATATAAACAGGGATGTGATTAATGTAAAGCTTGCATAAAATTCTGTAAAATGGTGCATCTAGTGTGGCTGCTGCACTGCTGAGGTGAATTATCAGGTTTAGGAAGTTCCAGACTGTCCATTTTACTTGAAATGCGAGTGTAGCACTGAAGCAATCTGCTTATTTCTGCACTTGTGGAAAAAAATGATAGAAATGCTTTGGAGGTGGCGGTAGTCGGGAATGAGCAAACTTTATGGCAGTCAAAAGATTCGCAGCCTCTCTCCATGCAACTCAGTCTGCATGAATGTGCCCGTGTGTGTTTGCCTCAGCCTGTCCTTTGCTGTGCTGAGCAGAAGCCCCTTCCAAGCTGAAGGACTCCCCAACCCGTACACATATTACTGCAAAGCAGTACCCAGAGCAGCTGGCTTCCTTCGCTACGAAGAACTTGCTGCCTGGGAGCAGCTGCTGCTTCTGCTTGTGGCTAACAGCTCAGATAAGCTTGGGGTTGTCTTGTCAGATAGGCCTCAGCATCCTTCATCCATTTGAAACTGGGAAGGAAGCTGCTTGCTGATGGTGAGGGTCATCTGTCAGTGCCATGCTGCAGCTGGCTTGGTGCTGTGCATGGGAGCCTGGGAGAAACTCTGGCAAGATAAGGGTAATTGAATGGATTTCATTCATGGTAAAATGGTGGCATCACTAGGCATCTGCTGATCTACACAGTTAAGTTTAAACTTGGCAACCTTAGTAGAGGGCATTGATATCTATTAAAGTGATAGGCTCTGTGTGGAGTTTGGAACTGTTGCAGTTACCAGAGATTGCTGAGCAGCCAGTGCAGAGTTTTAAATGTCAGCACTGTACCTTGCTCTGTAGCTGCGTGGCATCATCGTGAGTGTGGCAGCTCTCTGCCTTTTTTTCTTTTTCTCTGTAACAGGGCAGAGTAGATGCATGCAGTGCACAGCAAGGAGTAAAAAAGTGTGGCATTAGAGCAGGGGTTGAGGAACATCGCAGTTCATGCTCTGAGCATCAAGTTGCTGAGTGAGAGGGATTTGGGGATCGAGCTGCCACAGTCTGCATGTTCTTGTGGAGAAAATACATGTGGGCCTCTCAGATGTGCCTGAGAAACTGGCAGCTCTCCAGACTAGTTGGCTCTCTGGATGAGGCTGGCAAAAGAGCTGCAGGGAGCAGCTGGGATCCCAACAGCTACAGAGTGGGTGGATTTCCCTTGTGACGCTGCCTTTTCAGCCTTGAGAGATGGAAGGGACTAGGGAGTGGGAAAACACAGCAGGCTAGGTGAAGAAGGGTCTTAAAGACTCATATGGTAACAACCAGGTGTCGTTACTTGTAATAACTCTTGCACACACCACGTCTCTGATGTGTCCCTCATCACATCATCACAGTTTACTTCCCGATTGTGATGGAGCGCTTGCTTGAAATGCAGGGCAAAGCATTAGATGGACTGAAAAGTAACAGCATGGTGTCCTCCCAGTGGGGCAGTGAAGCACAGGTTTGGAGGAAGCCTGAACCACCTCATCAGGAGTTGCAATTGCTGGCATCAACTAGAGAAAAACACATCACGGCACTGCCAGCCTGTCTTTCTGTTTGGAGGCCTGATGCGGGAGAAAAGGTGTGCAAGTGCATTTGCACGGTATATCCTGTGGTGCCCTGCTGCTTCCGAGGAGCCTGTGCTCAGGGCTTGCTCTTTTTGTGTCAGATTTTCTGCTGTGGCGCATTTTGGGCCCTCGAGTGAGCAAAGGAAGATCAGTGGGTTTAATGGGATCTCTTGCATGTCCTGAACAGTCTGAAAGTGCTTGGTCAGCTCTGCTGCTGTAGCGACTCAGCTTTGCAAACGTGTGACCTGGTGAGCATGTGTGCCTCATGTAATAAGGGGAGCCCTCTGCTGCCCTCTCTTTTCCCTCTTTGAGCACATAATCAGGAAAACAGAGTGCTTGCAAGAATCTGTGGAAGAGCTAAAGGATCGATGCTCTTTGGTCATTGTCTGCGTTCTGGTTAGATGACTCTCTCTGGAAGTGTTAATTCTACAGGGACAGCTCGCAGCACTGTGTCTCGGCCTGTGGAAAATCCTCAGAAGGGAGGAAAAGGGTTTTACAGGACTCTGCACGCTTTAATTTCCTCTGCGGCTTCAAGACCCCGCTGGAGTGGAGTGTGTGTGACTGGGGTCAGTGCATGGCAGCAAGTGCTCCCTCGGCTCGGCAGCTGTAGTTGGGTTTGACTTGGTGTGGGGTGTGGAAACAGTGGTGCTCCTGTGCCCAAAGATAGAAACCTGCTTTTGATATTTCTGTTGAATACACAGTTTCACAAATGATCTTTCTGGACTTCCCACCAGATGACCTCTCCTTGGACTATGTGCTTAGGAATTTAATAGTTTTACTCTCTCTGCCTGAAAAGAGATTTTTTTTTTTCCCCTCATCTGTTCCAGACAGACCTGGTGGGCACTCTGGAGAGTTTAACAACACCAGTTTGTTTTGCTTACAGCTTGCATGGTTTGAAGTGGTTTGGTCGGCTCTCTAGGAAGCCCTATTCAGCCTCATTTAAATGTAGTAAACAAAAAGGGTCTCAAAATTGTGATTCAGCACTGTAACAGGATGCTGAGAGCTCCATTCTGAGCAGTGGAAGTGTATGGTTCCTAAGAGCTGGTCTAGAAACAGGATTCCCTGTCTTGAGGGCTGATTGGCCAGGGAAGCAGCTAAATCCCAGACAGCTTAGGCCTGTGTGTCAAATGGAAATGTGCATGAAGATGTGCTTCACATGTTGATGATCGTCACCAGCTGAGGAGGGCCAGCAGAGCAGCCCCGCGATTACTCTACCCACGGAGCCACGAAGGACCGAGTTCCCCGTGCCCTGGCTTCCCACAGAAAGCAGAGAAGTTGCATGACCTGAGGCACTGCCGTCCTTACGGATTTCATTTTGGGGGGTCACGCTTCTCTCTAGGGCAGGGGAGTTGCCCTGTCCTAGTGCCCAGTTGCCCTGTACTTGCAGCGGTGTGGCACGGACTGAGAGGGGTGAAAGAAGGCACCCTCACAGGGTTAAGGGTGTATCTTGGGGATCACCTGCTGTTATTGCTGGGTTTGTTTTCGACTGTGAACAAAAATGGGGAGAGTGACTTGTCAACGCTGATACACTGTGTAGTGGGGGATGGTGGCAGGTGCCTTTGGGAGCTAGCGTGTGACCTAATTTTTGTGTCAGGAAAGCCATGTATTTATCAGCACTTGGGAGCTGCTAGGCATGTTCATCATTGGTGTTGCTAAATTTCCCTGTGTCTTTATAGCACGAAAAAATGTGTGATACATAGAAATGAATCAGATCACCGCACAAGGAATACTCACAGCCTCTAACTCTGTGTGTCTGTAGTGAGTCACTGATTGCACCCTGTGTGTAGTGACTAATAAAATATGTTGGCGTAATATTGTTGTCCCATGTTGTAATTATAGAAGATAAATTCGGCAATTTTGAAATAATAGCAAGTGTCTACACTCATTTCTGTACATGAAGGGAAGGGAACCTCAAATGAACCATTTAAGAGTGGAAAGAAGGAATTCTTCAAAGATAACAACTTGTCTGGGAATCTGAAGGCTGGTATTTCTTTATTCATTTAAATGCTATTGATGCAACCTTTATGGCAGATGCAGTGGCGTGTTCACTGAGCTGAACTGGCCCTGAAAAGCCCCCACGTGCTCCTGCAGTCCCCAGAAGCACAAAGACTTGGTGACCTTGACGATCCTGGGGAGGAATTGGTCATCCCCAAAGTGACTCCATGGGGGACCACTGTTTTTATCCTATTCCTGGCCCCAGCATGGTCTGCAGAAATGGAACTGTCTCCAGGAGAGGCCCTGTTTCCCACAGAGAGTTGGATGAGTTTGCAAGGCAGAGGTCAATGTTTTATTCCATTATGTTAAGCCACGTATGATTATTTTTTATTAGCTTTGCTTCTGTGGGGATGGGGTGTCAGAGTGTTACGCCAAGTAACTAACTGTAGTATTTGCAACATGGTAGATAAGAATGGTGGTTGTGAGGGCAGCTGGCCCATGTCCTGTGCTGACCTCTAGATGGGACTGGGAAGTCTCTTCCTGCTGTAGGACTGCAAAACGTGCCAGGCCTCCTCCCGGGGCCCTGTGTCATCACCCAGAGCAGCTGGCCGTGGCAAGCAGGGCAGCAAACTGGCTGGTGGCCCAAGGCAGTCCGCTCAGCCAGCATCTCTGATACAAACAGAGTGCTGCCATCTGCTTTCTCATCCATCATTTCAGTCTGTTTGAAGATGTGTGTGAAAACAGCGCACCTGACCCGTAGTACTTCTTTACTGCTCATTTCCTCACCATCCCTGCAGAGGAACCTCCAGGAAAGCTAGTTATTACGCAGACAGAGGGTGCTTTTTGTCTGCAGCAAGGGAGGCTGTAGTGCCTGGCTAGCTGGTGCTATTACACCTGAAGTAGCAGGGCTGAGTATGTCCCTACTTTGCTTTACAAGGCTTCTCAAGGTTCCCTTCATTTCTGAGGTATCAGACCTGAAAGAGGCTTAAAAATCATATTCACTTCAATTTGTAAAGAATATAAGTACTGCAGCAGGTCTAGGGCTTTATTTATTTTCATGAGCCAGAAGATCAAATCTGGAGAAGAGCAAACTCAATTAGGTCAAAGATCAGTTTCAAGTTTGAGATTATTAATACTGTATTTCTCACAGATCTCAGCACTAGCAAGGGAGGTTTGATATGCCCCTGAATTTGTAGGCAACTGTTCCAGTTGTGAAAAGGTTAAGTCCTGTGCACCCATTCTGGATGTAACAAAAATGTGCACACACAGATAGAAACCTCTATTTTCAGTTTGAGCCTATCAGCCTCTCAGTTTGCTAGGGATAAAGAGCTGTTGATGAACATGGATGCATCCAACCTCTCTCTCTTGTCTGGGGTCATACTCATCTTAAGACTCTCGTAGATGTTTTTGGACTCATGTAACGTTCATGAATTGTCTCCCTGTACGTGAGAATCAATTTACCCCCAGAGCAGCGTGTTTAGTATGTTCAGAATAACGTACTATAATCACTAAGTGGTGAGCAGAAAAGGCATGAGGCATCTTTCCTACTCATCTTCACTTTAGTAACTGTGTCCAGAAGAGAAGGGTTCATTTAGGCTTTTGGTTATATACATCTTGATAGTGTCTCCCTACTGCTGTCAGGTGGATTCCCTTTCACAGGAGTCTAGAAAATAGGCAGCATTCAAATCCTATTTTGCTTTAAAAACTTCTGTCCTTTCTGGTGCTCTCTATCTAGTTTGTATGTAATAGCATCCTCTCTGTTTTCTGCTAAAATACCCTTAATGTCCTGCAGAGATTGCAGTGTTTTTTAGAAGTGTCTGTTCAGCTACAGCAGCCCGAGAGGGTTAAGACTGAGCTCTGCTAGTGGGATCGATAGAACCTCGCATGGCTTTAAAAGAGCTGGCTGTGCTGCTGATGGACTCTGACTACCTGTCAGCTGATGTTAAAGGTGAAAGACGCTGCAAAGGCTTTTTGTAGATTATCTCGTCGGATAGTAAAACTTGTACGGGCAGGATTGACTGATGATGCGTGCCAGTAAACATCAACTGTGGAAGACGCGTAGAGGAACGCCACGGTCAGGCTTTGATCCTGAAACCCTTGTGGTTTTGTAAGTAATTCTTAGGTGCTTCATGCAGGATCCCTGCCCTCATTTAGGCAGACTAAGCATGAGTATGAGGCGTCTTTAGGAAAGAGCTGTTCTGACTGAGACTGTGTAGCCCCTGCAAGAACATGGTAATTGCAAATAACTCCCTGCTTGTAAGTATGTAGCAATTTCTAACCTCTTGTCACCATCCTTTCAGCATCAGTTAGAGTGCCTCTCATGACATTAGGCCTGCTTAGTGAAAACTTACATGTGAAAGATCAATGTTAAGATGGTAGGCAGGAGATCAGACAATCTCTTCTGTCATCTCTCTAACAAGTCACCCTTTCTGTGCAACTATATTCTTTCTGTCACTTGCAATTCAGTGCTTTATTCCTCCCACTAAGGAACTGTCAGACCAGCCCTTGACCATCTTTTGTTTTTTCTCTTAGCTCCAGACTCGCTCACAAGCTGACTGTACTTCCCTTCAGTCATCTTCTGTTCCTAGGACCACTTTCTCAAGCTACCTGGTAACATTCACTGCAGTTCTCCTGGTAGCTCTTCAAGTCTGTCTCCTTTCTACCTTTCATATCATTTTCACAAAAACAGCATTTACACTGCCTGTACACATTGGAAGGTCTAGGGAATGCCAGCATTGCTTCCCAACTGTTAATTAACCTTTAGAGTACTTTCTGTGAATATCAATCCTAGTTTCTCGAGTTTTCAGTGCTAATTATTTTTCATGTCTTAGCATTTCAGACATTCTTGTGCTCTTAAGAGTGTTTCTGATTCTGCCGTTAACCCTGTTTGTGCTAGAAAGCTGATGTTTGAAGGACAGAGGGTGAGACAGAAAATGATCCAGTTGTTCATGCTGCTTGCAGATTCACTCTTCTACTGATCAAGCAGCGCTCTGAATACCCTTGGAGCTCACCTGTCTGTCCAAATTCTTCTCTGTCCCCAAACATAGATGACATGTCCTTCGATGTCTCCTGGTTCGCGGTGCGCTCCTTCGCCCTGGATAGAGAGCCTGTCTTGCTGGCCTCGCTGGACCGCAGAGGGATCATGACTCAGAGCAGGAGAAATGGGAGCAGTGATCTCAGCCTGGAGAGAATCAGCCCGCTGGAATTCCGACTCCGCGTGTACAGCTGCGAGGACCACGACTTTGGGAACCACTACTGCGTAGTGACGCCTTGGGTGCGCTCTGCCACCGGGGTATGGCAGCGGGAGCCCGACATCAAAGCCAAGCCCATCTTTCTGTCTGTGAAAATGGATGGTAAGAGATTGCAATGTGTGTGTGAGCGAGTGTAAGCCACTGTCATGCCTTTCAGTGGCAGATATTCCTGAGGTTATTTTTAAAAGTGACTGTGATAGTCTGATTAGATTTACTGTCTTGTTTTCTGTTGATGTTGTTTTCAACCTCTAATTCGAACTTCTGTAATGTGGTGAGGCCCGAATAGATTACACTCAGGACTGAGTGTTCTCTTTCTTGATCTAGTGTTGATTTTTTGCATAGCTGGGGCATCTTTTAATTAAGGCTCAGCATTCTCTCCAAGTGTTAACCCTCCTGTTGCCTGCAGGAGGAAGCCTTGGTTTGGTGTGTTGAAGTACAGAGTCAGTCACAGTTAATATCAAAGCTGAGAACAGAGCCCTGACTTCCTCTCCCCACTAACCGCAGAACGGGCTGCTCCCTGCACTTTCTCACCCACTTGTTGCAGACGTCGCTAGACTTTCCTGAGAAGCAAGATGCACACGAGGTGCCTATGGTCAGCACCTAGCTAAGGTTTGTGCGCTGGAAGCTTCCTCCTCAGCAACATGAGGAGAGGTCATGCTGGGAGGCCCCAGGAGCTTGAATGATGCCAATTTAGGCATGAACTTGGAGTAGGATTAGACAGAATTGCTTAGTGGTAGTGAGTGTACAGCTGTCATCCAACAAAGGATAAATAAATCCAGTCTTTGCTATTTGGAGAACTTCTTTTATAAAAAGAATGCAGCTTTAATCTGCCTGTGGGGAAACCCTGCAAGGCTTTTGTTTGGAGAAACAGGTAATGGAGTAGCTCTTGGAAGTGGTTCCTCTGTGCTGTCTCACTCAATGGTTTCTCTAGTGCTTGCAGTCTCCCTGAGGCTTTGGAGTGGTGAAAGAGGAAGAAATAGAGGGTGAGGAGGTGAGACTAAATAGACCAGTCTTTGAAACCTCAAAAGGCAGAAGTTAGGAAGGGAAATTAGTTTAATTCCCTTCTGAAATAATTAATCTGCCCATGACAAAGGTGTGTGCTTTTTCTCCTTTATTAGGAAAAAAACAAGTAAATGCCCTTTGAATTTCTCAGTGATCTAATGATTTTGTTTGCTTTCCTCTTTCAGTTCTGAATGCTTTCAAATACCCGCTGTTGATTGGCATTGGCCTGGCCACTGTCATTGGACTCTTATCCTGCCTCATCGGCTACTGCAGCTCCCGTTGGTGCTGCAAGAAGGAAGTGCAGGAAACGAGACGAGAACGTCGCCGGCTCATGTCGATGGAGATGGACTGAGTGTGGGAGCCAAAAGCAATCACATTTTGTGAGAGACTCGCAGGGCTCTCAGACTGTGCTGAGACACTCACTTGCAGGCTCAGACAAGACAGTGCGTTTCCTCTCCGATTTCAGCCTGAACCTCAAGCTTCTCCTTGTTACACATTGTGTCCTGACAGTGCTCAGGTCGTACTTAGCAACTCAGAGTTCTCCTTTTCCAGCAGCACTTTCTGCACAGGGAAAAGTCCTCATAATGTGCAAACTCTTGAGCCTTCTTTCAGCAGGGCCCTGTGACAAAATTCACCAAGTTTCCTTTTTTTTGTCTTTGTTTTCTCTCCCCTCATGGTTTTGAAAAGATTTGGTAGGGTGGGGAAGGGGATGGGTGTAGGAAAGAAGCTTCCATCATGTTAACAAACCTGCTCTTCCTGCCTCCCCTGTCACTCTTCCTCTGCCCACCCTGGTGTCTGACTCCTCTGTGTGAGGACAAAGACTGACAGGAGTTGCTTGCTGGTGCCTCCTGAGGCTGCTCCAGTGAAGAGCTGCTTCACAGTTGTGACATGCCTTCTCTGGCTTTCAAAGAGTTTATGGTCAAGTCCAAAGCAGCCTGCCTGGAAGTTTGAGATTTTTTTCTTAAGAATTTTTATATTTTCAGCATTTAAAATTCTTAGCCGTGGTGAATATGGGCTAGCTTTGTAACTCTGAAGAGTCAGTCCTCAGACAAGCATTTCCTGGATCTCTGCCTATGCCACCTTCTCCTTGCACCTCTCCACCTTCTCTTCTCCCTGCTCAGCTGCTCCTGTTGTGCCTCAGAGGCTGTTCTGCTCGTGGTAGTAGGGCAGAGCGATGTGTAGGAGTGTGGCCCAGCCTTCTGCCAGTCTCAGCAGAGAGGGAGGAAAGCTTGCCTTGATGGTCATCGTATGGCTCATGAAAAAGCTGTGTTGAGTCCTTATGTGTAGTTGACCAGACGATAATCACACTTAGGGGAAATTTGGAAGCTCTGCATTACAAGTGCATGGGCCGCACTAACACTGCTTATACTGGTTCCTCAGTGATAACTCCTGAGCTTGTGAGCAGAGTCTGAGGTCTGTGATAGCTAAAGTGCAGCTCAGGTTTCCCTCAGAGTAGGAATAAGAATTGGCCCAAGAGCAAGTCAGGTTTCAGTGATCCTGGTCTTGTGCAAAAGGCCCTCTGTTCACGGGCCTGCAGTAGGGTTTTCCCCAAAGGTTTGAGGCATATTTCTAGGTGCTATAAGAAGCCCTGCTTTGGTCTTCCATGTACTCTGACCTAGCTCCTAACAGGGAGCAGTTCCTTTTCTTGGCAGCTCTGTCTTCCCAGCACAGCTGGTGTTTTAAGCAATAAAAGTCAGAATAAAGTTACTGTGTATAAACAAGGAAGTAGAACTGTACGCTTTCATGGCATAACAACCATGGTTTGGCTCATGTCAAGGAGGGTGGGGAGTCTACAGCTGAGGCCAGGGCTCCATCATTTTTAGTTTTTCTGAGGAGAGAAGAAAATGTGCTAGATGAGGAAATTCACAGAAGGTAGTGGCTGTGGTGTACTGCTGCCAATCTAAACATTAATTATGTCCTTGATTATCTCTTTCACTAGCAGCTCATCCCGGTGTACATTCCAGAGGAGCTGCCGGTCTGATATTCTTGCTATTAGGATGGCTTCATTTCATATGAGTACTTGTGGAATCTTCACTCAGTGCTGTAGCTGTTCGAGACTGGGTTTTGAGTAGGGAACTTTTGTGTTGCAAACATTAGGAATTTTGTTCAGAGGCCACTGAGGTTTTTTTCTGGAAAGCCATGTTCTGCCCCATGCACCCGCACTCACACACGTGTCTGGAAACTGAATGAGAGACCGTCACAGTGGGTTCCACTTTCGAGTGGGGACCTGTGACTGTAATTTGACTCTTGGACATTTTATATAGTGATCTAAAACTGTCATACCCCAAACTTTTAAATCTCTGCAAGATCTTGGCCTGAACATCCATAGAATTTTTTTTTTCTGGCCTGTTGTTTTTCTCTGTGGGAAGCCTTTAAAAGGGCCTGTTTTGCAGGCAACTGTTGCTGCATCTGCTGAGGAACAGGACTGAAAGAGTCTCTAGCTTCCACTGTGAAAGCCCAGAAATCTGCCTTGGCGCTTTCCAAAGGAGAAGAGCTGAGGAGAGGATTCACTTGGGCACCACATTGACAACAAGAGGTTTTTCTTCCTCTCCTGTTCTGCTTGCTGTAGTGAAATCTTGCTTTTTTTTCTTGGTTGTTCTTAGACACCAGTCTGATATTTTGAATTCTAGGTCTCCTTTCCACACTGACTTTCACTGACTTCTTTCCTGTTTTAACATCTGCTTTGCTCACTGCAGGCTTGTGGCATTGGGGGATTTTGAGAGGGGTTGATCTGGTTAAGTTTCAAGCACAGCATCAGTCACTTGTTCTCCTTGAAGACTGAACTTTCGTTTATGTGCTCTTTGTCAAGTTTGGGGGGAAAGAGGATTGTGACTGTAATGCAATAATTAGGGAATAAATGAGCAAGGAACTGCCAGCTCTTCCCAAGCACACAACACAGCACACTTTCTCCCTGCTGGAAGAAACTCAGGGTTATTTTGGTCAGAACTCCCTGCCCCTTTAGTAAAAGGTCCCCATGCCCTTAGTAAATTTTGACCATTCTTCATGGCATGTAATAAACCATCCTTGTCATTCCAACTGAAGCAAGTTCACCACTAGCTCGTGCTGCTGCCCGCCCCTTGGAAGGCAATGCTGCATCCCCTTACACCTTGTTTTTGCTGTAGCTGGGAAGGCTAGAAGCTGAGGGGCTAGACTGCCTCACAGGTTTCCTTCTAATTGTGCCAATTTTGTATTATTCCCCTTTTCTAAAATACTTGGGCAATCTAATCTTTAACACAGAAATGTCTTGGTCACTTTCCATGTTTTTTATTATTATTATTTCTGGTGTGATTGAGTGTGTGTGTACGTGAGTGGAGATGTGTGTGATGTGGTTGTCTATTAACCCTGGAGAGTGTCCAGAGAGTCAGCTGCCTGGGAGCAGTACAAGTGTCCCCATCCTCCCAGCCGTGACCTGAGTGACTGTCCAAGGATCCTAAGGGCTCACATTGGTCTTCCTCTGTTTGCTTTGCCACATCTCTTGGTTAAGCTGGTAAATTCCTCCAAGCACTGGGAATTTGATCCAGGACAAGCTTGAATGTTGTATTGCAGAAGGACAAGATACTTTCTTTCATTTGTTTTGATTTCAAAGTTATAAAATGTTTGGCACAATTCCAGACTGCAGGTACCGAATAGTTCTAACAATGTTGTGTAAAATGTTTCTTTTTATGTTAAAAATAAAGAGCAAACCTTTTTTTGATTAAGTCTGTGAAGTGGGTCTTGGTCTTTGAGCTACAAGCAGTTCTTCCCTTGTAGCTTGTCCTTATGCAGACAGTGTTGTGGAGGCAGGTGTCAAATATAAACCTTACAATGCTGTTCCAAGCACTGCGTACCATGTGAAATAAGAATTGTCCCTAATTTTCAGCAGATTTGAATGATTTGTCTACATTTGTGTGATGAATCAGGATTCCAAATCCCTTATTGAATCTATGCTTTTTCTCCCTTCTCTATAAGTCAACTTTTTGGGGGAAGTTTCAGTTTTACTAGTGTTAGGGCCATAAGTCAATCAAAAGTGTGTGTTTCATATTAGTTGTAAAACCTGGGCATTTTTATATTTAGTCTTTCTTGACCTTTCCCTAGGCTTCTCATTTCCAAGGTAGCAGGATGAATATCAGTAGCATTGCTCCTGTTTATCTTGCCAATGGATTAATCCAGGGTATTTTTTCCTCATATTTATTATGCCACTATCTACAGCTGCAGTGTAAGGATACCACAATAACACAGTAAGAAGCTGACGACTTTCCCGGCGAGAAATTGCTTGGTGCAGAAGCAGTTTTGAGAGGCCAAAAGAGAGGCAGTTTTGAAAGGCTTTGAAAAGATGAATTTGTGTTTGGGTTGGTGCCTCGCCTACCTGAGGTTGCTGCCGGCTGGCCCACACACCGGCTAAGGGAGGATCTTTGGCTTTTCTCCGACTCGTCTTGCAGCCCATGTCGAGAGACATCCCCTGTGGTGTGGTCCTCCAGAAAGCTGGGAGGTAGAACCAAGCTTTAAGTTCTTTGAGGGGGATAGGATCTATCAGGTGAGATTAGGAAAAGGCTCTGAATGATCTCTGATCCCTCAGAAGAGCTGTTGTTAGCACAAGCATACATGTGTGCTAGCAAGTAGGGAGAGGGATGCTTGTGAGGTAGCAGCCTTTGCAGCAGTGCGGGTCCTCCCAGGAGGACCTGGTTCTTGCTGTCCTACATGTAACAGTGTTAGGATTGTTTCATAGAGAGGAAAACAAAGCCAAAACCTAAAGTTTGGAGGTGAGAGCTGTAGGCAGCTGCCTGTGAGTATAGCTACGAATGGCGAGAGTCTCTGCAGAATCAGTTCTTATCTGCCATGGTTTGACACTGCTATCTGCCTATGGAAATATTTAGTTGCCTAATACAAGAGGCAGACTGAAAAGCACTTCTGTGCCAGAGCGTGCGTACTTAGTTGCTTCTGAAGCACCAGGCTTAGGCCATGTCATTACGTGTGCCTAGAGGCTGCGTGCAGGGGCTGCCCACTGCAGGGCCCAGTTGTGCTGTGCTAGCTCTGGCCAACTGTCCTGCTAAGTGCAGGGCCGGTCCTAAGGCCTTGCCTGGGCTAAAGCAGACTAGCATTGCATAGTGTGCTTGAGGATAACCATGTTGTGTAGGTGAGGAACCTCATCGTGCAAATCTTTCTAAGGAAAACTACCGTTTGGGGCATTTTAGTCGGATTTTACATTTTTACCATTGCAGGCGGTTGTGATACCATAGCAGGTAACAGGAGAGAGTTAGTTCATCAAGGAAGAGCCTTCAGCAGGTCATGAACCTGTGTTGTTGCACTACCTGAGGATAAGGCTAGTGTCATTCTTGTATGAGGTAAGTAATGTGCCTAAAATACAGCACATGGCTTTCCATGCACTTTGTCTCCCACAAGTTTCTAAAAGCCTGGACTGAAGCAGGAGGTGCTTCCCCCCCCGTATGGAGGCTGCAGTATGAACAAACTAGGTGTTGCGCATATGCGAATTCACAGAGAAGATCTCTGAGAGAAGGGCCTGGGGTTTGACCTCTCTGGAGACTTCACCTCTGCAAAGGCCTTGAGTAAATTGTTATATGCTAAATGGGGAAAGACATATGAAAGCTATATGTGGCTGCAGTCAATGCAAGTTATCAGTGCAAATAAAATGCTATTAATCTCTCTTCTGATATTCAGGGGCATCCTCTTTCTGTTTGTCCACTGTCTTGCTGCTCATACCTCATAACCTCATAATAACCTGCTCATACCAGTATTTTGTTCCCTCTGCCTCTTTTATTTCCTGTCCTCCTTCTTTCATGCATCTCAGAGTACATCTCTTTTTCTCTTTGCCTTCTGGACTGATGTTTGTTTCTCTGCATTTCTTTTTTGCTTAACTCTCTGCAGGGAGGTACTGCTGCTGCATCCTTGAATCTTCTGCTGAGAGCTCAATCTTTAGGACTTTTAGGACTATAAATCTTTAGCTTAATCTTTAGGACATCATTTGCCCACTGCAAATGATCTGCAAAGCTGGCTACTTCAACATGCCTACAAATGATCTTTTAGTCATGGAGACTCCAGGGAATATGGAAGAAAATTAAGCTTCTCTGATGAGGAAATGAGTCCAAAGAGACATTTGGATTCCCTTTGCCAAAGCAGAAAGGACAGATTTTCTAAAGATGATGCTCATGTCCTGATTACTCTTGAGTGGCTGCTTGCTGTCATAATACAAATGCTGCTCATTATCTATGAGCTCCAGGCAGTTAACCTTTATGCTGAACATTATGAACTAGTGTGAAACAAAGCACATTTGTTTTCTGGATTGTTGCTTGTTTACTTATTTTTATTGGTAATTTTGATTGGATTCATGCTTTGCAACCAGACTAGTCATCCTGGACAGATACCTCAAGAATGCAATTTATCTGACCACTTGAGGCCTCTATTTTACAATACAAACCATGTGAAAGGCCCATTTCCTGCCATCAACCATAAAGGAGACTAGGGTGACAAACTCACCTTTGACAGGAAAAATAGTAGCTCCCTCTAGTGATGGTGTAGGGAGGGAGGAAGGAAGCAAGGGCAGGTAGTAGATAGTGTTAAACCACGACGCTGATGATACATCCTCAAGTTCTGATAATATTCATCCTCACACAACCTATGTTTTGGAAAAACAATCTTAGAATAGATTTAATCCAGATTTTTTTTTTTTTGCTATGTTTATAGTTACTTGTGTAACTTCTCTGTCTCTGTGTAGAGTAGACCTCAGATTGCAGTTACCACATTGACTAATGGATTCAGCTCATCCTTAACTGTGATGGATATCCCTTGCTCAGGGTCCTGGTCTTCAGCCATGCAGCTTTCTTGACATGTGACGGCTGGAGTATCCAAGTCTTGCACCGAGGACCTGGCTGCACCAGCCGCAGATGGTGCCCAGCCCTTGTGAATGCAATGCAGCCAGCACGCGAACCACGAGGGAGCAGCCAGTCTTTGTTTATTTAGAGCCAAATCACTGCCAGTAAGGTGAGTTTTCCAGCAATGAAAAGTACAATGTCTTTCTCCTTATTTGGCTCTTTGGCCCTTTTCCACAGGAATAGATCGTACCAGCTCTGCTTTCTGTCACCATCTACTTCCTTTTCTTCCTTCCCATCAGTCTCCGCAGCCCAACAAGCACTAGCAAGGCTGTTCCCTTAGCTCAGAAATGTTTGTGTTTGATGTATCAGGGAGAGCCCTCTCAGAAGCTGACCTCTGAGTTCCCAGCCTGGCAGAAGCAGCTTGCATTTTCTTTTGAAACAGCATATTAAGGTCCATTTGAAGCTGACAGCCTTGCCCATACCCTTTTAAGTGTGTGCAGAGATGTCCTTGTCTGGTGCCATTATCTTTTTCTTTCCCTCCTCCTCCCTTCTCCCACAGTTCCCTGTGCTCGTCCAGAAAAGTCTTTTGTAAGTTGCTATTCAATAACTTCCCCCTCCTCCACCTGGTTGTATACAGCGTTAACAAAACAGCTCTCAGGACCCCTAATTGCAGAATCGCTGTGTTTAAACCTTACCTTACCTTCTGGGCGGCAGCAACATCTGAGTTGCTGCTTCCCACTTGACTAAGACCTCGTTTCAGTGGTGAGAGATGTTTCTTGAGCCTGCGGGAGAAGCAGGGGAAGTGCTGCAGGCTCTGTTAGACGGAAGGCCTCACACAAAGCTAAGATCATTGGTTGTCCCCTTCAAGCTAACTTGGGCAGCAGTAGCAACCATGAAGGAGAAGTTGGTCGGAGACTGAGATATACATCAGTCCAAGCACACAGAAGTGAGATCAAGCATACACACCTGGAGTTGGTCTCAACGCCTGTTCAATCAAGGCTGTGTACCTCAGAGGTTCTCCCTAGAGTTCCCTGCAGTTCCTACCTTTGGTTTGAAGGAAGTAGGTTTGGCTTAGTGTAAATATAACTGTTTGTGTGACTACAGCAATGACATTTGCCTCCAATGTGAATGGAGGATAGCAGCAGCAACAGCACTGACATTGCCTGCACTGCAGTCTGCTCTTCTCCTCTTGGGATGTTCACACAGCAATGAGGGAAAATAGGGTTCATGGCATGTTGATCAGGATGTTTGACCCACAATGTTGCTGAGGAGTGTGAGAGGGTGACATATGGGAGAAGAGCATCTTTTGAACTTGCAGAAACAACCGTCGGCTAGCTCAGAACACCCAGACCCCTGGGCAAACGTACTGATGCTCCATTTTACTTCAGGGTCCCACTATGGCAGCCCAGCAGGCTCCAGGCTGAATTCCTCCAGAAAGCCTGAGGATCTATACCTGGGGAGAAGGTTGAAATCCACAATTGAAAGGTGCTTTAGGAACTTCAGAGGATCTGAATTTGGCAATTTGGGGCTTTCAGAAGGTACTGTTCTGGCTTTGGTAACAGATGTTATGAAGTTCCTGTCTTTCCCATGGTTTCAAATGAACAAGGGAGAGGGAATTTGCTTCTGCTAGCTGAGCTGTCAGTAAAGCAAGGGCTTTGATGCAGGCTGAGCTATAAACATAGTGCTGCTATTGCTCCCTCGCTTTCCTCGCTTCAGGTGTGTAGCTGTATATCAGATCATCATTGGTGTGAGTCCCTCTGCTAGTGCAGACAGCCTTAGCATCCCGAGCAGTCAAGATGGGGCCTTCAGTGCATGTACACGTTGGGGCTTTCCCTGGGTAGCCCTTCTGCTGCTCTGCGGGACCTGCAGCGTCTCGCTGTTGCAGTCTCAGTCCCTAAGTTGTATCTGGCGGTTGGGTGCTGTGCTTTCTACCACAGTTTTGGGGATGGTGAAAAATC
The DNA here is from genome assembly GCA_034781795.1 of Crypturellus tataupa. Taxonomy (NCBI): domain Eukaryota; kingdom Metazoa; phylum Chordata; class Aves; order Tinamiformes; family Tinamidae; genus Crypturellus; species Crypturellus tataupa. The sequence continues at coordinate 264,417 of JAWLRI010000171.1, read as the reverse complement.
AGCATGCTTTGAAATTCAGGCACTGCCATCAGAGAGCCTTGGGGAGCCAGTTCCTCCCTCTGCATCTGGAGAAGCGCATACACTGCACACCTTCCAATGAGACCTGGTAGGACAGTGACTCTCTATTGCAGTCACTGTTGTAAAGGGATTTTGGCAGCGGGAGTTATCATATTTCTAAGCTTAAATGTATTTAACAATTGGCTGCAGCAATGGCTGTTTAATTCTCTTGCTAACACTTCCAGGGCAGCCGTTTAATTTTTTTTAAACCCTCTTGCTTCTGGAAATCCTGTAATCGAATCCAAGCTCTGTCAGTCTAATTAGTTTTGAAACGTAGCTTCTCCACAACTTAGAGACCTAAATAAGCAGCTTAATATTAAAACCCAGCTTCTCTCCCAACACTTAATACTTTATGTATTCCCTAACAGAAGTTCCTCCTGAACAAGAGCCTCCTGCTATTGCTCTCCCTGTTTTCCCTCTTAACCTCCTTTTCCCCTTCCCCAGCCTTTGCTGTCAGTGCATCTTTCGGTTGCTGCCTAGTCTTTTCAGTTCCCCTCTGCAGCTCTCTGCTTCAAAATAGTCTTTCATCGTGGTGCTTGCTTAAAAGATGCTCATGCTGCTTCGGATGCTGGTGCAGCGAGGTTTGGAGGCGACACGCAGCGGCTTCTAGTGCCACGCAGCAGCTGAGCCAAGCAGGGGGCTGCCTCTGTCACCTGCGTGATGTCGGGAGCTGGTCCTGCACGTGCTCTGCCAGGGGGATCAATGTGATCTAAAGAAAATGGGCTGCACTGTCCCCAAGGCAACCTGCGCAGCTGGAGAAGTGTGATGCGGCTCAGGAAAGGGCAGCTGCAGAGCGGCGGCCTCTTTCCAGAAATGCCATGCACTCTTGTCCCTTCTCGGGATGCTGTGAGGGGCTAGCAGGAACAGCCCTCCCCCTGCCCTGCCCTCCTTGCAGCATCGCCTGTGTCTGTGCAGCTCTCCAGGGGCAGGTCATTCCTGCCAGCCCCTGCTGCCCCCAGCCGAGCTGCCCGGCCACGGCCACAGTCCTGGCGTATCAACAGCCCTCAGCCCCGACCAAGGGGTAAAGTGGGGAGACAGTGAGTGTTGGAAAGAAGGGTTTGATGAAGGGCTGCAGCAGTGTTTCATCTCCTCCTGCTTCAGCTGGGGATATGTGATGAGAGTGCACTCAAGATGACATCAGCCGTTATCTGTGTTAGTGACTGGTGTGGGGCAGGAGGAGTGGATCTGTAGGGCAAACCAGTTTGTGCTGAGTGCCCTCACTAGGGCAGACACCACCAGACATGTCACCAGACATTGTCTAGGGGTCAGTCTTTCAGATGTGCATGTGTTGGAGCTCATGGACATGTTTCAGGAGCTAAACCCAAATGGTTTTAGCTCTTGAAAACCAAGCTAAAACCCAAATAAGTTTAGTTTCAGCTAAAATGAACCCAAGTTGTATCCTTAAAATGTAGGGCAGTAAGATGAGGTGTACAGAAGATTTATATCAGAACCTTAAATCAAGTATTGTTGACCAAGACTACGAGGCTGATGGAGCTATATGGATAGAGGAGTGAGCTTTTTCAGCTCTTTTATGTGTAGAAGATCCAAAGAAAGAAGACCAGGGGGGAAGCTAAAGAGCATTTCTCTGTATTAGGACAAGACATGAAATGTGTGATTTAATTCCTTTTTTTTTTCTCTTTGGCAGAGCAGCTTCAGAACAAGTGTGTTTGCCTGCTAATGATACAATAAAAGAGAAATAATCCCCCCCCCTCCCCCCCCTTTTTTGGTCCCTATAAGTGCCTGATCAATTCTGTTCTTGTTTGCCTTTTTACAGGAGACATCACAGTGCAAAGGAGAGCAAGCACCAGTTCCAGAAAGGTGTGGGGTGCTCTTTCTGGTTGAGCCCTTTCTGCTTACACCTGAGAGTGACCACAGTCCTAGAAAGCTGCAGCCTCACAAGGTGGGTGTTTCTCTGCTCCCCAATCTGTTCTGTTCTTGGACTTTTTGTGGGGGGAATTTATTAATCTGTTTTAGTTCCTGTATCAATTAACTTTTATCCCTGCAAAATTACTGAAACAGCCCTTTTGTGCTGAAGCTCTCTGCTGTGGGTTTTGCTTCTGAAGACCATGCAGCGGAGCTGTGTCTAGTGAGAGCACAGGATACACAAGTAATAGAAGCAGCCCTCCTTACTGCTATAAGAAATGTTTATTTTCTTCGCTTTTGCTAGACTTCCTTCTAGCTTTATAGCTGTCTGACTTCCCCTGGGACTAGTTGGTGGTTTGGTTCAGCACTGTGTCAACATGGAGACCTTCATCCACTGAAATCTCACGCGGCTCCAAAAGCTGTAGGTGAAAGCCCGTGTAGCCGAGAGCTGAGCTCCCAGAAGCTGAAGCTGGAGGATTTGGGCACTTGCGCTCTGTCGGGCGGTTTCTGCCCATGAGAGCAGCACAGAGGATTGCGGCTGAGCCGGGCGGCCCCGGGGAAGCCGGCTCTGGCTTGGCTCTGTAATTGGGAGCAGTAACCAGCTGGCTTTGATGTCTGAGCAGGGCTGAGAAAACCTGATGGCAGACTTCAAAGTCTGCTGTGCCGGCGTGCCTGATTATCTGTGGGCTTCTGGTACGCCCTCGGAGACAGCCACTCTGTCCTGGCAATGCTCTGCTATTCCCCAAGCCTCCCAACCCTGCCAGTCCCAACCCCTCACTTTGGAGCGTGTAATCCTTGTCGCCTGAAACCCGTGAAGGAAAAATAGGAGCAATTTTTGGTGACTCTGCCTATAGCCTGTACCCAGTGCTGTATTCCCCTTCCTCTTGGGTCGTAGCAGCCACCTGCCGTGCTCGAGCCCACTGTGGCGCTGCCTAAGGAGCTCTGAGGTGCTCTGAGGAGCCCACAGCCAAGCAGAACACATGGACAGGCAAACCTAGCCCTAAAGTGCCTGGGGAGCGGAGCCCGGCATCCTGCTCTGATCCATGCTGCTGCAGGGCAGTTCACGTGAGCTGGAGGGCGAGAGGGGAGCAGCACGGCCTCCATGCACTCGCCTCCCACATGCAGTCTGGTCCTCTAAAAGGCAGTACAAACATGGTGCTGCCTCCTTCATCATGATAACGTCCTCCACAGTGTTTCTACCTAACTAGCAGAGCGACCCTGTCTCACATTGATCCCACCCCAGGCTACCCACCCAGGGCTGGCTATTTGGGACGCTTAAAAGCCCCTGTGGATGTTGCTAGTTGCTGCTGCGCTTTCTTAGGCAGCGTCTAACTTCACCGTGACTGGCTTGGGCTTAGTAAATCTTCCCACACCATGTTTTGGCTGAGTTTTTCTGGAAGGCTTTGGCCCATAGTGGCTAGCAGCATTCCAGAAGGTGGCCAACAACGCGGTCCAGCGGAGCAGGCAGAGGGAAGCTGGCTGTGGGAGCAGGTACCCGGAGGCTGTCCTCATGCACGTGAAGGCCAAGGACAGCGCTGTGGGCAGTGTGGCCCCTGGCGCTCGCACCCTGTGGGGGAGGCTGTGCTGTCCCGTGAGGCTGTGTTGCAAGCAGCCCCCTACTCAGGCACCAGGAGGTCTGGAGGGCAGGGAGACAGGGCTGCCCATCCCCCAGTGCTCACAGGGTCAGGCGCATGGCCACGAGCACTGCCCGGCTCGGCAGTGCGAGTCGTCTCCCTGCAGCTGCCAGCGGGGATCCTCTGGGCTATCCAAGAAACGTATTCCCTGCCCCCCCCACCCCTGTCTTCCCCAGGAAGATGAGGCAAGGGTGTCTCTCCCAAGTCTCTTCACAGGCTTGGCTTCACTCAGCTGGCTTCTAAGAGCAATGTTATCTTTGCAAAGGATTCTCTGATCCTCTTTCTTTGCACATCCTTGCATGGTTATTAGCCCTCCCATATGTTTGGCTATACTGATTTCCCAGGAAGGAAGGGAGTAAGTTTTAGAATACCATCCCAAAAAGAGGGAGCTGTTGTTTTTGTCCACAGAGCATCATCATTGCTGGTGATAGGGATGGGTAAAGCAATCCTATTCTCCATGGTTTCTTTATTGCAAATGTAAACAGTGATTCATATGTCATTTGAGTTGCAGACTTGGAGTTTAAATGTCCCCTTGTGTGTGTTTATCTCTACACTGACTATAGGAAGCTCACTGAGGTTGAACTCAAAGTTTCCTCTCCATTTACTCTGTTGCAGTAGCAGAGATGTTTTTCTTTCCACCAAAGTGGTAGGCTTTTGATTAGAGGATCTGACAGTGCAGGAGTCTGCGCTCCCCGCAGGTCACTGCTAATAGCACGTTGGTCTCAGAACGCGAGGCGCCTCTTGATCCTTTCTCTGCGGGGCAAGAGGGCTCCATCCTGCAGCAGAGAACCAAAGCCTACGTGCAGTTCGGCATCTGCTCCGCTGCCTCTGTGGGGACGCTGAGCAGGTTCCAGCCTATGTTACCCTCTATTTCCACAAAATACTTCATGTTCCTCTGCTCTGTTTCGCTGTAATGAGAGTGGGCAGCAGGGGACAGGTGAAATGCCGCAGGGACCTCTTCGCCTGCTGCAAGATCTTGTCCCCCTGGACTAGTGGTGACAGTGGAGCTGGGTGTGCAGGCTAACAAGCAGCCTCAGAGAGCTAATAAGGGTGCAAGCCTTGCAGCAAGGCGTCTCTGCCTTATCTCCCAGTCTTGTAGACTGTCATACGGATCAGTTTATTAAATGGAGAAAGGAGGGACCTTTGTGTTTGTTCATTAAATGAATCTCATTCCCTCTAGGAGTCCAGTGGGATCAAGCAAGCTTTACGGACTGTTTTTAGCTTGCAAATCCCTAAGCCAATCTTGCCATTCAGCCTGTGTGCTGGCAGCGCCGTGGGAGCAGCACTCAGGAGTAAATGCTTCGTGCTGCCCTCCTTCCTGTGGAAAAGAGAAACAAATCCTTTCGGAGCACCACTGCTCAAAGCCCCTGTGTTCAGCTGCATGCTGACGGACTGGACGTTCCCTGCCAGGGACATGCCCCAAAACCCCTGTCGGCCTCCGGCCTCATCCCCTGCACGAGCAGCGGGGATCCGAGACAAGCGCTGCAGGTGCCGGCGGGCACTGCTCGGGGAAGCACACCACGTTCGCCTTCGGCCCTGCAGCTGCCTGCAGCCCCACAGCGCTATTTCCTGTCAGGGACGGCCTTGGCCTCGCTGCCCGGGCAAGCAGAGCTGCTCCTGGGAGCCTGCTGGGTCCCAGCACCTGCCTGCAGCACCCGTTTGCGGGCAAGCACCTTGCCATCTGGCCTACGGTGCTGTTAGAGGGAAGCAAGTCTGCCCCTTCACACAGCAGGAGGGGAATTTGGCTGGGGGTCAGGTCCGTCACCCTGCTTATTGGCGTGGAGCAAAACAAAACAAAAATTACAAAAATATTTGATGTAACAAAACACGGAGCTACAGTGCGGAGTGGAAACAGAGAGGGGAGCCTCCCTGCTTCGCTGTGCAGCACGTGCTGTGTGGCAGGCGCTGCAGAATGGGCAGAGCCACCCGGCGCAGGCAGCGCTGCGAGGGGGCTTGAGCACAACTTGCTCTGAGCACTGCTGGGTGCAAGGTCCTGGGCACATTACCTTCCTGAGCATTCACTCTGCTCCCCAACCACTCCCCACATTTTCTACATAGAGGAAACTGTGGTCAGAGGTTGACTTGTTCCTCCCAGCTGCTTTCAAAAGCGTCGTGGCTGTTGCTGTCACTGCGCTGTGACTGCTGTCACAAGCTTTCTGCCCCTTCTCCAGGAGAGGAGCCACGCGGAGCTTTTCCCCATGGGACTGCTGCAGTGCCTGGGGGCTGCTCTTGTCCTCATGCTGGGTGAGTGCCTGGTACCGCGTGGGGCAGGTGAGGGGGGAGCCTGGAGCTGCTCTGGCTCCGAAGCGGAGGCCAAGCGGCACGTTCTCCTTTCATCGCTGTTATTTCATGAAGCGAGAGCCTGGTTCCTGGCTGAGGTTTGATGAGGGGACATGCAGGCACTGGTTGTGTGACTGCTACCTGCCCTGGCAAAGGTGCAAAAGGGAGTCCTTCCCCCGCTCCTGTGGGACGGAGCTCTGGAGGTTTCTCAATCTGAGCCGCCAGCCTGTGCATTCCCTTGTTTGGTCTCTGATGTTGATTTTTGGCTTGGTGCATGCATGCCCATGGGTGGTTTTGCTCTGTGTGTATGTCAGGAAGCAGCGCAAAGCCGGGCCATCTCTCCAATGCCCAGCCTGCAGGTTCCCTGTGCTGTCTAAGGTGCCCTGACCCAGCTGGTGGAGCGCCTGGCCTTGGCACCACATCCCTGCCTCAGGCACCCTGGCACCCACTCCCTTCCCATCCTGGCCTGTGTAGGCTCCAAGCACTGGGCTCTCTTCATCTTTCCAAGCTACAAGATTCTTCCACTGGGCTCCCCCTGAACAGCTGGCGGGATGATGCCATGATAGATCTTGAAGGCCCTGTAGCTGTGATGCTCTGGCCTCTGTTGTGTGACCTGCTGCATCGGGATATAACAAAATCTGGAAGCTTTTTGTTACATGATTTGTCCTCATAGCTGTACTGAGTGCCAAAGTCCCTGGAGCTTCATGCTTCAGAATAACCATGTAGGCCAAGTCTTTGTGGGTTACCCTGGAGTCCCATGCACTCCCAGACCCCCTGCTGTTCTGAGCATCTACCTCTAAAATAATGTATATTCTTGCATAGAACAGAATCATAGAATCATTATGCTTGAGAAAGACCTTCAAGATCATCGAGTCCAACCCTAACGATACAAACATGCCTGTGACCATTTGCTGACAGGTTTGAGCAGTGGCCAGCGGGTGGTGACCGTTCAAAAGGGGCCCCTTTACCGAGTGAAGGGCTCCCACATCACGCTGTGGTGCCACGTGAGTGGCTACCAGGGGCCGGCGGAGCAGAACTTCCAGTGGTCCATCTACCTGCCGTCGGCCCCCGAGCGCGAGGTGCAGATCGTGAGCACGGCCGACCCCTCCTTCCCCTACGCCACCTACACGCAGCGCGTGCGCAGCCGCGAGATCTACGTGGAGCGGCTGCAGGGCGATGCGGCCCGGCTGCACATCACTGAGCTGCAGGAGCGCGACGCGGGCGAGTACGAGTGCCACACGCCCACCACCGACGAGAGGTACTTGGGGAGCTACAGTGCCAAGATGAACCTCTCAGGTAGGTCTCAGAGCAGGAGCTGCCTCCCTGCTGGGGCTCCTGGGCCACGGTGACTTGAGTTTGCGTTTTCCTTGATTACGCTCTCAAGGTGCAAAGCCCCCGGGGCAGATATGCTGCTCCATGCGCAGTGGTAACAGAGAGCCCGGGTGTATAAGAAACACAGGGTTACGGGTGAGCTTCCTGCCACATCTTGCTCCATGCCACAGAGAGCGCGCATGGGGACAAGGGGTCACTGCTGCTCAGGCAGAAAGATGGCTGGTGGAAAGAGTGAGAAGCAAGGATGGCAGGCACAAGTTTTCTTTCTCTGGTCCGCACTGTAGGATTGCTGGCCTACACGTGACGGTGTGCGGAAAGGAAGCCTGTGCTGCCCCAGGGCTTGACTTTAACCTCAGCTCCTGATGCAGCTACAGCATTTCACAGCCAAGTACTTGCTCGCAGCCTAAAAGCTCCTACCATCCCATTAACTGGTGGGGTCCTCTCAGGTCAGGGGTATGGGACGTGACAGGAATAGCAGGAGGGAACAGAGCTAGCAGAGCTCTGGGAGAGGGGAGGCGTCTGAGTGAAGAAGCAAAGGAGAAAGCCCTGTTATCAGGTCTCCAGCCTACACGGTACGACAGCAGTTTGAGGTCTGAATACTTGGTATTCATGCCTGTTTTCTCCTTTATCCTTTGCTATTGCGCCAGCCTGCACTGAGAGGCAAAAAGGGGCTGGATGTTAATCTCTTTGGGGTTAGTTAATACTGCCCATAGCACAACTGAAGAAAGCACTACAGACAGATTTGCTGTGCTTTCTTTCCTGCTGAGATTTTAAGCACTTCACACTTTGGCATAATCTGATCGAGACCTTGTCAGTTGTCTGTGAAGGATATTTCTGCCACATTGTCAGATCCCCAGCGGCTTGGCTCTGTTTTCGCAGTGACCACTGGGTTTTCTCCTTTTGCTCAGTGATTGAAGACAGCCTCTCGGTGTCCATGGAGCCGCAGGCCCTGACTCGTGCTGAAGGGGACTCCGTGGAGCTCACCTGCGAGGTGTCGAAGTCCACCAGCCAGCACACGCACCTCTCTGTTGGCTGGTACCGTCTTCAGGGAGCAGCAGACAGCCATGCTGAGGAGATCCTTACTCTGTCCAAGGATTTTGTCTTGAGGCCAGGGGCCTCTTACACGCAGAGGTTTCTGATGGGCGACGTGCGGCTGGGCAAGGTTGGGAATACCACATACAAACTCTCCATCGGGGCAGTGAAGCCATCTGATCAAGGCCAGCTCTACTGTGAGGCAACTGAGTGGATTGAGGATCCTGACAAGACGTGGACAGACATCTCCAGGAAGCGAACAGAGAAGACGTCGCTGACAGTCACGAGCCTAGGTAAGGCCCTTGCAAACTCTCACTTCAGCTACAATTCACTTGCACTGAAGCTGATGTAACAGCAGCATTCAGTGCCCTTTAGCAGTCACTAGACTGTATCGTGAGAGCTTCTCTTCTCCCACATACTTGAACTAGAGCCAGCAGGCTGAAACTCTAAGGCAAACAGCATCTGAGCATCAGAGAAAACAAATTGTTCTTTTTCTCCTCTTGGAGCAAGTCTGTGTCCCATGAGTTGGAGGATTTGCAGCTCCTGAGGCATATGCAGAAGTCAGAGGTCCCTGGGCAGCACTAGCCCGGACTATCCAGCACGCTGGCTTAGGGCAGAGCAATGCCCTGATGACTGTTAAGGCATGTGTTGTTTTTGTTGTTTTCACCACAGTGTCCTTGGGGCTGAGCCAGTTAATGCAATGCATTTTTTTTCTCTCCTCATGAGCAGAGCTTTGACAGTTTGCAAGCTCAGAGCTCAAAGGGTGAATGGGCTGTGCTGCTGCCCAATCCCTGGCAGGGATGGCTCTTCCAGGACCAGGGAGCTGTTGTCCTCCAGATACGTAGCAACCACGCAGTAGTGCAGTGGCATAGCTCACCCCGAGGGTGCATTTAGCACCTGCTTCTGCCCCATAGGATTACTGATGGTACCCAGCTCTTGTGGAGCGCAGGGTTACCTGTCTCCACCACGGTCCTGTATTCACATTGGCAGCAGACACTGGCCGTGTGGACAGATCCTGCAGTGTGACTTCAGCTGCAGCAAGCAGGCACTGAGGGGGCAGATGGGGTACGATGCTGTGGCAGCCCAAGATGTGGGATGTGCAGTGTTTGCTGCTACTTGCTTCAGAGGCTTACATAGTTCAACCCCTTTCAGGCCAGCCAGCACTGACATTTTTGATGCTGAGGGCAGTCGTGTAGCGTGGCAAACTTAAGCCGAGGTGTTAGCAGAGAGAACAGCGTGTGCCTGCAGCAAGGCGGCTCCTTGGCGATGCGGAGTTCAAGTATGCGGAAAAGCGGGTTGTCAGACTGCCTTGGGGTCTCGCCGTCCCCAGGACCGTGGTACGCTGCAGTCACTGCCTGCTGCATTAGCCGGGGCGACGAGGGGCAGGGGGGTGTGCAGATGGTGTCACACCACTCAGCAGCGTCTGCTGCAGGTGGCTCGTCCGTCCAAGTCATCACAAGCCTGCTGGGCTCCAGAGCAACCAGAGTTGCCACTTACTAGACTGTTGCTTCGTCTCCCAGCTTTTCATGTGTGGCTGTGATGAGACTGTGGGTCAGAGAGTGTTTCTGAGTGGATACACCAAACTTTTAGCTTGTGTTCTAAGAAAATGCAGAATTAATTATTCAAACTTGTTACTGGGGGTGTACTAAGATTAAAAGAAAGGAAGAAAAGCCTGAAAACCAGTCTCTTGCCATTGCTACCTATCTTCCCTGACTCCACTCTGTAGACCCAGACATCATCTTTTCCATCTGTCTCTCTCTTCCCAGCAGCCTCCTGTGGCTCCTGGCTTCTACAAACTTGCCTGGGGCTGCTGGGAAACCCTCTTTCTCAGTTGCTTTGAGAAGTCTACACCACCACATGTTCGTCCCCTGCTCCTCAGAATGTCCTACCCGCCTTCCCTCCTGCTGCAAGCCCTTTGCTTTCTGTTGTTCCTCACCCTGGGCTTCCTCCAGCTGCATGTGGTTAGCTGTGCTTGGAGGAAGGGAAAATCTTTCTTTCCCATCAAAGTTTCACACTGCCTACTATGCAGCATCCAAGACAAAGCTGCTGTCTAACCAAAGCCCTTTAACAGAATATACAGTGCTGCGCACTGAAATGAGCAAGTCACCTCACAGGGATCAGGAGGCTGACGGGAGTGCTACCCTTGTGGGTAGTGGTGCTGTGCGGGGAATGAATGGCTTCTCACAAGTCATGCAGCAGGAAGGTAGCAAGAGCAGAGGAGGCTTTGGAGGCTGCAGCGCCGCGAGCTCCAGGCACAGGGCTCACCTCTCCACGGGGCCTGGAGGGCGGCAGTGCAGGAAAAGAGGCAGAGAAACTCTTTAGTCAATCAGCATTTTGGGGAACAAGGTGGCCAGCGGAGAGGGCGGTGGGGGCAGCCGCCTCGGCGAGCTGGCCTGCGCATGGAGGCAAGGAGGGCCGTGGAGGAAGGAGCCTGCCAAAGAGAAGCAGTGAGGGGAGCAAGCGTTGCGTGCGAGGCCGCTGAGTCACGGCAGGAAACCAAAGAAGCCGATGAGCAAGGAGCACGTGGGGGCAGCTTAGAGTGGGGAAGATACTGGAAGTGACTTGTCTCCCCCTGTAAGAGCCTGATCCCCGAAAGCTGGATAGCTGGACAAGTTTTAATCCCCTCGTTATGCACTGTTTGGAGCAATGGCTTTCTGTGCCTGCTGCTGTCTAGTAAGCACTGGCAGTCAGCGTACTCGCCTGCACTCGCTTGTTTAAAAGGGTTCAACGTGACTGGTAGTGTGTGGCTTCAGGTGCCAGTGTCACACGCTCATTTAGAAACAGAGAAACCCCATGAAAGTTTAACGTTTGCACTGCAGTAGCTGTCAAGGGTGCAATGACTATAAAAAGGCAACCAGATGGTTGTATTAGACTGGCTGGTACTGCTGGAGGAGGCAGAGGGCCTGGCTTGAGGCACACAATCCCTCAGTTACACCTGGGGGGTGGCAGGCTGGCTCCATCGCTGTGCAGGGGAGCTGGGGCCTTGGGGCCCACTCAGTGTAAAATCCGACTTCTACTCTGACCATGGTTGTGGGCTCCAGCAGTTTCTATAAACTCTCCAGCAAATATTTGGGAATGCCAAACATATCTGCAGTGACTGGGATTCCTGTTCATGAATTGTTTATGAACTAATGTTTAAATTAACAGAATAATTTGTTTTCAATAAATTATTTGAGCCCTCCTAGCAGCAGTCTGGGAGCTGTTCTGCTTTACCTCGAAACCATAACATACAGCCTTGTCCCTCCTGCTAGACATGGGAAGTACAGCAGCAGCCCAAGGAGAAGGAGATAAATCAGCATGACGCAGGGTGCATGACACAGGCTGCCTAGGGAGCAGGGGCTTTGCTCTAGCTTCTGCTTTTGCACAGCATCCTAATGCTGTGGGAACGCTGTGTGGGACTGCAGAGGGTCCTGGTAGGTCTCTGCCTTCGGCCATGCTTCAGCTCTGAGACCTGCTGAAGGAGCCTTAGCTGTTCCCCAGGAGCAACCAGAAGGTCAAGGCTGTGAATACTCTGCAGAAGAGGTGAATCCTATTGCAGGACCTAGAGACCCTTATTTTTGGTGCAACTGACTGATCAAAATGGTCAGCAAGGGTAACTTTACACTCCCTCTGTTGCTATCCTCTTTGGTAGATACCGCAGTTGGTAGATACTAGGAATAGGATGCAAGCTGTGTGATCTACACCTCTTCTTACCTCCTTCTGGAGCTCTTGAAATTTCTGCTTGTCTTAGGAACTAATCCAAAACTTGCCAAAGCTTTTATCCATCCTGGAGTAGCCAGTCACATCTGTGGCTTGGGAGAAACAGCTTTCCCAGATTCAGACAAAGAATTTGAATGCAAGTTACTGCATGCCACTTCCCATCACAGACAGCTGAATGAAAATAACCACTGAGTTACAAAGGCCCTTGGTAGTCCCTTTGGATTGAAGGAATATTTGTTAAGTTAGGTAGAATAGCTACAGGCACCAAGGCAGTGAGCCTTCCCTCATACCTGTGCATCAGGGCAGACCTTGGCTTGGATGCCAGAGCTCAGGCAGCTGTAGTTCAGTGCCATCCCAATGGCTGGGCTGTTAGCTGTCCTGACAGGCCTGAGCCTTGGCTTCATGGCTGTACTGATGCTTCATCCTCTTCTGACCAGCAGCTGGAGCCTGGAGCTTCCTAGCTTCTCTCAGTGGTCAAAACTTCCCAGTTGGATCACTTTTCTAGTAAAAAAAATGAGCAGAAAACTCCCTCCCATTTCTCTGTGTGTGTCCTCTGGAGCTGTCAGGTGAAGGGAAGTCTGAGGGCCACCAACACCCACTTTGTTCCTATTTGCTCTCAGGTAAAGATCTCCATGTGACCATTGCTGCTGCTGCTGAAAGCTCCCTCTCCGAAGGCGACACCTTGCAGCTGAATTGCTCTGTGGGAGCCCAGAACAAGCATGGCAGATTGTTCCAGGTGTTTTGGCTCCTCAACAGCACTGAAGTGCTCACGGTTGGCCCAAGTGGAGTGCTGATTTGGAAGCAGGAATATCAGGAGAGAGCCAGGCGGGGGCAGCTTCAAGCTTTCAAGCAAAGCGACTCAGTTTACGTCCTCATCATCCATGAGGTGGGGCTAATGGACAGAGGTGTGTACAGCTGTTCAGTTTCAGAGGTGGAGAAGGCTCCTGGAGACGTTCAGAGTATCCAAACAAAACTGTCATCTGGCCTCCAAGTCAACGTGAAGCCAATAGGTTAGTAAATCTATTTGGCTACTCTGCTAGGTGAAACCTGCAGCAATCATCAGTGATCTGACCTCATTTTGGCAGAGACCTGTCCACAATGCAATTGCTATTTGCAGCAGAGGGCAAATTTGCCATATTTTTCAATGGGTAATACTGATAAAAAAAATAACACTGGTAAACATTAGCATCACATGTGCAGCAACTCTCAACAGAGTATAAACCTGTAGTTTAGTCTCTATGCTACAAGTTTTGGGGCAAACAGGTAGAATTCTGTGGAAACTGGGTCCTCCTGTGTCTTTGGGATGAAAAATTGCTGCTTCTCTTGAACATCACAGGATAACTGATGATAACAGATTCTGCTAAGAAAGGGGAAATCATTGTCCTTACCATCAGGGTGGTCTCTCTATTTTTGCGGGGAGTGACTTTTGAGAAACCACTCTAACAAAGCTTCTGAGGAAATTCTTGGTTTCCTTGTTGCAGCTCAACTATGATGATTTTGATGTGGCAGGTGGTGGGAAAAGCAAAATCTGCCTGGTGGGACTCCATTTTTAAATGTTCCTTTATGTATCAACATTCCAGGAAAGCCATTAAAAAGAAAAGCTCTCAAAGGTTATAAGAAAAGGTTGAAAATTTCAGACAATTCCTTTCAGTTTCAGTACCAACTTTTATCTAGTCTTTCTGTTTAATGTGTAACAATAGCTCTGGCTTTCTCTGATAACAAAAAAAAAAAAAAAAAAAAAAGTCCTCTCCAACAAAATACCTGTTGTTTGCAGAAAGCAGCATGCACCTGTCCATGACCACCAGCACAGCACAGATAGTGGCAGGAGATGCCTTGATCTTCCTTTGTGAGGTGCAGGGAACCACCAACCCTCTGTCTGTACGGTGGTGGCATCTGCAGCGACATCAGGACCCACCAGCTCTTGTGGCCACCATGGAGCAGGACGGCTCTCTAACCCTGGGTAGTGACTACCAGGACCGTGGTGCACAGGGGAGCATCAGGCTGAAGAAAACTGGTTCTAGCACTTTCATCCTGGTCATCTCGAACACGTCGGCCCCAAATGACAGTGGGTCTTACAGGTGTGAAGTGGTGGAGTGGTCCCGAGGCAAGAGCTGGATGCAGGCAGAGGAAACCACAGTGACTGTCAGCCCTCTCGGTAAGTTGGGCCACCAGTTTTTGGGGGAGGTTCTTCAAGTTGAATGCTTATGTGAGGAGAGGCAAAGCAGTATGGTGATGGGAACCCAAGGTTAGGATCAAAGTCTACATGCTGAGCTCTGCTGCTGCTGTTGTGAGGTGACCTGAGGCCAGTCGCTTGCCACTGGAGTGTAACAGGGGATTTGAGTCCTTCAATGGGATGTTTCAGGGAGAGAAAGAGCAGGTAACTACTAAAGGGCCTGAAGATCCAGAAGACAATGATTTGCCTAACATTTCTTTCTTAACTGATCCCTTAATTTCAAATGCAGAATATCTGTTCTATATTAGCATCATTGCTTATGGTAATTAAGCTCAACAAAAGCACTTGCTGAATTGTGTTGTGGCCTCTGTCAGTGATACACCCTTGGCTTTGGCACCTAATTGCATTTCCTGCATCCTTTCTGTGCACTGACCTGCTAACTTTCTAGGCATGCAAAGCCCATGTCTTTTCTTCTTTTGATTGCTGGAATGGATGCATTTATGGAGAGACGGGTTTGATTATACCTTTTTTTTTTCTTTCTTTCTTTCATTATTTCTGTGATGAGTGCCTAGAGTACCGGGTGGGCCACAGTAGTTCTGCTTTTTCAAAAAGTAAAAACATTAAACAAACAGCACAATTAAACAGGGAGAGGGAGGAGGTAAGTGGCAGGCAGCACGGAGCGCACATATTCAAAATGTCACATTAGCGCTTAAGGAGACATACAGGGCAATCTGCAGCTCGGTGCTATGATGTGTGGCTGGGAAGACTGCTGCAGCAACGTAAGTCTGGAAATCAGGGTGTCCAGAGCTGCCTGGGGACTGGGGGTGAAGGAGCAGGACATGGGACAGGACAGTACTAGGCAGTGTTGCTAAAGCTGTATGGGTAGAGAAGATGCGATAGCAGGATGCAGGTGGCAGTGAGAGAGGCACTGGCAGAACAGAGTGGGAGTAGGATTGGGGTCTGCCTGGCAATCAGACCAACACTATTTACAAATGCAAAATAAGGCAGAGTACTGCTTGGTGTTGACATTGGAATGCAGTGGCGCAGCAGGGAAAAGTCTGCTTTAGGCTGGCAATGGGTGCTCAGGTGATGGGCAAGCCGCAGGAATGGGCTTTGCATCAACCTTTTCGCTGTGGTAAAGCTAATGCTGATCACCTGTTAGTATCAAGAGCACTAATGGAAAATAAGGCAAGGCTGGATGGCAGAAGGGAGCTTCTGAGGTGGCTGGAGCAGCAGGAGAAGATGCCATGAGGGCAGGTGGGACAGCAAGGTGGTGTAGCACACAGCTACCCAGCCCAGCACCAGCGACTCTTTTCCTCTTGAGCAGATCTTGGTTTGAGCGCCATGCTGATAAGCCGAACTGTCAGCGTCAAGTACGCTCAGAGTTTTGAACTCGTCTGCCAACTGAGAGCCAGCTATGCCCTTGAGGAGGTGCCGCTGTCCATGATGTGGCAGTTCCACCCCCAGCAACCTGCAGAGGACTACCAGGAGCTGGTCAGAGTCCTTCCTGATGGCACGGTGGCATGGGGGACAGCCCAGCCACACTTCCCGAAGAAAACCCAGTTGACCAAGGCTGCCTCTTCCTCCAGGCTACTCATCCACGGCGCCACGGTAGATGATGAGGGCACCTACAGGTGTGAGGTTGGGGTCTGGAGCAGAAGCTCCCCACCACGAGGCCAGCCGGCTGCTGTTGTGAAATCCAACGCTGTGGGGATAAAAGTTAGTCTGCCAGGTAAGTGGCACTACGTATGTCTCTTCAGCAGTGGTGCAACTTGTCCAAACCCATGGAAAATAACAAGGGCCTACCAGGAGTGACGAGGGCTGGGATGTCTACCCGCAGGGGTCATCTCCCAGGCCAGGTGGAGCAGTGCTCCTCCTGCTGCCTCTTCCACAGCACCCACTGCTCTTAGCAGTGCTCTCGGAGGCCAGGTTGGGGTTAGTGAGTGGTGATGTTCCTTTGCAGATTAGATCTGGCATGTATGGATTGTGCGGAAAATTCTCCCTGTCCAGAAGTGAAATGTCCAAAGAGGAGACAGAGGAGACCTAAGACTTTATTCAAATAAAGGAAGAGTCCACCGGGCATAGATCTTAAAGCTTTATTCGAATAAAGGGAGAGTCCACCGAGCA
>JAWLRI010000171.1:209173-248120 GCA_034781795.1 Crypturellus tataupa | reverse complement strand
TTCTTTTGTCCCCCTCGACTCATGGCTCCACTCAGTCTCCCGCTCCTTTGTCCTGCTCTTCAGCCAGGCTGTGGGGGCAGCTCCTTATTTGTGAAAACACACACCTGAGCTTTCCTCACAGGATCAACTGTGCTACTAGGCTCTTACATTGTATCTCTGGGAGAAAGAAGTTTCCCTGCAGGCTGACCTCCTCCTTGCCTGTGGGCCCAAGAAGCTGAGGACCCAGGAGGAGTAGATGATCTCCAAAGGTCCCTTCCAACCTTAATTATTCTGCAGTGAGAGATGCCTGCCATGGCAGCGATCTTCCACATGACAACTCTGCTGCTCCTGAGTGGGTGCAGGGAGGCTGGTTTCCTCTGAGCTTCCCATGCGTAACAAGGTGTTGGGCTGCTCTTCCCAGCCAGGCCCATCGGCAGAGGAGCACAGCCTGTGGGGAGCACCCAAACCTCTCTCCAGGGCTGGGAGCTGGCTCCGACCTGCAGCCGGTTTATTCCCTCTGCCTGGAGGTATTGCCCTGGGGGAAGGGCTGAGCCGCACAGCAAGCTGCTGCACGCACAGTTGCCCTTTTAAGGCCATGACTACAGGCAGGGTCTGCGGCTGCCAGTATCTCGCAGGGAGCCACGGGCTCATTCCTCGTGCTGACGAGGATGTCGTAAATAAACCAAATTCCTCGAGCCGGCTCTTCTGCTCGTGCGCGCCTGCTCCAGCTGCCCCGGGCAGCAGAGCCGTGGCAGTTTGCCCTGCGTGTGATGAGAGCTGCTGGAGGGTGTTACAGGAATGGCCCAGGCCAAAACCTCCAAGCCTATGGAAGCAGGCGCAGAAACTGGGGATTTTTTTTTTCCTTGTACCTGTTCTGTTAGTTTTTGTTTGTGTTTCTTCTTCCCTGCTCCTGCTTTTTTTCCCCTCACTTTCTTGCATTAAGTGCCCCTTTCTTTAATCTTTAACTTTTAGCGATCAGTGAGCTGAAATTACTCTTTCCTTGTTTTTTTTTTGTTTTGTTTTTGTTTGTTTGTTTGTTTGTTTGTTTTCATCTGACGGGTTTGCTGTAGCACGACCTAATGTTTCCTTCCCACCATTCAGGCTTGTTTCCATGGTGCTCTCCCTCCTGCTCTGTGTCTGTTCTTCTCTGTGCCCCTGTGGAGCTGGGTACTGAGGCATCCTGCTTTACACCTGAGTTATAGCCAGCTGGTGCGAAGGGAGGCTGTGGAGCAGCCATGCAGGAGCGAGGCTGGGTGACAGTAAACAGCAGATTGGGCACGTGTTTGTAATGTAAATAGCATTAAGAAAAGCAGCATAATTGTAGATTGTCTATGGGAGAGCAAGGCAATAGCAGCAGAGCGGGAAGATATTAGGACATTTGGCTCCGTATATATTGCAACCATTTACTGCATATTGCAAGAGTGTAAAGGCGCTGTGAACTGGGAAGGAGTCACGTAGCAAGTGGATAGCTGGTAGCTGTAAGTACTATTCCTGTAAGAAAGGCAGCATAAGCCAGTGAGGGATATTTAGGAAGGCACAGCACAAGTATGGGGAAAAAGCCCTATACCAGCAGCAATGGAATGAGGCTAAAGTGTCAAAAATCAAGCTGCAAATTATGAAAATCACCATTTAGTTTCCTAGCATATAAAATCTCGTGGCTGGAGCCCACAGAGATGCTCAAGTTCTTGACTTTTGCCTAGGCACTGAATTTCTCTCCTATTGTCAGTAGGTGCTTGAGGCGTTGAAATACCCCTGTGGATCTGGCCTAGAGCTTCAGATGGAAGGGACATGCATGAAGGCGGGAGAAGGGGCACAAACCCTTCCTGTCTCCAACTGTTCAAATAATTCAGCATCCGACTCTTGGTGGGCTGATAATTAGTGCCCTGGGCAAGCAGACGGAAGCCTAGCCACAGTGCACTTTGCTGCCCTCTCCCAGAGGTGATGCTCTTGCCAGGCTGCCCATGCTTGGCTCCCTCTGGCTCCAGAGCAATCGCCGGAGGCATCGTGTGAGCTGATCCCCATGTGCCAGCCGTCTGCGCGCAGGTTGCTGGAAGCTACTGCGTCCTTGCGCTCGTGGAAAGCGTGTTGTCAGCAGGCAGCGTTCAAAGCTAGGCAGGCGACGAGAGATTCGGCTTAGTTAATTAAATTGAAATTGAAAGAGAAAACAAGCGCATCTTTATATGCCAAAGGGAAAGGAAGGCAGCTGGTCTGCCCTTTTCGGTGATTGATCTTTAGCAGTAGTGATATGAGTGACAGGAGACTTTGAGCTGAAAGAAAGGGGCTTTGTAGCGAGTGCTCTGCTTCCTCTCGAGGTGATCTTTTCAGAGAATGTAACAGAATTTTTTCTCATCAAAATTGAGTGCTTTTAGCAGCAGCTCCTGCGTCTAGTCTCTGAGATATAGTATTTTTTTTTTCCCTCTGGAGTATTTTCTGCTCCAGTGATTGTCAGGCTGGATCCTTCTCCCTTGAGGTCCCTCCCCAGGTGATTTGCTCTCTCCTCTGCTGGCAGCCTGTCTGGGCATTGAAGACAAGGTCGTATATGCCCATCTTGGGCCCCAGCAGCACTTCGGGAGACTTCACTTGAAGAGCAATGCACTTTTTGGTCTAGCCTGGCCAAACAGCCATTTTTGGGGGGGGGTCTGTCCAGGGTAAAGTCAAGCTTAGGTGACCACTGTTGCCTTAGTCCTTTATAGGGTTTAAATTCTGTAAATTGATCTAATGAGCTATCTCTCTAATCATCTTCAGATTTGGATGGTTTTTTTTGAGGAGAGGAGCTTCCCTTGAGACTCTTCCCTACTGGTACATCTACTCCCCACTGTGTGGTGTGGTACCTTGAGGACTGAGTGGATGGAGCAGGAGAGGCTCCCCCAAATGCAGGTATTCCTTGTGCTTTGGAGCACACCAAGCACTTAACGTTAGTGCTGATGAAAGACCCACTGTCTTCCCTAGGGCCTGCCTGGTGGTCTTGAAAATAGGAGCAACGTCCCCAGCTGGGACAGTATTTGGGCCTGCTTCTACCGTTCCTCCTAGAAAACTCACTTTTGGGTAAAAATCCTGGACTTTAGCAGGCAGCTTAATACTCCTGCTGTATCTAGCAGTTAAAGTTTAGAAATAAGTTCTTTATTATTTTTTTAATATGGTCAGTTCACCTGTCTCACTTGGCAGATTTATGCTTCTTTACAGTTGGCTCTGGACTTGGCTATGCTTTAAGTGCTGAAAATGGAAGACATCAATTTGTGTCTGGTCGCTAAGCGTGCCTAAGTCTGCTTAGTTTGGAGGTGTGTTGCTGCCTGAGTATGAGTGAGCAGCTTCCTAATAGAGTGGCTCCCTTCCTGTCGCTTCTGCCTCTTGCCCGCTTATCTAGAGCAGTGTAACATGCACTGTGAAATGCAGGACAGCTTTGTGGATCCCTTGGGAACAGCCACCTTCTTGTGACTGTCAGTGCCCAAGTTCTCATATTTGCAGCAGTGAGCAGAGGCAGGAACATGCAAGTAGGGCTGTGGATGAGACTCCTTGCCCTTTGGTGAAAATATGACTCTTAATTGCAAAACTGAGTGGACAGCAGGAAGGACAGCAGCGTGCAATGAGAAAACTGCCTAAGTGGAATGAATGAGGAAATGGTGCTGGCATATTTGAAAGAGAGGCAGAGCAGTGCTTGATGATATAAAGAGCCATCAGACTGGGTACTTTGTGTTGACTGGGCTTAGGAGAGGCAGTGATAGCCTCTTTAATGGATTGCAGACTCAGTTTTGGATGGCTATGCCTAGGTACCTGTGATGAAAAAGTATTTTCCTGTGATGATGGCTAGAGGGGGGTTCCCTGAGACATGGGCAGAAGTGCCAGGGAAGTTCAGGGAAGAAGAGAGAGAAGATGAGGCTTGGGATGAGCTATGATAGATCATGCTGGAAAAGAAAATGTTTGGAGGATTCTGAGAAGAAAGAGGATGGAGGAAATGTGAGGACTTTCCTTTCTCGTGTACCTGCTTCCCTGTTAGCCTGTGAGAGGACAGGCCATTGCTATGTCCCATTCCACCCAATCTCCCTTGACCTGTCATTCTTCCATTTCCCAGTGAGGAGCTGTGGGGTGAGCTACCGAGTGTGTGGGGCAGGGCAGGAGGATCGTTCCCTTCAGCGTGTCCTTTACCCTACCCTCAAAGGACACCTGAGATCTCATCCCAGACTACCCTGCACTATGCTTTCAGCTACTGAGCAGATATACAAGGAAAATCCAGGAATGAAAATTCAGCCTGTGGTCCAGTAAGACCCTGAAGGGGTCTTGTGATGAGAAGTTTCTGTATAACCTTGTGTAGACATCTGTGTATACTCTCTGGCTACTGGCCACATCTGACAAATATCTTAGGATGAAGGTGAGAAGAGGCCTGAGGGGAAAACATGGACATTGAGGAGTCTTTCCAAGAGACTCATTTTCCGCCTTCCCATCGCTTAAGAAGAAGCAATAACACCAGCACCAGGTGACATGCAGCAGGAGCTGTGCCCCACAACCATGAAGCAGCATTTGTGCTCAGAGGGGCTGCCGCTGCGCTATTCCTGGCGAGAGAGTCACTGAGCTGCAAGGATTGGGAGTTTCCCTTTGAGCTATTTAGTGCTTAGTTGAACTATTACCAGGTATAATCGCAAAGGACATTCAGAAACACATTATATAGCTTCCAGTTAATAACTAGCAAACAGATGAGACAGTAACTGTTAGGAAAACCCACACAGACTCTTTAGTCTCCTTGAGATAAAAGACACTTATTGTTCACTGTCTCCAAAGCCGTGGGCTGGTTTTGTCACTTATACGCGAGCCTAGCGATAGACACAGCAGGAGACTGACACATTTGCTTCAGATACAGCCTTTGCCTCCAAGCTTCAACAGGGAGTTTGCCTTAATTCTCCCATTTGTGCCTGGTGATCCCTCAGACAGCTTCCTCTATTCCCCTGCCCAGTAGCACCCAGAGATTCCCAATTAAAGCCGAAATGAGTGTGTGTGAATTTGTTCCTCTTCCTTTTCCCCCAGTCCTTCTGCCCCTGCTAATGGGTGTTTGTCCTTTGCACCTCCTCTCGCTCTGCCCTCTTTTGGCAGACCTCTTGGCTTTAACAACTATTTTATTTTTGCCTTTCAGAAAGCAAGCTTCAGGTTACTACCAGAGAGAGCTCTGTGGAGGTTGCTGCCGGTGCGGATGTGACCATTGAATGCAGAATCAAGTTTGCCCAGAAAAATGCTCTGCTGGCCATTACCTGGTACTTCCTACCGCCTCCTTCAGCCCATGCAACACCGCTGCAAATTGTAAGGGTCAACTTCAGCAACGTACTGGAATATGGAGCTGAGTTTAGCTCTCTGACACAGAGGTCCAGATTCCAGAGCCAGAGGGTCTCCAGCGATGTCTTCAGGCTGCAGATCTTGTCCACTGACCATGGAGACCAGGGCAGCTATTACTGTGTGGTAGAGGAGTGGCTCTGGCTGGTGGACGGCTGGTACAAACTTGGAGAGCGGGAATCAGGAAGGACCGCACTGGAATATAAGCTCTCAGGTAAACAGGTAGTTCTCTCTTGCACTGATGCACAAGAGGAGGTTGGCCTGATCTTTTCTGCTAAGCTCCTGTGTGAATCTGGAATTTAGGGATTTTTTGACTCATGGCATTGCTCCATGGAGGCAGGAGATGCCAGTACCCCTCAAAGGGAAATAGGGTATTATGATGATTTACCACATCCAACCAAACCAATCAAGCTGGTATTTTTGCCTCCAACAGCAGAAGATACATAATGCTTCACAACACAGCGAACTGTGGCCTTTTCTCTCAAGCACATAGTGTGCTTAATCGCTTGTGCAGTGCAGTGAATAGCCCTTTCCTGACACTCCTGAGCATCTTGAAGCAAGATAACACATTATTTATCCTAGTGCATTTAGCCACTGAGAACAAGGCTGAGTGCTCAGCTACTCCCGTGTGCTACACTGCCAGGGTGCGTGGGGCGGCTCCCCGACTTGGTGCTTCCAAGTAGCTGCCCTCTCAGACTGACCTGACATACAGGTGCCAACCTTAAATAAACTGAATCAGAGTTCCAGTTTCCTAAATAGCTTTTGGACCAACAGATGCCCTGTCACTTATCTGGAGGGAGAGAGAAACAAGCTTTACAACAGAAGACAGTGAAAAGGGGCAGAGAAAGTATGATAAATGCCCCCAAAGAATGGACCCACAGGGTCCTCTGGATGTATTTCAGACGATCTTCCATCAGGCTATGGGTGCAAGAGGGAGCATAGAGTATCCATAGCAGCGCAACAGAGTGACAGCTCTTCCTGCTTGCCTCCCTTTCTAGAGAACAAGCTGGAGGTGGGAGAGGCCAACAGCAGCATCTCTGTGAGGGAAGGCGCGGAGGCGACGGTGGGCTGCCTCGTGCGGGGGGCGCGATCGCCCGCCTCGCACGTCTCCGCCGTCTGGTTCCACGGGGAGGAGCGCGCCGGCGTGAGGCCCCTGCTGCGCCTGCACCGCGACGGCTCAGTGGAGTACACCGAGGGGAGCCGTGCCGGCCGGCTGCAGCTGCGGCGCCCCGCTGCCGGCGACCTCAGCCTCACCCTGCGCAGCGTGGAAGCCGGCGACGCCGGCGTCTACTACTGCCAGGTGCAGGAGTGGCAGCCGGGCGGCGAGGGAGAGGCCTGGGCTCTGCGCGCATCGGCACTCTCGGGGTACACGAAGCTCACGACGCTGCCGCCAGGTAACGCCTTGCGGTGCTGCAGCTGAGGGTGACCCTGGGGTGCGGCGCTGCGCGTGGGAGGGCTTACAGCCGGGCTCTGCTGGGGGTGCAAGAGCAAGGGTGCAGCTGAGCCGGGCGAGGGGAGAACAGCGCGCTTGGTACGTGTGTGGTGGAGGTGGCTGTGGAGGCATCGAGAGTGCTGGCTGAGCAAGCCCTCATGCCTCTGCAGCACGTTTCTGGGTTGAATACCCTTGACAGCGTCAGGAACACAGAACTGCCCGCAGCTCTGCCACTTTGGCCAGAATACTAAGTCTTTGAGGAGAAATTCTGGGTGTGCTTTTCCTGACCTGTCTGTCCCCAAGAACAGCCTCTGTCTCCTAAGGGTGAGCTGGACTGTGTTTCAGGCCACAAAAGTAGAGATGGACTCTGCATTCAGAGGTTTAAATAAGTAAAGGTCTCAACTGGCCATGCACGGTGTTTCTATGAAGACAACTGGCAGGCAAGCAATACTATTTTGTTTGTATTTCTTTGGGGAAATAGAAGGTTTGGATACCCCATGTGGAGAGAAATCTTGAACTGTGAAAACACCGTGTTGCACCTAGCTGAGGTGGAGGTGCTGCTCCCCTCATGCTGTAGCCCTGGAGCTGCTGTGCATGAAGCCAGGCTGAGCGTCTGCACGTGGTTAAACAACTATGGCACTGGCCGGTACCAAGGGGACGCCGGTGCCCCCCTGCAGGCCTGCACTTGGCACTGGTGTGCAAAGAGTCATGCACAGTGTATGAGCCTGCCCTTGGAGCAGGGGTAGTCTGCATATACCTGCGTAACGAAGGGTTCACTATGCTTCACCCCTGCGCTGCTACATTCATCTTGTTGCCCGTCATGGCTCCTTGCAGCACTCCAGACTTCGTCAGCTTCCTCTGTCTCTCGTTAGCCACTGCTGGCTAAAATAACTGCTGCTAAAATTGCTCCGTAGCTGCGAGAAAATTCTCCTCAATTTTTTTGTATGTGTGTTTTTGCTAAATCATTTTTGCTGGTTTTCACAAACTCGGCAAATTAGGAAATTGGCAACTCGGGTTTTTTTTTTTGTTTGTTTATTTCTCCATCAAAGAAGATATTCTGAAAATGCCCGTCTAGCTCCTACACTTTAGTGCTTTGGAGAGGAAGCTGTCCTGGGAGAGACACAGTTAAGGTTATATCTGTAATCAGGAGTAACTTCTTGGTTATCCCTAATTCCTGATGCTGCTGTCTTCTCTAGTACTTTGCCTAGCACCAAGGCATTTGTTTCATTGAGACTTCTACCTGTTTTCCTATGGGAGAATAAGCACCCCTTCCATTTTCATGGACAGGACACTTTGGTGTTGGGGTTGTACATCAAGTGAAGAGATTTTAGTGGCCAGGAATAATTGGGGGTTAAGAGGAGCCCGGGACAAAAATGGGGACTCTAAATAAGCGCTTTTCAGCTAGCCGCCAGCTGACCAAATCCAGTGTTTTGGATTAGCTAAATCAGGAGTCCAGAGTACTTCCACCTCAGCCAGGGAGCTATTTTGCAAGGTGCTAGGGGGAATGATGGGGCTAGCCACTGCCTGAAAAAATGAGGCAGTGGTCATGTTTCCTCCTTGGTTGTGTTTCCTTTGCTTTCTTCTGGCTCCTCTCTGCTTTGGTAGGACCTCTGACAACAACCTTCTACCTCCCCACACCATAGCTTGTGTCAAGAAGGACATGAAGAGAACATGACTTTTCCCTATGGTGTCTGGTCTGGAACAAATTAGCATCTGGAAGGAATTAGTTGAGGAGCTCTGCTGTCTCTGTTAGGATGCCTCAGCTGAGAGTAAACCTCACGCTCCATCTGACCTTTCAAAACAAGAGCCTGAGGCAAATTACCTTGTTTCTCTCCCTCTTCTCCTCAGGCAGCCTTAGAAATGGTGTCTCAATTGTTCAAAAATGATAATATTTAAGAATGAGGAACAAATTATAAGAAACAAATATATAACAAATTCTATTCTGTAGAAAGAGAAGAGGATGAAAAGACAAATTAACTTGAGGTTTCACTTGTGTTGTTGTTATTATTATTATTATTATTATTATTATTATTATTATTATTATTATTATTATTTTATTCTTCCTCTTACAGAATCAACTGTTTTGTCCAGGATCTGCGCATCTCCACCATTGCTGAACTTCATCCTATACTTACCTCTGGTTCTCTTCCTTCTCCTGGCCATTGCAGGCTTCTACTGCTACTTCAGGAACGTCAGAAAGGATGATATCAAAGAAGACCAGCTGGTAGAATTGCAAAGGACTGAAGATGTCAAGCAAACCTAGCTGACCTGTGCTGAACAATGTGACTTAAAGGAGTGGAGCTGGAATGTCTGAAGGGGATTGAATGCTTGCAGCGGGGCTTTGTATTGTTTTTCAGTAGCTCTTGCAATGAATCCTTGAAATTGCACATTTGCTCTTTGAAATGAAGCAGTCAAGATGGTTGAAAATTACTTAGCAAGCAGGATCTTCGTAATGTATGTTTCTGTGTCTCCTAGGTTAGACACCTACCCATCTGATATCCTGTTCATTATTGTGTATGTGAGATCCTTGCAATGTGGTTACTATATGCATCTCCTTGCAGTGTGAAAGGAAGAGTTGTTGTTTCTTACAGTAATAAGAGAATAATGGCTTTCTTTGAGCTGGAGCACATAAATACCAAATTGCTGCTTGTTTTGGGAGGCTTGACAAACTAGGAGGAGCCAGTAGACTAAAAACCAGTGGCAGAACTGGGAATTGACTGTTTCTGTCTTGCTTAAGGCATTGCACTTGCCTTTGTGCATCTCTTGGTGCCAGTGAAATTCCCAGATGGTGCTGTCTTCTAGTTCTGGAAGAGCCTTCTCTGAAAGAGAGTCTTCCATTACAAACCTGCCACAAAAAGATGTAGCCTGAGCAAGTCCAGTTGGAGCTAAAGAAGATCTGTGTCAGGAACATCACGGGTATCCACCAAAGGGAAACCCTGTTAACTCAGCAAGGACTGTACACGTACCTGTGCATGTAGCCTAGGTCCAGGAATGAAGCTGCAAACACAAACCGATCTCAGAGACAGTCATACAGCTGGGTGAGAGCAAAAAGTTTTCACAGGTCCTTCATTTGGTATGACTGTTGCAGGAGAAGATAGTGTCCAGGCCCTTGGGACTTTTCTGCCTGTGGGTCAGTGAGCTGTACAGCTGGGACCTGCACTATTTGTTCAGCCTCCAGGTTGTACCAAATATTACACTGACTCCTGGAAGGACAGCCTTTGCCTGTAAAGGTTTATGTGTATAATGTAGCAACTGAATAAACTGATGCTGCAAAGTCCCTAATTTTCTAGAAGGCAGTCGTGCAGGATGGAAGGGGTATGAAAATCTTAAGGGCTCTCTCCTGCCTAGAAGTCCTACTTGTCTGTATGCTGGACATGTAAAGAATCCCCACAGCTTTCTTCCTGGAAAGGCGCCTTGCTGAATGTGTCTCTCTTACGCTAGCTGCAATACTATGCATATCCTTGCATCCTGTTGCTCCTGGGTTGGGGAAAGACAGGATCAATGTGCTCTTGTCACTATCATATTCAGGCTGTGCCCTAGGAAGTCAGTATTACAAGCTAATAAGGGATTTCTGTCTTGCGTCTCTTGGTCCTGAGAAGCCTGTGTGTATTTGTAAGGTAGTTGTTTGTGAGGCAGTTCCCTTATGATCTGGGATCTAGTGCAGACTCATCCTTTCAACACTCAAGAGCTCTGCTCTTAGAAGATTGGCTACAAGATTGATCCATTAGGAAGGGAAATTTCAATTCAGGCCCTAAAAGTCTAGTGGTATTCAACCCACAGCTGTGCAAACTGATGTTTTGTTGATGCTTGGCCACATTCCAAGGAGTTATGAAGTTAGAATTCAGGGTGTCATTTGGAGCAGTGACATGAGGCAGAAACAGCTGTATATAAATCATGGCAGGGGGTTATCAAACAGATTCTTTGATTGGAAGGAGGGAGAGATGGAGACAGCACAGCTTCTACAGCCTCTGTAGATGACCTGTTCAAATTCTTCACTTTCTTTACAATTAGAAAGTCTTCCTATCCTGGATCCTAAAGAACTGGAATCCAGTTCATTTCCTTTCTCCTTAAAAATCAGTTTTTGTATATGCTTGAAGGCTACTGCTCTTGTTTCCCTACTCAGTCACCTTCTCTGCATTGACCAGCTCCAGCTTGCTCAGGTTGTTCCTGCAGGCCGTTTTTCTGGGCCTCCTTCTTTAGAGCACTGGCTCTGGCTTTGTGGAAGGTTCCCCCCGCCTTTCCTGACCTTGTGGGTTACAAGCCCATTTACACATCCCAGTTGGATGTTTGCCTTTCAGTGTGTATGTGACAGTGGGAGGCTGTTTGTACTTGGCTTGCAATCCACAGGCTCCTCTCCTGCAGATTTGCTGTCTAGCAAGTTATTTCTCCGCTGTGTGTTCAAGTTTTTGACTTTTTTGTTTCCTATCTAATTGTAGCATTTTGCATGGGCCTGCAGAATGACCTTCTACACTAGCTTGCCAAGGACCCCACTGTCTGCTTTTTTCTTAGTTGCTTTGTGGTAACATTTTAACTTATGGGCTAATTTCAACTCGCTTTGACGGAGAAATAGATGTTCCCCAGATATTAAGATCTTACCAGCTTCATGAAAAATGATAGCTGGATGAAGGAGAGGGCCCAGACAAGGTACTCACTGAGGGAAGGCTGCAATGCGAGTGTCGTCGTTACCTGCCTCTTGGCCTGGGCAGCCCTGAGCCAGCCGGGATTCTACTGCCTGGGGCCCAGCTCCTAACTAGGGAATAGAGAAAAGGATGCTAGAGGGGAGAAGGTAGGAACTGGCTTTGGCCATAAGTTGCAAATAATTATTTTCTGCACAGGGTTTACCTGCCAGTGTTATGCTCCCACTTTGAACTTTTGTCTGATTGCTTCCTTACCTTGCTCACAGGAGCACCTCGGGACAGCATCCTAGTTCAGAAGCCTCAATCATGACTTGCTGAAGTCAAGTTCATCTGATGTCCATAGTTTATCCCTTCCCACAAGGCCATCTACCATATTGCAGAGAACAATTAGATAGGTTTGACTTGTTTCTGCTCTTGACCACATTAAAAAAAAAAAAGCTATTTCTGTTTTTCTTGTCTCTAGGTGTTTGCAAGTACCTTATTTGTCCCTGTGCAAATACTGTCTTTGTACCAGTGTCTCTCTGAGAACTACAGTAAAGTGGTTGTGGGTGTTTTAGTTTCCTCTTTCTTTTTAAAGAGAAAACTTTGTGCCCTTCTTGTCACTTGGTGTCTCGTGCCTCCTCAGGCGCTACCACAGCTAACCACCAATGGGGCAGGAGACTTCACAACCTGCTCTTTCATTGCCGTGGGACAAACCTCATCAGGGCCAGCCCTTTTCTGAAAGATATTCTAGCCAGATATTCTGAAATATCTAGCTCATTTAAGCCCTGGCCATTAATAAGGGAGGGTTGGGGTGGCAGGACAGTGGCTGGAAGCAGCATCAGCGCAGGGCTGGCAGCACCCCTGGCTCTGCCCCCGCAGCCCACAGTCTGTAGAGGCATCTAGGCTGGCCGTGGATGTTTGTGTAAAAGCTGTAGATGCCACAGCAATAGGAGATGATGTATCTGGTAGGTTGGGGAAGAAGGTGGGCAGAGAGAGAGACAGTTCTCCGACAATGGGATGCTTTCTTCTTTTGCTTTTCTGCCCTGTTTTTGCTCAGCTAGATAGAGACCTAGCTAAGTAGCAACTTTTCATTCATGCAAGTTGAGAGGTTCCAGTTTAAGCTCATAAAGGGTGCCTTGAGCCTTGATGAAAGGGTCTGACAGAGGAATATGTGTGTTTTTTCACTGGTGCCTCCACTCCGCAGCTCCTCTTTTTTCATTTCCCTCTGACTTTGCTGGGCTGTAGCCAAATCTTTCAGCTATAATTTTTAAGATGCATTTTTTTTCCAGCAGTGAACTTAGAAAGAGTTGTAACTTATCACAGCAAAAGCTGCAAAACAGTCCTATTTTTAAAAAGAACATTTCACTTGGCTGAGGTAAATATATGCGAAGGAGAGAGACTGTGTGTGTTGGGTCAGGAGAAGGGTGTTGATTTTGCTCCTGGGGCTCTTGGCCACCTTTATCCTCCATCATCACCACCTTCTTCCAAGTACAGCCTCTGATGTAAATTAGAGCAGCTGATATAATATATATTTAGCTGTAATAATCCCACAGGGAATAGTGGTGCAAAAACCTAGGCCATGCAACAACAGTGCTCCTGTCACATCACCTTCTGCAAATACCCCCTGGCCATGGGAATTTCCTGCTTTATGGGGCAGCGTGTTGTGGGAAGATCTGGGGCCCTTTAGTCCTTTTAAATATTTTGAAGTAGCATAGAAGAGCTAGAAGGCACTGCAGAGTGGGTCCAAGTGGAATCAATAAGCTGCAAAGTGCTTGCAAGCAGCTATGGAAATAGCAGAACTGCGTTGTGCTGGAAAATGTGGGTCTGGTGGTTCCCTGTTGCTGTGCTGCCAGGGATCAGTATGGGGCTTTCTGCAGTCAGGGAGCCCCCGCTTCCCAGAAAGGCCTGAAGTGAGGTCATAGAAATGATAGTGCAAGGAGGGAGGACCACTTTCTGTCAAAAAAGGCAAGGCAAAACTACAGCTTGGCAGGCTGCCCCCATTCAAAAGACAATGTGAGGGGGACCGGTGGGAAACACAACCTCCGCACTGCCTGTCTGGAGGGTTTCCGTGCCACTTCCACGGGGCAGGAGCAAGGCCGGTGTGTAATGCCCGCACACGCCGCTCGTGCAGTGCGTCCTGGCACACACAGTCGCAGGGCAGCCTAGGACTGAGCTGAATGCGGGCGTGCTGAGGAGCTGCTGCTCTGAGGCTGCTCTCTCCCCTGAGGGGTGAGGAGATAGTGGCTGCAGGAGCAATGGGAAGTGCCTCGCAGGTGGGAAGATGCTCCGAGCCCTTTTGCAGCTCATGGCTGGGGGGTTGCTGTCCAGCCCTGCTCACTGCCAGCAGAAGCCTCCTGGGCAGCAGGATTCCTGCATAGTGCCAGGGGAAGGTTAGTGTGGAAGGTTTCCAGGCTTTGGAGAACTACTTGGAAACAAATGACTTGCATTTCTCCCAGCACATTCCCCTTTCCAGCAATATTTCTGTTCCTTTCTATTAACTCTGAGTTGCTTCTGAAAATTGATATTATTTTGTTCCTGTGATAAAATATTTAAAAACTACAAATAAAAGATGCAGTTTTGATATGTGTTTTGGCCTCTCTCACTGACATTTTGCATTCCAACTGTGTTTTCCGCAGCCCCTGCTTGTTTCATGTGTCCTCCAGTTTTGGTCTTTGGAGTCTATGACAAGAATGAATCTCTCCTGAGATCTTCAACCTTCCTTAACTGCCAAGCAACCACTGTGCTGTATGTGATAATAGCTGGTTTTGCCCCTTCTCTTCCAGCTCTCTTTCCTCTCCCTTTTTTTCTTCCAGCAGGTGATACGGGGTGAAGACATATGCAGAAAAAGGCATATGCATATGGCAGAAAAAGGCAGTCCTTGCTCTAGAGTGCTTACTGGCTAAGATAGGACCAGTATAAACCAGGGGACTCGTGGAGGGGAAGGATGTAGGATGGTATTACAGTGTCTGGCTTGTTTTGTAATCACAGCAAGCAAGAGGTACCAGTCCAGCCTCTTTTCAGCTGTCTGGACTCTCCAGCAAAGAGCTTGACTGTGGTGCTGCAGGACTGACCACATCAACGGCCCTGCTATGTGCTTGGGCATTAAAAAAATATCCTTTCATTGACACTGTTTAAACTAAATATAAGCCTGTTTCCTTTGCAGGTCCTATTTAGAAATGCAAACAGAAAAGCGGAGTTCAGACAGTACTTGCTTCTGCAATCCAGACAGGAAATGGAAAACCACAAGCAACAAATTTGAACATTGCTTAGCTGAGCTTTCTTGCTTTCATTCATTACATTATTCTTTTATGTTTCCAGGGAAAACTACACGTTTTGAAATGATGGAACTAAACTCTTTTCTGCAGCCAGCACCAGCAAGCTCTCCAGGGATTCATGGGTCAATGAGGGCTTGCACTGCTTGCTACTACAATTGCAAACCTTCAATTTTATTTAAAAAAAATAATCTGAGTGGAGTGGTATTTTGTCTTTGGCACCATACTTATTCCTCCTGCCATCTACCAGGAGCTGGTGGTGGGCTGCTAGCTGATCTTGGCCCTTCCCTGGCGACCATCACTGAGGAAAAGCACCCAGGCTTGGCTATGAAGCGTTATGGCATATAACGGAGCAGGGGATCCCATGGCATCGGTTAGGCTGTTTTAGGTGGTCTGAGGTTTGTTGTGTGTGTTTGGTGATAGCGCTTGACAGGTTAAGGTGCAGTGTTGCTAGCCGAATTGATCCAAAAGCCAAGACTGGAATGGACCAAACTGATTGGGCTAAATGGGCTAGAGTTGGGCTAGACTGGGGCTGAGTGCAGGCATTTCAACAAGAGTGTTGAGGCCTTCAGGTCTGCAGAGCCTAAATTCACCTGGGAGAAAGCAACCACTTCTTTTCCCACTGCAGGGCTCAGGGAACATGCTCTCCAGCCATGTGTATGCTGTGCCTGCTCGTCACAAACGGGGCAGCATTTGTTTTCCAGGAGCGCTGACTGTAAAAATTCACAGGTGGGAGATTTTATCTTTTTCCTTTCCTCGCAAGAAATGGATTGGCAAGGGCTGGGAGCAGTACGGAAGGGTACGCAGGGCAGTGGCTCTGTGCAGCCTCCTTATGGGGTGCTGCTAGTGAGGAGAGGCATGCTGCCCAATGTGAAAGAAAAGGACCATGACCAATCGCTGTTAAATGTGACAATAATGCCTCACGCGGTGGCCACAGGATAAAAGGCAGAGACGGCCTGAACTGTAAAGACATTTCATTTCCCTGGTAATGAGGGAGACACACTGTGGCAATGAGATCGGAGAGAGAGAGACCGTGAGATTCTCATTTCTGTTGCTGCTGCCGCTGCTGCTTTGATCTGAAGCAAATGCCCGTTTTAAATTGCAAACGGATGCAAGTCAGATATCATCCAGCCACTAGCTTACAGGCTTAATGAAGTGGGACGTACGCCTCAGCCTGATAATGTTAGGAGAGGCAGGCAATTCAGAAAGGAATTACTGAAGGTCTGGAACGATGGAGAGAAAGGACAGAAGTGTCTTGGGGTAACTCTCATCACCATCAGTGTGACATAAAGTCCCCTGCTTTCCTCCCTCAGAAAGCTGATATTGTATCTAAGTCTTGACCCTTCTGTGCCTAAAGAGAAAATTATGAATATACAATCCTGCTATTACATGCCTACGTTTTAAGGCATGCCCATGTGCAGGCAAAGCAAGGTCATCAAGAGTGAACATCCACTTGGTGCATGCACAAGGCTGGGCAAAGCTGTGGGAAGATAAATAGTGCATTTCATGCAATAATTATGTTGTTTAATTAGACTTCAGTGAGACTGTAGATGCTGACATTCTGCTTGGAAGGTTTGGGTCAGGGGAGACCCAGAGGCTCTGAGGCTGTGCAAGGACTGCTAGCGCCTGGTAGCAGGGCTATTGAGCCAGAAGCAGGGATGTGGGACCGTGATAGTTCACACAGGAAAATCATGTCTTTTTGAGCCCCTGTTATAGGCAAAGACCTGTTCCGGCCTGAGAAATGAAAGTCTAAAGGGTTATTTACTAGAATTTTCACTGCTAAAAGGCTTTGTGCATCTCAGACTTTAGAACCTTGAATGTGTCTGACTGTGCAAGCTGTTACACAAGGTCAACCAGCCATGCGGTGCTGGGAAACTTGGCATCTGCACCAAGCAAATTAGTAGAAATTGTAATAAACATTGCCATTGTCAAACCCATGGCTAACTTTAATGGGAGGAAAAAAGAAGAGCTAGCTACTGAAAAAAAGGGTGTGAATCACCAATCTATTAGAGTTCTTTGAGGGAGTCTGTGAACCCACAGATGAGGAAAAATCTGATTGATGTAGCCTGCATGGAGCCAAAAGGCTCTCCGCAATGTCCATCATCAAAGGATCTTAAGGAAACTAAGTAATGATGGGATAAGACAGGCAAGTACTTGCGTGGATGAATTATTGGTTAAAAATAGAAAGCAGAAAATAAGATTAAGTAGTCAGTTCTGACAGTGAAGAGAGGTCACCAGTAATGTTTCACTGGGACCTGTGCTGCTCAACAAACTCATAAATGGCCCCGAAAAGGCAGTGAGTAGTGAGGGGAGAATGCTGATTATACTAAGTTATTCAAGGTAGTAAGAACAAGGGCTGGCTGTGAGAAAATACAAATGGGCCTTATGAGACTGAGTGGGCAATGATGCAGCAGATGAAATTCTGTGTAGGTGACTGTGAAGAGAGACACAGTAGGGGAAAAATCATTCCTAACTTCACATAAAATGGTGGGCTTTGAGACTGGTGTTCAGAGAGGTCAGGAAAGCAAATAAAAAACTATGAATTAATAAGAAAAAATAGAGCCCCAAACAGAAACCATAATTTTGCCACTGTACAGATCTGTGATGCACCCATATTTCTGTGCAGAACTGTTCATCCACACCCAAAATGGATAACAGAGCTGGCAGGGGTGCAGGAAGGAGTGACGATGATGGATCAAAGCCATGGCAGAGCTTCCCCTGGGGGCATGGCTGAAACACCCTGGCTATCAATCTGCAGATGGGATATCCCAAGGTTGGAGGGATCTATCAAATCCCAAATGCCAAGGAAAGGATGGAAGGCGATCAGTCTTGCTTTATTTTCCTATGTGAGAGCTAAGAGGCTCCAAAGAAACTCACTCAAATTAAAAAGAGCAGGATTTTCACATAATACAAAATTAAGGAGCTCTTTGTTATATGATATTGTTCTATAATTTTGTGTTTTTCAGGGGGGACAATGGCCAATAGGGGATCTATTGTTAACTGTGAAACAACCATCTCTGTGTTGGTAACTCCTCAAGCTGTGTTTTGATATGTGTTTGGAGAAGTATCACATATGCCTGTTCTCCTTTCTTCTTTTACTTTAGGCATGTGCTTTTGACCACTGTTCAGACAGGGTAAGGACTCTGATGGTCTGACCCGATGAGGCTATTCTTTGTGTTTTTATTTTATAACTGCTTCAAAACTGTGGATTTAACTACTTAAGAAGCAAAAAATGCACATACCCTACCTCCATATCTTCTCTTCCTTTTCTACCACCCTACAAGGCCTTTTCTGAAAATGCTTTAATGTGAATTCTTTTTGAGTACATCGTATTAATTTGTAGGTAGCTATGCAAGACGAGGTTCTGAGTTTATCCTTTGTTTTTCTGCAGCATTTTCAATTCATGGACTTCACATCAACACAATAGCATAGTTGAGAATTTTCTCTACTTAACAAATGAGGGAATTTAGACACAGTATTTTTCAGTGAAAGAGGCAAAGAAACCAGAAATTTGCTTTTTAAGAACATCATCTTAGAGAAGGGGACAGGAACAGTGACTTACTTTAACAGTGAGAATCAACGGGAAACCCTCTCTGCTGGACTCAAAATAAGTTTCCATAGAAACAGATTTTTCTAAAAGTGAATTACTATGGTATAAAATGAAGGTTGTATATCTAATTCTGCAAAATAATAAGCATGTTCGTTGCTTATCTCTATTTCATTCAGGATGCAAGCATGTGATTTCCATGGAGGCTTATGTGCTTTATTTGATGGTCATAGAAATAAGTACAGTCTCTGTTGAATTGTGGTCTGGAATTTCTTGCTGACCAACTTACAACTTTTTTTTTTTCCCTACCAGTATATTTCCCTAGCATATATATGTTACTTTGCAGCTGATAGTATAGCTGTGAGTGCATAGACCCCAAAGCTTGAACTGGGGAGTTCAGCACAATGTTCTAATAGATTCTTCCTCTTAATAGGGAGTGGAGTCAATAGAGTGTTTACATTGCTGGGTACTTTATTTTTGTGTTAATTAACTCTTATTCTATTTACATGCAGATTTAAATTTACATGGGATATTTATTTTGTAAATGAACACC
The DNA here is from genome assembly GCA_034781795.1 of Crypturellus tataupa. NCBI lineage: Eukaryota > Metazoa > Chordata > Aves > Tinamiformes > Tinamidae > Crypturellus > Crypturellus tataupa. The sequence continues at coordinate 229,402 of JAWLRI010000171.1, read as the reverse complement.
ATGGTGATTATCAGATAATTAACTTGAGAATTGATGGCATGAGAAGTTGAGATTTGTTCCTAATCTGTCTTTTGTGCACCTCTATTTATGGCCCATAGACATTTTTAAGATGGGATATGTTCTTAATATCTTGCATACTAATTGCTTTTATTGTGTTTGTGTTCTGGTGAATAATTGTTTTTAGTTTAAGCTCTTTAAGGCTGTTTTATGCATCCCTTTTTTCCCTCTTGCAATTTTATGCCCATTCAAACTAATAGGACAAATAAGGTCTGACTCAGAACCTTATTCTTTTTTGTTATACTTGGAATAGAAGTTTTTGTGCAGCCAAGTTGCAACTACTCTTGCTCACAGCCACTATCCATCTTCTTACTATCTCTTATTTCATACTGGCTTTCAAACTACTTTATAATTGAAACCCTCTCATCCACCCCAAGATATACCCAAGCAGCACCATAGACCCCTAGATGGTGAATTTAAGCCTACTGATGATAGGATTTGGGTGGAGGGGGAGCAGGACTCTTTAGGGAATGAAAACCAAAAAATTCTATTGGAAAGTCCCCTTCCTGATTTTCTCCCTCCTCCCTACACTACCCTAGTCCCCAGACAGAATAAGCTCTCCAGGCATTTAAGCCATCTGTTTTTGTGTAATATTCAACATGGAAACTGTTGGCTTGCTATTGAGACAGTAAGAACAATTTCCTCCATTTGTCACTCTCCAGCCCAGCAGGGCTATTGCTGTACTTGGCTCTTGGGTACCCAGTGGTGAAGACCAGTTGCTGATGGGAAAATACGTGCTGGAGCCAAAGTCATTAAGAAAAGGGCAACAGCATCTAAACCCATCCCTTAATACCATTAGATTTCAGCTTCCCCTTACAGATGGAAACTATTCTTTCTTGAAATTTTGTCTGACAGGAAGATTGAAGGCACACTTCTTCATGTCCTAGACATTCAGATGTTTCTTGGAACTTCTTGAGGCCCTCTTTTATTTTGCAGTCCCCTTATCCTATTTCCTACTGCTTTGGGACAGGTTTTTTGTATTATCTGTGCCTGCTGAGCATGCTACAACCATCAAAAGAGCATGCTAGAGATGGCAACAATTACTCCTCTCATTTCTGTGGTGGTTTTCAACTTGAAACTGATGTTTGTGGAAAGGGTGCTATCAAAAGAAACTGCATCCCTCCAGCAAGACCAGTGAGGGGAATTACAGGTGTCTGACAGTACATCTCAGATGCTTTCAAATCCCTAAGGAGGCCCAGGACTTTTGACAGAGTTCAAAGTGCTGAAAATACTCACAGAGGAAAAGTGAACTTTTGCATGGTTGCTGTGTTCACCATCACCCCTTCCCTACTCCTCAGATTCAACTATGGCCTCCGATTCACAAAATCTTTTTTCACATTCTAGTACAAGAAGCCCGAGGAAGTGCTTCCTTTCTGTAGGAACACTACTGCCTTCAACTATTGCCTGGAGAGCTGCCAGTTGAATCCAGGATGCTCAACAGAGACCCTGTCCTCACGTAACTGGGCTGAGGAGACTGGTCCTGACCCCCAGGGCAACCTAGTGAAGTCATGAAGACTCTTCTGGGAGCTCTGTAGGAAACAGAGGAGGGCAAGCGGGGCATCTAGAAATGCTTGCTAACCATTGCTGACACTAAATGTTGCATACTGCCTAGGCAGCCTAGTTAGGTTTCCCCTTGGAGAAGTCTCAGGTCTGTGAAACAAGCTGTGATACTGGGAACACCTTCTTCCATGCTGTGGGTACAAGCTAGGAGTGAGGATGTTTTCCCGCCACCCACATGTGCTGGGACATCTCTGATAGCTTCCCAGACAGACACATTTCTATTCTGAGTTTACAAAGCCTATCATTTGCATACAGAATTGAAGTCACAGGAATGAATAAAAATCTATTTTTAACCCAGCATACGATTGCTTATTCTTAGCTATTTTTTCATAATTGATTCTGTTTTCTGCTAATGATTTAAAATTTAGCCTCTGTTCCTGACTCACAGTGTTACTTTGATAGCTGGTACTAAGGAAGAAGATTAAGACTGTTGTTAGCAGTAGAGGCTGGAGGACATATGGATAATGCAGACCTGTTAGTGATAGACAAAATTGTTTTGAGGAAGTGGGGCAGATTGTCTAGGAATCCTGGCTTAGCAGCAATGAAATGATGATGAGGTAAATAGTGCTGGGAAAATCCTATTAGAGAAAGAAAACAGCAAGCTGGAACCAACTGATCATGAGACGCCAAGTTATTGCATATGCAGTTTCTCTACAAAATTGAATTCACTTTTGACACAGAAAAGAGATTCTTGTTTCTCTCCATTTTGCATTTGCTTTGTCTGCAGGCTGATAAGGTGCTCTGAACTTCCCAGCATTTAGTAATGGATTAGGACAAAACCTCATTCTGAATCTTCAAGGCAGTTGGTTCAGATGTGAGTCAGACCTTTCCACTTCCATCTCATTTGCTCATCTGTTGAGCAGCCTGAAAGTCAGTGTGGTCCAGAACAAAGTCCCTACCCCCGGTCTTTGCTGGATAAGAGGGGAGCTATTTCCAAATTCAAACAAAGACGGACTACATGGACAAAAGATATATGTACGCCTATAGCTATCAGCACCAGCTTTCAAATACTCTGTGTTTCCCTGTACCTGGAGTCTCTATTCTCTTATGTCGGGAGTGTTTTATAGCACTCTTTCTGAAGCACTTTGCTGGCTCTGGTTGGTCAGCGGGTGATTTGTTGCCGCTTCATCTACAGTAGATAGATTAGCAGTGATGTATTTGAGACGGGATTGGGAAGAGTGATTTGTGTGCTTTTGAGGGTGTAGAAGCTGTGTGATCTCATGATGAAGGGTGATTACTGTGCAGCACAAGAGGACAGATTAGGATAAATGGCACAGAGGACTCCGGATCTACTGGCAAGCTTCTAACCTGCCAAAATAAGGGGTATGTGGGTGGAATATCTAAAATCCTTTGGACTTCTGAATACATATTCTCCCCCTCCCTGCTCTGTTCTGGTTAGGGGCAACAAAACAGCAGTTTTGTCTTCCCTTTTCTTCTCTGCTTTTCCAAAACAGATGGGGAAATGAACAAGGGAAGAAATCCTCCTCTGGAGCAACAGAAGCAGCAAGGGACCTGCAAGCAGGGAGCATGCTTCTGTTGAGGGCAGCTGTGGCCCAGGAGCTGTACGGTCCCGCTTCCCTGCTTGTGAGGGGCAGAGGTCCCTGGGAAGGACAAATGGATGCAGTATCCCTCGATTAGAGGGGAATGGTGCCTTGGAACAAGAGCTGCTCAAGGCCTAAGTCCTTTGCCATAGTGAGGGAGCTCTTCTACTGTATTTGCTCCTGCTGTAGGAGAAATACGATCGAAGCTGAAGAGCAGGGAAAAAACACAGAGAACTGGAGGGAAGGCTGTAGTTTGAAGGTGAGACAGGTCTCTTTGGGTCCCTCCATGCCACATGAGGAATTTGTGTATTTCCTAACATGGAAACATTTGCTTTTTCCATTGGATGTACTTTTTGGCTAAGCTGGCTGTCATGCTGCAGCTGCCTGTGGATTGGGAAGCCTAGCACCTGAAAGGGATGGTGGAGGTTGTTTGCCATCAAGGGTGGGTAATTGCAGTGTCAGATGCGAAGTCTTTGACCCAACAGGAACCATGACATATCAAGATATGTAGCCCTTGTCTCCCCCTTGCCGAGTAGCAACTTCCGCTTTCTCATGGGAAATTTCAAATTCTGGACTGGAGGAAACCACGAGGACTGACTGTGCTTCCAGCCTGCAGATTTGCTACCAGCCCCAGCTCTGTGCTTACACGCCTTGTATGTTTGGCTTTGTCCAGCTGGCAGTGGAATTTGGAAAGTATTTTCCTGATGGTCATGCAGAAACTTGCTTTTGTAATTTTTTTTTTCAAAATCCCCATCTTCCATGTCTTACAGCTGCAGAGCTGGCCCTTGACATCCTGAATATGAAGACATCCCTTCCCTCCCTGGCTGGTTATTGCTTAGCTTTTCATACAATACAAAAGTGAATTGAACAAGACTTGTTTTTCTTCCTGCTACTCAGCTCTGTCAGCTGCAGCAAAGCTGCAAGCATCTCTTCAGTTTCTTGCTACTCCTGGTAAAAACTTTGAGCCTCTATGAAAATCTAGCAACTGTACAAACTGCAGACTTAGCAAAGTGAAGCAACATCTAGTGATAGATTAATTGAATGGGGATGGCTGCCTAGAAAATGAGAGGCATACAGAGACATAAAAATATGGACCCCTCTGGCAGGTTGCAGTAGGATGGAAAGCTTTTCTCTCTTCTTCAGACAGATAAGGAGCAGAGACTATTAGACACTTGCTGACCAAAGGAAGCAACATATGGATTTTTCAGCTAGATTTTGGGGCATTTTACCTGTCCAGTCCCCCCCACAGAGAGATAGGATGGTGGTCAGGGAGGAGGGCCAGTGTTACACCTGAAGTTTGTCCTTGTTATCTGTGCCCATTATCAACTCTACTGACTATGGAGCAGAAAAGTAGGAGTACTTTTCCTCTTAAATCAAACTTTACTTAATTATAATCTCTATTATCAAGTCTTATTCAGAAGGAATTGAAGAAAAATTACTTGGATAGCATGGACAGTGGCTCTGAAGTTGTATCCCATAAAGTACTAGCAAATCATCCAAGAATCCAAGACCCTTTGTGGTATTTTTGGGTAAGAGACAGATGATAAGGCTGTACGGTGAAATTCAAAGTAAAATCAGAACTTGTTGATTCAAAGTGTTAAGAATCACCAAGCCATGGCACATCTGGAACAAACTGCTTTGGGATTTTATTTTGGTGGTCAAATCCAGCATAATTACTGGCAGGATGCTGCCACGTCTCAGTGGGCTGAAGTTGAGTCATAGCTGAAGAGTGGTATTACTTCTAGCCTCCTAAGCGATAGCTACAGAGATTATTTTTGATGACTTTGGGCTCTGCCCAGGCCTGGAAGAGCATCTATTTAGCTTGTGAGCTTAGTGAAGGTGAAACTAGGTCAGGATGGATATGCTGCAAACTCTCTCCTACGGTGAAACTCCAGGCTCTCATTGTTGATCCTTGCAAAAGGATGTGGTAACTTCACTGTGACTGTGCCCACCAGAGCCCCTGGGTTCTCTGGAGTAACACTTGACACCTCTAACTGGATATCTGTTTCAGCTCCGGTAAAGACAAGTAATGTTTCTTAGGCGATCCACTTGCCCAGCAGGTTTACTTGCTCATGGTCAAACGGGCCAGTGTTTGCAGCCGTGCAGGCATGTGCACGCTGGAAAGCGAAGCACAACACTGCTAACCACTTCCACACAGCGCCGTCGCATGCTCTGCTCTGCCCCCACGTCAGGCTTGCTCACGACGCCACTTCTAACCGCTGCGTGACAGATGGGTCAGGGCTGCTATTGCGGTTCCCGGAGATGGCGATAGTGCCTCAGTCACATCTTTAAAGCTTTTGCAGATCATCTGGTGTCTTATGCACCTCTGTTACAGTCACATTGCTGCTGAACACCAACACGGACTTATCTTTCATGAACAGGATGGGGTGTAGTTCATGGTGAGGAGTGGGGAGGATTTCTCAGCAGTGTAACCCCTTTTTTTGTTGTGGTCATGCTGGATATGTGTGATACTAGCAGCAAGAGCGGGGATTATTGCAGTAAAAAGTTTACTGCAGGAGAGTAAAAAGTGTCTGTTTTTACTGTATCATTATAGCATGCAGCCTTCCTACGTGTGCAGAGGGATCTGCTCCTCCCTGCATGTGCCCTACACTCAGGAAGCTGGCCTGGAGCAACCTCAGGAGCTCCTTGAGAGTGGGTGGCTGCTAATCACGCTGTTAGTCACGCCGCACGGCCAGCCTGGCAGAGGCCAGCTCCCTGGCACCCTGGAAGGAGCGGGGCTGAGCGAGGTGCTGTACGTCAGAGGATGATGCGCTTGGGACTTGGGTTTGGAGAGGCTGCCAGATCATTTTAGCTGACCTGAACCAGAGCTTCTCACCCTGTCATCCTGTTTTAAATTTGAAAAAAGCTGCTGTGATGATGACAACGCAACGTAAGGATGCTAGCCCTTCACTTGGAGCAAACTGCTGTGGCTATTTATCCTTCCAGTTAAAAGCATGTGGCTTATTTCCCAAGAGCTTGTCTGGCTCTAACTCAGCCACTGACTCCTCTTTCACCTTTCTTCCCTGGATTATTAAAGACCCTTGTAACAGTACTTGCTTAAGTCACTTCACAAATATTTTTAGACAACCCAAACTAAGCTTTTCACTAGACAGCATTTCTACCAGTCTGTATGTTTAAAAGCCTGGTATATAAATTGTTTATGATGATATATGATTTATATACAGTATAAATTGTATGTAAATAGTATAGGATTTCCAAAGTAACTCAGACCAGGAAGTCCTCTTAAATATTTGAGGATCTTTAGAACCACCTGTACTTAAAAGAGAGCAATTAAGGAAATGAAAGATGCTCTCAAGAGGCTGAAAAATTTCTTCACATTAGTGAAGGACATTCACCTTGCTCTTTTCTTGCAAAGAAGATGAGATAAGATCACAGACTCAGAGAGGAGGGGCTGAGATAGATAAATTGTTTAAATATCAGTAAGCAGCCAGGCCCAGAAGGTGCACAGCCAAGAGTTCTCAGGAAATATAAAGGCATCTCTGAAAGAAATATTCCTTCTTTCTTTTGTTAAAAAACAGAGAAAAAATCTTCTATGTGATAAGGATATAAAATGTTGTAATCACATTTTTAAAGGCTTTGGGGAAGATCTAGAGAATTGCAGACCTGTTTCACATGCATGCAAATGTACGCAATACCTAGCAAATTAGGAGAATCAATTGTGAGGTTTCTGTGGGTAGGAAGGGCTTCTAAGATGTGTAAACTGCAGAGACTGTGCAGCAGGAAACTGCATCAGCTCTTCAATTCAAGGAAACTACTCAGCTCTTGCAACTCTTTGACCAAACTAACACCTCAGCTGAAAAGAAAAGGAGAACTCTCTGACATTGTATTTTGCAAAGACATGTTCAAGAGACAGTTGCAGCTGTCCACCTAATGGTGCAGCAATGTTGGTATATTGCTTTGGATCAGCTAGGATGTGGAGCAGGACTAGGTGGTCAGTGGTGGCAGGGGGTGAAAATGCACCAGTGCAGTGCCTTGATCAGCCATGGTGACCTCTGGGAAAAGAGAGAAATTTGAAGAAGCTGCATGATAGTTTAGGGTACTCAAGGAGGAAAAGAGATTGGTGGAAGATCAGAAAATGGAAGTGATGCTTTCACCTGAAGGCTGGAATAAAAGGAGATTGATGGGAAGGAATAACTAGGACACAGTTCCAGGAAGATGTACTGATGGGTGAAAACAGTCATTTCCTTGGCGTGACATGTTTCTGTCCCTGATGCTGCAGATCTGGGTGGATAGAAGCAGACAGGCTGGAAGCAGGGACAAAGCTGCTTTTCTGGCAATCTCAGGGGCTATTTGTGTCCAGTATTGAAAGACTGAAAGAAATCCAGAATAGTAAATATCTGAAAAGGAAGCACATGGGAGGGAGGATCCCCTTCTTGGTAACAGCAAAGTCAATAACTTCCAGGCACAGAGGACTGGGCTCTTGCTGAGCCACTGAAGCGCATCTGATCAATAACTCAAACTCCCGACTTACCCATTAGCAGAGTCAATTATCAGCTCTGCTCTCTGCTTCCTTGATTATTATTTCAGCATGTAGCAGCTGCTTTGCAAGCGTTATGGCCCATCACACACTGAAGGGACTTAGTTAAATGCAGATTATTGACCGATGAGGCCATAGGAATGTACTGTAAAATATGCGGTCATGTTCTCTCATAAATTCCTAGTGGGAGTACTTTTTGCCCCTTGCTGTGGGAGTGTTCTGTGTCACTGTCAAGTCCTTGAAAAATGTTTTTTTCCACCTGATTCCCACCACCTCCTCTGTGGCACTGTTGTCTTTTTTGGTATTGCGCCCTCATACGAGTGAGTGTTTCTCTATCCCTCAAGCTGTTCAGCAGCACTCCTGGGCTTCAGTAGGCTATAGCTTATTCTGTATGGGGGCAAAGCAAAATAGGTTTCATTCTTCTGGTCTGGCTCCTGTTTTTCTGTTGCTCCTAGGTTTCTCAGGTTCCACATTGGCTGAAGTTGTGGACTCATTATTTGAAGGCAGCCTAAGTTCTGGAGGAAAGGGAGAATAAATGGTGAGCTATTTGAAAACCAGCCTCCTCTGCCAGCCTGATATATGGCTGGCTATCAGCTGCATGGTGCAGAGTAGCAGGTAGAAGCACACAGGCTGTTTTGCTTCGCAAATTTCCCTGGCTTTGGGATTCAAACCACTTTTGAAGTGGGGAGAAGGGGCTGGTTTCCTAAAGGTTCTCAACGGGGACCGCTGTGTATTGATAGAAAAAGCCTCCCCCTTTCAGCTGCCATTAGCTAGGCCAGCTGTGCTGTGATACTCAGCAGTGCATTAGCTTGCCTGTGCCCTTTGACTGAGAGCTTAGAGGAGCCTGGGCTTCCTCCAGAGCAGAATATTGGTAGTTGATCATTGCAAGCATAACGCTGGCTGACAGCTTGTGTATGTCCGTGCGCCTCAGTTCTGCTCTAGCGGCTCGGCGTCAGGAGAGAGCGCTGATCCGAGTACTGCTGCCAGGCTGAGAGATCCGGAGCCGCAGCCCAGGCGGTGAGCTTTGTGCCTCGGAGCTGGGTCTTGGCTGCTAAGAGCCCACTGAGCATGGCCTGGCTGCAAGACTCACTTGGTGTTTCTAAGCATTTCTCAAGCTGCTTCTCTCCAGGGTGCACCCATGCAAGGATGAGGCAAGGGTCTAACATACCTGAGCTGGAGTTCTTAGTGATGGTTAATGTAGGGTCTGGCGCACTGTGAAACTGCTTTTTATGTAGATTTGTCATTGTTCTAAGAGAGTCTTTTTTCCTCCTTTTTTTTTTTTTTTTTTCCTGGCTGTCATTAGGGCTACAAGTATTTAGAGTAGCCAAGAAGAGTTTTAAAACCTTTCACTGTCTGGGCACTATGTTCCTCACAGGCAGAGAGCAAGAGGGCAGAGAGCAGCCCCTCTGTGGCAAGGACACCAAGGAAATTTTGGAAGCATTTTTCTTTTAGCCTGATGCTGACTGCTCCGAGAGACAGTTGTCATGCTGAAAGGACTGCAATGGCTCACTGATGAGTGCTGGGAAGCAGAGCCAGCAAGGGAATAGTCTGGAGTTGCTTGCTGTAATGGGGGAAGGAACAGAAGGGGAAGTGGTACCCCATAGTAATGGTGCTGTGAGAGTGGAGTCAAGTTGGCCAGAGAGTAGGGGCTCTGTACCCAGCCTTGCTACTAACTTTGGGGACTTGCTTCTGGTCTTCTTCTGCTTTCAAAGGTGTTTGAGTCAAGATTTAGCCTTTTCACTGTAGGAGAAGAAGGTGAATGTCACAAGGGCATCTGGCAAGGATGCCAAGGTGGCTGAGCGTGAGCCCACCCTGGCAGGGGCCTGCGGGAAGGAGATGCTACTCCAAAGCTTGCAACTTCTCCAGGGGTATCTCCTGCCAGAGATAGCACTGGGTGGTCTATCCTGGCTCGTGGCAGGGAGACCCACCATATATAGATAATTTCGCCGAGGCACATTTGTGCTGTCTGTCTTGTGTTCTTTGGCTAGCTTTTCTGTGTCAATGAGCCACTGAAAAATGTTCTTGCTTGTCACTGATGTAGAAGTCTACCCAATTTGGAATATCACAGCTTCCTCATGTAACCTATCTGGAAATACAGATAATATCTCCAGCACTTGTTACATATGCACTGGTGCTCAGTACTGTCATTCTGGTAATATCAGGCTCTACACGATGAAGGATCCTGTGGTGTGATGTGAAACCTCTATGCAAACTTCAAACAACAGAAACCACACTGTACCAGCAAAGGCTCTTTGTGTGGCACTTTTAATCCTGCACCCATTTTCAGAATGGCTTTCCTCTGCTTCTTTTAAAAGCGGTCCTTCTGTTGGGGCTGTTCCCACACCTGCTCCTTAGATGTGAATAAGGCTCCAGCCTGGGCAGTTGCCTCAATGTCAAGGTAGGCATCATTAGATGTGCTTGCACTGAATCTTTTAGAGATACAAGTTGGGCTCTCACAGCCCAAACTGTGTCCTTTTATGTCTGAGGGTATAAAAACAGGCTAAAAAGAATTAAGGTTTTGAAGAGGAGAAGGTGTATGTAGGGGGAAGAGATAACAAGGTTTACAAAATCGGAAAAGCTGTGAATACCAAATTGTTGTTACTTTCAGTTGTTGTTCAGAAACTGGGGAATGCTCACTGAGACTGAGAGGAGATCTGCTTAGAAAAAACTGTAAGAGGAAGAACTTCTGTACACAGCAGGTTGTGAATGCCTGGACCTCACTGCCCGCTGTGAAGGCAGTCAGAGCCAGCAGGCTCAAAAAGGGGTTGCAGAGATTTTTGTCCAACAGGCTCATGCATGGGATATGCACAGGAATAGGAAGGAGGTGTGCACCCTCTTCTAACAGGCTTATCCCAATAGTTATGGATGCTGTAGCAAGGTGAAGGGAACAGGCCCACAGAAAGTGATCAGCTCTACCCGCACTCCTGCCACAGCTGAAGACAGGGCTCGGTGCCCACATTGGTCTGGCCTGGATGGGCATTTCTCAGGTGTCTCATCTCAGGAAGTGCAGCCTCCAGTGAAATTGCTCTCTCTGAATAAAACTGAGGAAGACCTGGAAAATGAAAGGTAAATGCCAAGAGAGGCAGTTATCCAGGAGTTAAGTATACGAAATTACAATGGTGTCCTCGATTTTTTTCTGTTCCTGTTTTCTCTGCTGGTGTGATGCTCAAGCTTCAGCATATCCCACTCGGTGAGGTCTCATTTTCTTTTTCTCTAAAGCAGCCGCCGGGGTGCGTGTGTGGCGGCCTCCCTCATGGCAATGATCCACACACAGACTAGCAGCAATGAGCCAGCGAGCTGAAAGCTCTGATTAAAGATGCCTCTGTGGGGAGGACATACCTAACGGTGCCCCAGATGGTCATAACCGCCTGATGGCAGTTGAACTCAGGCCAAGGTTTCAGTCCTTTACCCACACACCTATATTTGTGAAAATGTAGGGTATAACTCTTGGAAATCTTAATATACCTGAGACCTCTACCCTCTCAATGAACTTTCAGGGGAGGGTGGTGAGCACACACCCTGAGAGAGGGCAGGGTGATCTCTTTGGCCTATTTTCTCAGGAAATTGGGCCAGAGATAAATGAGGGTCTGGAATGAGGCTTGATCCTTTAGAGTTTGCGAGGTGCTTTGGAGGACCTTAGCTGCAAGGCACTGAGGAGGAGTGAGCGTGTGCCTGGGATGGGAGCGGAAAAAACTGCTGCTGATGGGAAGCTCTCGGGGCACGCGGAAACATGGAGCAGACGTGGCTGTGCCGGAGGGTCTTGGCGAGCCATCCCAGACGTGGCGCTTGGAGCACAGCAGAGCGTTGGCCGGGGCTTGCTGTCACGCTCCGGGCACCTGGCAGGCAGCACCATATGTCTCCGGTCGGCTTGGCGAGCGGCGGCAGGGTGACGGCTAACACCTCGCGGCGCCGCTGGGCCGCTGCTCGTGCCCCGGCAGGCAGCGCTGCCAGATTGATGCTGGCGAGCGCGCTGACGACGCTGATGTGCGCGCACGCACGCCCGCGCGCGGGCCGCAAGGAGTGGTGCAGGAAGGAGGCGTCTGCAACAGCGAGCTTGATTAGACCTGTCAGCTGGGAACTGCTCAAGGGGAAGAAGAAACCCCGGTTGTGGAGGCAGGAAGTCCCTGCAGCCAGACAAGCTGCTGAGCTGATGTAAGGAGAGAGACATGGGCGTTTATAAACTGAAGCTGAATTGCCTGCAATTGCCAGAATAGCAGGAAAGGGTTAGGTGTGCCCATGGGTTGCCAGGCAGAGGCGGGACAAGAACACCTTTAGGATGTAGCTCAAGGGTTTGGTAGACCTGGAGAGCAAAGCTGGCAAGGCAGGTAGGGCTGACACTGCACTGGGAATACGTGTGGGGCACAGAGTAGCCCTGCTCACACATAGCGTTAGCATCGGAGCTGTGCACTGCCTGGGTAACCTGAGTGCTGGGCCAAGTGGTCAGGTTATGGTGTGCTGCTGGTGCAAAGGGCTGCCTGCCGGTCTGAATGGACTTACTGAGATCCTTCAGCACAGAGGTCAGGATTTTTTGATGCAGTGCCCAGTATCTGGAAGAGGCGAAAGGCAGTACTTGCTTGTGAGAGGGGGAGGAACAAGACTGGAGCTAAACGTGTCCACCCCGTGTTCAGTCCCAAGCAATAAATGTCTCTCCAGAGCTGCTCTGCTCACCCAAGTCTTCACAGCTCAGATTTGCCATAGTGCGCTGGGAACAGTCATGTCGCAGTTCCAAACAACATGTGCGTGATCTCAGCAGTCTTGGGTGTATGTTAGAAAAGCGTGGACTCTGGCCTGCAGTTTAACAGCTGACTTGTGCTGTTAAGTCACTTGACCCAGTCGCCACCAGTCAGGAGTGCCAAAGCTTGTGTGGCTGCTTCTAGGTCAGTATTTTCAGTCCTGGATGAAAGTTCTGGGCATGCCTCATCTACTCACTGAGTTTTGAGCTACACAAGTATGCTGTCTGCTGGCAGCCTCCACTACACAAGTGCATGTGCCTTCTCCTGGAAAACACTTAGGGCCTCACAAAACAGAAAGAGCTGAAAACCTTTCGCTTGGTGCAAAGTGCGTGGTGCTTGTTGCGTGGCATGGAGTGGCCCTTGATGCGGGAAGGACCCCATGTCATCCTGGGCCATGCGTCAATATGTTTCTTATATAGGAAGGACTTATTTAGGAAGTTCAGGTCAAGTAGACTCTGCTGTCTTTCACTGAAATGCTGCTCTGTTTTTTCAGGCAGCCTAGAGGCAAATGCGTGCTACATTTTCATCAGCCTCTTGCCTCATTCTTAATCCTCCTTTTGGAAATCTCTTCCTCCCTTGTACACGCACAGCCAGCACCTGCCTCCTGCGCAGGGGTTTGGGAGAGCACTGCCAGCCAAGGGGTTGCTGCAGAAGCCCTCGAACTGGTAAGACACAGGGGAGCTGCAACCGGCAGAGGTGGCAGGAGGCCAGCAAGGAGTCTTCTAGCCCTCTGATTTACTCGTGACGCTCCCCTCCCGAGGGACGGTTGGTAAGTGCTGCACTCAAAGTGTGTTCTTTCTGCAGCTCTGGAATATGATTCCAAGAGCTGAACTACACTGCTGGTGAGCACGGACACTGCCAAACTGCAGGCCTGCTAGCTCCTTTCCCCATGCTTAGGCCCCAGCGCCATCCTTCTGGCACACAGCTGAGCGCCTATCCATTTCCTCCACATGTCTTTGATGCCTTGCTTCAGTAAAGACCAGTGACCAGGTATGCATATATCTTTGCTGTACTTGTTGTTCTGCTGTGTTTCTCTGTGATAAGGTGGTGTGGAGTGATGTGGGTGTTTGTGGAGACCATAGGGAGCCCCATAATTGTTATGAAGGTCTTGTTCTCATTCTGACTGAGCACAGGAGAAAGCCCCCTCACTCACTGAACTGCTGTCAGTGTTGAATCCTTTCCCCTCTCCTGTTGGTGCTCCTCTGCTGGCATTCGACATGGAAATGATCCTGATTTGTTCTGGAATAATAGGATGAAATGGTGGAAAGGAAAAACTTACACTGAAGATACAGATAAATCACCAGAGCAAAGTTAGCCAAGAGGTGGTGGGTAGGCGGGGGAGAGACTCCTTTGCTTTGGTCACTTGGAGGACCAAATATTATGCTGGAAAGTATAATGTTGGAAACAATTCAGTGCTGGCCAAGAAATGTTGGCTAAATAGAAGGATGCGGGTGCTGAGCTTCTCACTGCTCCTGTGGCTTTGATAGTTATTAAATGCAGAGCCTCCCAAGATCTCATAGCCCTGGCTGCAGCCCCTGCCCTGCGGCAAGCGAGGAAGGGAGGAGGGAGGTGGCAGCAGCTCCTGGGGCTGCTGGGCTGGACGCTTTCAACCCGGGTCCCAGCTCCCACAGAGTTTATGACAGTCTGGCACCATCTGCTGGGTTTTCTCGGAAAAGAAAGCTGTTTTGGGGAGGCTGCCTCGCCTCAGGACAGCAGACTGGGGGACTGTCCTTGCGCCTGCCCAGACACAGAAAGGCAGCAGTGAGTCTGGTGCTGCTCTGCACGCAGTGTCCTGCCCTGGCTGCATCCCTGCCATGCTGTGGGAGGCATGGGTCTCCTTCTCCCCTTGGCTGCAGCTTGCGGTTGTGTGATGGATGATGTGACTGATGGCCCAGCTATACAGACCCAGGGCCACCCCCTTGCTCAGCGATGTCCTAGGACCAAATCCATGCCCTGTCAGGTTGTTCACCGGGGCACAGAGCTTGGCCACGCACAACCTCTTCCTTCTGGGGAGAGGAGGGCATGCCTTTTCTTGGGCCTGGCAAAACTGCTTTCTTTGCTGCCCTGTTTCCCTTTTCCTGGAGGCAGCTGCTCCAGTCCCTGCTGACTGGTTTGCTGATGGCTTTTGCTGTGTGCTCTAAGTGATAGGAAATGCAGGATTACTGCTACATGGTTCTTATCTGCCCCTTTCTAATTTTGTTCACAGCTCTTTGATTAAGCGCCCAGCCCCTGCCTCCATCCAAACGCTACGCAGGGGCATCCCTGGGGCCGTGTCCCCCTATCAGGGACTCCAGTGGAGGAGGGAGGAGAAGAAGAGGCAGAAGTTTGCCTCCAGCAACATGGTCTGTGCAAATGGACTGGCTTATAAATGAATTTATAAGTTGAAATTGGCCTATAATGAGAGAGTTACTGAGCAAAAAGGACTGTGCACTGCAAACCACTTAGGAATCTGAGATCTCAGTGCATTACGTAAAGCTGGGAGAGCGATGCTGGTTTCGGCAAGTAAAGGCATCTGCAGTTTGCTCTGAGCTGTGTGAGTGGCAAGCTAAGGCTACCTGTGTTGCCTGCCCCATGGTCCTGTATAGGCCCTGGGTTCCTTCCCCCAAAGCATCCCCTGCTCTATTAAAATAGCACAATATTGGGCTCTTGAAACTGTCCCTAAACACCATCGTTAAACACAGTTTTATTTCAAGGCAGCTTTTACTAGTGACAGCTCTAGAGTTAGTTCTTTGGAGAAATATAGTAATTTTGAGGTCTTTCTTTCTAAAAATAAAGCAGTCTCTCAAGCCCACTGCTGCACGAGGGCTCTGCACTACAGACTTTTGTCAACAGCTTGCTTAATGAATGAAGATGTGAGGGAAGAAAGGCTTCTCAGTGAGGAGGCTGTTTGTTGCTTTCAGCTTCCCAGGGCTGGAACTATAAACAAGATGTAAACAGTGACTGAAAATCTGACATGTTCCTCTTGGTTCTCCCTAAAACATACAGGTTTGATTTCAACTTTTGAATTTCTTGAAACCGGAGGGGGAATTTGTCATGTCTCCATGCATGTAACCCAAGGGTTTTCTGTTTGAAAATGCAGTGGCACACAAATTCAGGCTTGTTTGTTATGCTTGTGTATAGCCAATATATTATGCTAGCAGGAAGTTCAACCTGCAATCTTCCTCCCCCCAACAGTGTTCTGACCCAGAAACAGTCCTGAATTCCATTGCCTCTGATTTAACTCCCCCTCTCCCCTCCAGACACATCTACCCCTCACTTTGGTGCTGCATTTATGAGGTGCAGGGAATAAACATCCCCCTCTTCCAGTCTGAAATGGCGTGAGGTACCATTCATGATCCTTCTGAGAGATGACTTGGTCTCTGCTCATGCTGGGGTGAACTTGAATACAGCACCATGTGGGAGACATGTATCCAGTGTTAGACATTGGTTAGGAGCCTGTTCAACCTGGGTCGTGCCACGGACATTGCAGAAGGAGATGCACATATTTTGGAGGGTCTGAACCTGTGGTATTCAAGCTGTGTTGGTAATGTAGGGTTACCATGTACCTTACTCCAGTACATAAAGCTATGGTAGAAGAGGGAGACCAAGCAACTTGCCAGGAGGGTTTGTGTTTCCCCAGTTTTCTCCACAGTTTCTTGTTCCACTGCAAGTCACCCTTTGATTCAGGGAAGGCCACACTTGTTTGAAAAGCTCATCAAACTTGGCTTCTTCCTAGTGTGGTGTAGCACCCAGCTTGGATCAAAGCTTTCCTTTACTGCATGTACAGAACTGCTTCTTTTCATTGAGCTGCTGCCTCTTGGAAGCTGTTGTCTTCTCTGCAGTCTGACCTGGTGTTTCTTTTTCTCTTGTTTAGAGTGTATTAGCATATTGCCTCTTTGTAATGTCAGATGTACCTATAAAACACACTCTCAGACAATTGATTCTGGGAGCTTCTAGAGACCATTAACAGAGAGAGGAAAACAGCATCTTTATGGAGAAAATCTCCTCACTATTCAGCTGACATTGCTAAAAGCTACAGCGTTGGTAAACCTCTTCTGTAGCTGGGAGGAAAAGTCTTAGGGCAACAAGAAGAAATAAGAAAGAGCCAGAAGCCAAGAGGTATTGCTATAGCACCTGTACAGTGGCAACCCAGGAAGACCCAGGGAAGCTCCAAGCACAAGAGACACCAAGCATTTCCATTCCCAGTGGCTTCAGAGAGCTCACCTGTACCCGTCCCGTCCTGCTGCAGGGCCCAGCCTTGTGAAGAGTAACAGCCAAGCTGAGTTGTCTGCTGGAGCTGTTTCCCTGGGAAGGCGCGGAGTACGGGTGGAGATGAACCTTGGGGAGTCTTGCCGATGTGAGAGCCCCAGAGGGATCTGCCTTCAGAAGCACACGCAGGATAAAACGGGACCTGGAGCACGTTGGCGTGCGTTGACCCAAAAACATACTTCAAAGAGGATGCATTTGGTATCAGCCAGAAAACTGATAGATATGTTTTTGCAGACACAAGCTTCCTGTGGGTAAATGTGAGCAACCAAATTTCTCTGCCTGTTAACTCTCTTGGGAATATCTGAGATAACACTGAGGCATGATTTTTCTTTCTTCTTAAAGTGTTGCACATCTGTGTTTTCTGCAGAGGTCAATTAGAGCCACGGGAGATCAGAGGCTGATGAAAGATGAGTGTCTTGATATTGTCTTACCTCCTGAAATAGTGATTCTTTGATTTCCAAGTTATAGCTAGTAAAGCACTTACAAATGACATGAAGAGCTACAGACTGCTCCATCTCTTCTGCAGTGAAAGGAGGCAGCAGGCTCACTAGATCTCCCTCTGAAGAAAGACAAAATGAGGAAAAAAAGATGGCCATATTTCCTCCTCTCATTCTCTGTGCAGTATGTTATTGTAGAAGGCGTGTGAGTTGCTGGGTCTTATCCATGAAATCAGCTTCTGCAGAGGTGCTGAGTGAGGTCACTGTTGCAGATGCAACTGGTGGTCCACAGTCTTGCAGGAAGACTTGGCCCCACAACTACGCCTCTTTCCTTGCTATTTTCCTTTTTTCTTTTTTTTTTTTTTTTCCCCGCACAGGAGCTAACACCCTAGGAAGAAGGCCTGCTCATTTCAGCAGCTCACTTTCCCGTGAAATGTCTTGACCTGCATCACCTCTAATACTCTCACAACGGCTGCCTGCCTGTCTGTGAGACTTGTCAGTGCAGCAGCAGAGGAGGCAGCAGGGTGGCTTGCTGCTAATGTGACACAACATGCTGAGATACACCAGGAACAACGCTCCTTGGAGAGCACGAGTGAAACCAGCCCATCTGCCTCCTGCTCTGGGAGGACAGCAGCATCTGTAAGAGCACTTTCCTTCTCCACCCAAGATACCAAGGATAAGAAGTGGTCAGCACTTGGCTTACGCAGCATCCTCTCACTCCCACACCCAGCCCACTGTGTTTTTGCTGCTGGGGGAGAGCAGCTGTTCATTGTAAGACCCCGCCTGGCTGAAATCCCTAAATGTTTTAATGGTTTTCCTCCCTTCCTGACAGATAGATGAGGAGGCTCTATGGTGGCTTTACAAAGGAGTTGTCCATAAGGCAACGAAAGAAAGGCAGCATGTCTTAGAGGGCGTTATCCTGTGAGTTGATTAATTCCTTAGTAGTGATGAATCCAACAGGGCAGTGCCTTGTCTGGCATAAACCTCCATAATTCCACCAAAATCAGAGAGACCTCTGGATTGATGCCAACTCAGGAACTGTGAAAGCTGCTAACTTTCCTCTCAATACTAAACTGCAGCATGAATTGCATGTTTGCCTTGGTGGCTCAGGAGGTTTAGTGCCCTTCTTTTTCAAGCTGTGCAAGTGGACAGCCCATGGCAGGCCTGTTCAGGTTAGATTCACGATTTCTGGGGCATTGGGAAGGCAGGTCACCTCTGTCACTAAGGTACTGAAACTTCTGAGGAAAAATGTTTTTTTAATGTGTCAGAGTCAATAGTGGGAAAATTACACATTTGCAAAGCATTTGTTAGAGCTTCCTCTATTTGGTACCATGAAAAGGAGAAGTCTGAGGACATGTTAAGAGATCTGAACTTGGCAAGAGCCATATATGGAGAGCTGCAGCCATAGATCTTGCACATTTTTTTCCAGTCTCTTGGGTTTAACTGTGTTTGGTTTGTGGACATTTTAGGCAGGTTTTATCTCATTCCATCTGCAAGTTTAGTGAAGGCAGTATCTGCAGGTGTGGAAGGACAGTAGTCTTTTTCCTGCACGTAGAGCACACAGCGCTGGCAGGGCCTAGGCTCCCCTGTGCTGGCCCCATGAAGCATGTGTGCCCCTGTTCCCCTGGGAGGAATGGGCCTCTACATGTCAAAGCAGAGCTCTGCTCTGGAGCGCCACCAACATGTGAGCTCTCCCCTGTGTACACTCCACCTCCCTGTGCTAGACACCTGATACAGAGCAGACGTTAAAAACAAGCAGCGGATGCACCATGACTCGAATCAATTCCTAGAAAGTGTGTTGTTGGGCCAGGGCAGATGCTGTGAGCTGGTGGCTGTGCTCCCTGAGCCATCTGGTGCCCTTGATTTCAGCTGTGGAGAGGAGCGCGACGTTATCCCCGCTGCAGCTCTGTGCAGTTGCCCTTGCACCACTGGCGAGACTCTGGCCATCCCATCAATTCTGTTTGCATGCAAGGAGGAAGGTTCACTAACGCCTCTGCCTGTGAGCTGGTTTGCGTCGCATCAGCGTTGCTGCTCTCAGGGTCTGCCAGGGCTCCAAGGCTGGGCACTACACTCCACCTTCTACTCGTACTGGCTGGAGAATGATACCAGCGTGAGACAAGTTGATCCAATGAGCTGCAGATTGGACAAGTTTCAACACATGCTTTTAAGGCTCTGCAAATCCTTCATGTTTTTATGCTCTAGCCAGCATGTTGCTGAGCCGCAGCTGCCTAATAAACAGACTTCCCTTGTACAACTCCACAGAGACATACCCCTCTCCTGTTACCCCAAAGAGCCTGAAGTGTGTGGCTGGAGGAAGAAGCAGATCTGGTGTGTGTTTTTTCATTTGTTTTTCTCTGAAAAGCAGACTGAAAGCAGCAATACCACTGGCAGCAGGTGACCTCTTCATGGATTAGTTCCTATTGGTGTCCTCCAGCAGCTGATGCCTGAGGTGAGAGCCTGGAGAAGGGTGCTGGAGGGTACCTGCATGGCCTAGCTACAGGCTGCCTCCTCTGCTGCATTTTCCTTGCAACATTGCCATAAAAATAGATAATGTATTGTAATTTTTTTTTTTTTTTTTTTTTTCCATTTCCTGGGGCAGAGTAACTGTTGAGGGGCCTAAGCTGCACTGCGGCTTTGCACAGCCCTATGAGGTTGGATGAAAGCAGCAGTCTGTTTTTCTCTGCAAATAAAGCAGCTTGCATGAAATACTGACCACTCAAGTCTACCTAGGTAGGGCAAAACATTTCCTAAGTCCATTCCTGTGAATGCCATGAGTGGGGTTATATTCCAGGCAGTCTTTTCCAAAAATGCTCTCTGTTCCTGCTTTAACAACCTCCTAACTGAACTGGAGCACAAAGGCCTGCAGCCTAACCAGGGCAAAACCCTTGCTCCCTTAAGACAGTGGCTGACAGCGGAGCAGCAAAACCCTTCCTGACAGTGAAAGGCCTGGCCTCTCCTGGAGCTAGCCGAGAAGTGGAGGACAGCCTTGGAGAGCTCTCTGTGTACGTAATCTGATGAAGATCATAGAATCATAGAATGCCTAAGGTTGGAAGGGACCTCTAGAGGTCATCTAGTCCGACCCCCCTGCACACGCAGGGCCACCTAGAGCACGTGGCACAGGGCAGCATCCAAGCGGGTCTTGAAGATCTCCAGAG
>JAWLRI010000171.1:142543-209073 GCA_034781795.1 Crypturellus tataupa | reverse complement strand
AAGAAGTTATCGTCGACACTCTGCAGGAACCTCCAGGACTGTTTGTGCCTGGCTGTATTGTCCTTCCAGTTGATGTCGGGGAAGTTGAAGTCTCCCATGAGAACCAGGGACTGTGACTGTGAGGCAATATCTAGTTGTCTATAAAAGGCCTCGTCAACTTCTTCGCCGTGGTCAGGCGAAGATGGGCAAGAGCAAGGGCTAGAAGTAGAAAGCTGAAATAGGGAAGAGTTTTGAAGATAGGAATAGGCAACTCAAGCCTGGACATGCCACTGGCCTGCCCTAAGGTGGTTCAGGGATTACATTACTGCCACATGAGAGTGGGGTGCATCCCCCTGGGAAAGGGGCACATGAGGTGGGTGGCAAAGGGCTATTTCCCTGCAAAGATGGCTGACTCCATCATAGTGGAGCCAGGAAAGGGCTCAGGAGGGGGTTAGCTAGCTGGTGCTGTGACTCTTCCTCCCTTTGCTTTGGTGGTAGGATCCCTGATTGCTGAGATGGTACATGTTTCGGTGGGAAGGCATCCTGTCCAACCCAGCGTGTCTGGAGTGGGGAGGAAGAGGAGGCACTTAATGAAGAGAATGAAAGCTTAAGCTGGTCAGGTGGGTGAGCCTTAAAAATGAACATCTATTCTTTGATTATATGTATTTACCTTCTCCAGGCCTGCATTTTAGTAGCATTTGTTTTCTGTGGCAGAGGCTGGTGGGGCTGGTGCATGCCAGAG
This sequence comes from Crypturellus tataupa, assembly GCA_034781795.1. Taxonomy (NCBI): domain Eukaryota; kingdom Metazoa; phylum Chordata; class Aves; order Tinamiformes; family Tinamidae; genus Crypturellus; species Crypturellus tataupa. The sequence goes on along the minus strand of JAWLRI010000171.1, from coordinate 208,352 downwards.
GGCAGGTGTTCACAGCCTTCACTCTGCAGAGATGTTTGCCCCACAGCAATGGCTGTACATAGAAAAGGGCAAGGAGAAATATTTATGATGTTGTGGGTGGAAAACAGAGGAAAATTGCTTGGTGGTTTCTTGTCATTTGGAGCTCCTCAGGTAAATCACTGCCTGCTGCTGGCTCTCCAGCAGGGATGGGAGAAAGCAGTCAGGGTACAACAGAATTTCCTGCTTATGTTAGATGGCTTTACAAGCAAGCCTGAGGTCTCAGCTACTTCTCATCCTTTTTGCCTATTTCTTCCCTAAACTTTTTCTTTGTGAGGAGACCAAAATTAGATGTAGGACTTATTACAGCTTGCCTTGAGGAGCAGTAGATTTATAGGGAAAAGGTAACCACATCAAAATACCAAAATAAGAAGCTCTGTTCTTGCAAGTCATGGCCTGAGTAAGGCCCAAGAGAGGCCTAAGTGGCAGTCTGGAGTGTGAAAAACGTGGAGAGGAAAGGTGGCTTTTGGAAGGAGCAAGGGCCTTCCATCTTCTCAACACACATTTTGTGTGGCTCTTTTACTGGTATAAAACAATAGTGCTAAGGCCTTGAAGCCCCAAATCTTATGCTCATTAGTGAATACCAATGTACGCAGCACGTCTTAAAAAATATGACAATGCTCATTTGTGTCACTAGTTATGAGGCAGCAGAGCAGCCCAAAGGTTTCCTGGGAACTTCTGGGGAAGCAGGAGGGTCTCTGCAGTTCACTTCATCCTTATCCTTCACCAAGCCCAACAAAAATCCCCTGCAGCAGCACAGGCAGGCTTTCTCACAAAGATGTTTACCCATGGGGACTGAGATTAAAATATAGTGCTCTGCGACTCATTTAACACACTCTACTAAACAGCCTTTGCTTGGGAATAAGTCTCACTCACTACAGTTTTGTGTTTGGAGAATTAATTGCTTTAATAAGGAGCTTAATTAAAAGTGCAGAAGCAGAATAGACAGCAGAAATGTTGGCTGAGCAGTGAAGACCCTTCTATAAAGAGAAACATCCCCTCACAGCTGTCTTGGTGTATTGGGCTGCAAGGACTCCTTGCCACATCCCGCAGCAGGCTTCACGCCTCGATGCTGTTTCTCCTAATAAGAGCCACACTGACTAGCGCAACGCACAACACCAGGGGCCTGTGGTGCCTCCCCAGGCCAGGCGTGCTGAGGGGAGCCTCTGTGAGCCGTCCTGTTTGGAAACGGCACGGTTTTGCTTGCTGTCTGTTCTCCCACCTCTGAAGAGAGGGTAATGTTTGCCTCCCTGCCAATCGCTGCTGAGAGTTCGCAGCGTGTTTAATGTTAAAAAGTGCTACACAAAGGCACAGTGGCAAGTGCTCAACATAGGGGAAGGGAAGTTCCCTTGCCTAGCGATTAAAGGTCATGTCCAGGCAACCGTGGCCCCCAGAATCCCTCCTCCTTGATCTCTATGTGCAATCCACAACCTCATATTTTTGGAAGAGGTTGCAGACTCTCCTCCATACCACTGCAAGGAACCACACTGAGGAGACGCATCTGCCACCCCTCACCTTCACTGCGGTTGTCCTGCCTTATCATTCACAGAGCTCATGATGGCGAAGAGGAGCTCTTCTGACCCCAGTTGAGCTACAGGGCTCCAGCAACAAATGAACTCCAGAGCAGAAATAGGCTATTTCACCCTTTTTCACTTTCCTCTCCCTGCAAATAGCTATCGGCAGGAAAAAAAATTCAATTTTCCTCAATTTTCAGGGCAACTGAATCCATTTGCAAATGCATGTCAAGTTTGACAAATAGTTTTGGCTTAAATAATGCACTGGGTATTTTTTTCCCTTTCAATCTAAATGTTTTAGTTCCACAGTTTCTAGGCAAAACATTGCACTTTTTCACTTCGGAATAATGTTCCATTGTGAAAAATGATATTTTTAAAAACACAAAAGAAAAAACAAGCCCTGAAAAATGAAGTAAACGACACCAAATTTTTGTGTCAAAAAAAAAAAAAAAGGTTTTAGCCAACCCACAGAATTAATTTTTTCCATGGCTGGTGTCAGCAACAAAACTGGAAAATCTGCATGTCTGGACAACCTGAAATTATTCTTTTTTATTCTCCTAACAGTGAGCTCAGAAATCAATTTTCACAAGCCCATTTTCTATGCAACCCTATCCCTGTTGTCAAAATAATGTCTCTACTCAGATTTTTACCCAAAATAAACAGAAGAAGAAGATTCCTGAAGTAGAGACACTCAGCACCATTCCTCTTCCTACGTCATTCAAGTCCATTGGTAGCACTTTGATCTAAATAACACAGATCTTTTTCTCTCCCAGCCCACCAGGGAAACTTGCTGCAGCTTGTACTGCAGTTGGTAGTGGTTGCAGTAGCAGTATCATGACCTTAAAACCTTGCACTTCCATAGCATCTGAACTACTCAGAGCCCTTAGTGCCTTTAGTAAGCCTTATAACATGCCCATGAGGTGTACAAAACCCAAAGATGACTTTCCCACTGCCAAAGTCCTCACTGGCCAACATGTGACCTTTTCTTCAATCTTCTCGCAACCTCACTCAACATTTGGACTTCCCCAGCCATTGATGGATGGTTAGTTTCTACCTCAGTGGCCAAAACAGTTAATGGTATCTATCTTAAGCAGTCAGACTTAGGAAAAATGTGTTCACACTGATGCAAATTATTTGGTCTCCTAAGCATTGCGTGACTAATTTCGTTGGAAGGCAAAACGGGGATGTGTACCTGCTTTCTCACAAATAGGCTCGTTCCTACAGAGGGAGCCAAGTGTCATCTAAACTGCATGTTGGGGGTAGTTTCTGCTGGGAACTGCCCAGGGAAATCTCTGGCAAAATCAGAGAAACTCTGTGAAGTTCCTCCTCAGACGTCCAGCAGCTTGAGGCAGAACCATAGCAAGCGTTGCACGGACAGCGTGGGGTTTTTGCTGCAGCAGGCCAGACGGCACTCCAATGGGATAAATATCACAGGTGTCACAGAGCCCTGGCTTCGCTTTACAGGGGAAGCAGCTTGTAAAACTCTTTCTGATTTGAGAACGAATGAAAACTTCCCTTGTTTCTTGACCTTGCCCTCAGATGCTCCCTAGATGGATGCTCACGCCCACTGACTGCAGAATGCCTATGCCAGCGGGTTTCTAATTCCCCTTGCTTTGTATGAGCAACATATGTGTCCCACACACAAACCACGGAAAATACAGGCCCCATCCTCTTCTCTTTGTTACTAAGACTTAGCCGTCAACCGTCAGGAGAGGCACCTTCCCACACTCTGGCTCTCTGATGACAGATTTGCTCTGCTGCTTGCCTGCAGTCCCCGCTTCTGGTCCCGGCATCTGGGAACCCTGTACTCTGGCCACAGTGAGAGCAAGGAGAGCTTCTGGCTCCTGAAAGCCGAGCAGCTAAAACTGCCAAGGCAGCTGCCAAGAGAGGGCGTCGAGGCACTGTCAGTGGCGCGGTGAGTACGAGACGGGTTTCAAACACTCCAGGGCACTCGCTTGGTGTTTAGTTATGCTATAATTACTGCTCTGTAGATGCATGAAAAAGGCAAGGTGCTTTTGGAAAGGACCTAGCAGGGCCTGGCGGTCAAGCAACCCGCACATGCTGAGGTGAGGCAGCCCCGCAACACGTGGTGGGGCACAAACCACAGGTACCGGGACTGCGGGGCCCTGGTATCTGCAAGCACTGTTTTACTTTCTGCTTTTTTTTTTTTTTTTTTATCCTGCCTTTGTTGTTTCTCACTCACATAAGGAGACTCAGGCAGGCAGGAAAAGCGGAGTTCTCAATCTGGTCTTGTATTGGCACAGCCATGAGGGGAGATGGATGCTGAAGAGACGGGGCTCACTCCCACCATCTCGCCGGACTCGAGTGGGCCTCAGTGGACCGTTCTCTGCCCCACTGAACTGTTTTGGCCACAGACACAGCTTCCTGTGAGGTGGTCACAGTACCCATAAAATCCAGTCCCCCTCCACAAAAAAAGAAAAAACAAGCACACACAAAAAAACAGCAATGAGGGCATGAACCCAGATGTTGTTTACCAGCTGCAATGGGCAAAAAGGGGACCCACATGGACAACTGTATCTGTACCTGTTGAAATGCATGTTGTGTCAGAGGGTGCCCTTACAATGTGTACCTGGGACAGCTTGCTGTCAGAGAGAGGAGAAGGCTTGTTATCATCTGAAAATCCCTTCTTCCTATGTGTTTTCTAACCCTATCAGGAGAGCACACAGGGCACAGCAGACTCTTGTGGTACTGCACAGCATGGGTTCATCAGTGTCCCCCTCGCCTTCCCCTTCTCCAGGAGCACAGGCATGTAGAGGGGGTGTCCATGACCTGAAATGCCCTCTCATCATGCTGGAGCACTGTGGCTTTCCCTCCTATGGCACTGACCCTTGAGCATGCTCCACTTGCACCTTCAAGGGGTCGGGGAGGCACCTCCACAAGCCCAAAAGTCCATCCACCTCTGAGGCTCATGTCAGGCCACACTGGTGGTGCTCCCTAATGGAGCAGAAACAGCTGAGTGCTCTTCAGACAGCTAACTGCACTATAGGGATGAACAGCAACGTTTATGGAAATGTATACATTTTTCAAGGTGAAGCTGAGGTCAGCATGTGTCTTGAAGGAGAATTTCAGCTGAAGCATGAAATGCATTTTGGGTTGATTTCTGAAATCTTTAACTCTCTCTTCTTAAGAGAAACACTGTATTTAAAGTGACCGAACATCCACAAGTAGCAAGTGAGGCATTGCAGTTGGAGGAAATGAGTATTTCTAGCACAAGCTATCTGTGTGTCCTCCATAAAGCCATTGAGCTGCCTGGGGCTCTGCTCTCCTCTGCAATAAGTGGGGATGCTCATACCTACCAGGTTGCTGAGGCATAATGGTAGAGTATGCAAATCTCTGGTCTCTGTTGATAATCCATAACAAGCAATCTTACAGCAGCATCCTTTTAAATACCAAGGCAATGAAATTATTTTGGAAATACTGTTCTGGGCTAGTTCCTTGAATATAAGCAATTATTGGCTTGTAAATGGGTTTTGACTAGCGGCATACGCCCACGCTGATGTGATGTACCCTCTTTGTATGACAGCATCCAGATGTACGTTTGCCTGGTGAAAATTTACTGCTATGCTTTTTGGCCTGGGCGTCACATTTTGGACGCTATAGCTGCCTGCGGGATGGAGGGAGTAATGTGAGCTAGATCAATGCAATGAAGACGGAGTCAGAAGCAAGGCAACTGTACTTCTTGCAGGGAAATAGATGGAGGCTGTGGAAAGCTATCACGGTTTGGAGCGAGAGAGTTATGGTATCCAATCAGGAAACAAGGAAAGAGTACATTTCAGAGCAGTAACTCGTGTTAGCTTCCTGTTAACTGTAATAATAACTGCATCCTGGAGTGATCTCAGAGTTCATTTAGACCAAGATACAATTATTACATTGTGTGCAACAAGCACCCTCAATTTGCTGTGTGATATTGAGTCTGCAGTCATCTCATTTAGGAGATCTGGTTTCCAGAGGCTAGCGGGGAACAAAATGCCTTCTTGCACTCACATGTCATCATTCACTGCACATTCACACACGTCTCTATTCTCCAACAAAATCAGGGGCTTTGTAGCTAAACACCAGGCAATATATATATATATTCTTTTTTCAGAAAATTCTAATCTTTTCTGAGAGCAGTAAAGTAGATCCTCATTACAGATCACTCTCTGCTAGGTAAAATCCAACCTGCTTTGTCCAGGGTAAATGTGGCTGCTCCTCCATCTCCGGTTGTAGGATGGGGCAAATTGGCTCTGTTCCACATGCATTTTGGCCAGAAAGTCATGGAAAATGTGATGCACAGCACTCGCAAGCCGTTGAAAGTGCTGTCATTAACTTCAGCAGGCTTGGTGTTCATCTCTGTGAGACAAAACAGGAGCTGTTAGAGTAATAAAGCTGACACACCCCAAGCTTAAATTTGGACAAGCTTTTTAATACACAACTGAAGAGATTACAGGAATGACCTACTTGTTTATATGTGGCAAATCTGTGAAATGTGCAGAAGGCTTTGCTCATTAGGGAAAGAGGTTTGCCGGGTGGAGTCTCTCCACCAGCGCCAGAGCTGCAGCCAAGCAAGCCCATTAGAGAAGGATGCTCCAAGGAGCTGAGCTTTTGAATGTTTTGGGAGATTCCCCATGCTGCCCCTAATACTTACAGACAAGATGTTTTGTGTTTTAAGGCAGGGTGGCTAGTTTGGGCCTTGAAGGCCACTAGTGACAGTCTATCTCCGTCACCAGTGCTGCCTCACACAGTCAGCACTGGGGCGCAAAAGCTGCAGGTCTACCTCCTCCTTGCACCCTGGCAAATGGTGAATGTAGAAGGACTCTGCAGAGCTCAGTGGTCCGGGATTTTGTGAATGCTGAAACATGCCACACTGGGATCTACCAGTCTGGGATCTACCATTCCTCTATTCTGATCTTACATATTATAATTATTTAAATGTATTCTGGTTGTGTTCAACTTTTTTTTTTTTTTTTTTAATACCATACAGTAATGTGTGGCGGGGAGAAAAGTCACAGGGAGAAGCTATGCAACCTGACCCACAGCAACAAGATATCTGAGCTCTGGATCCTCCTTCACAGAGGATTAATGGATTACTGTCTATTGTGTGGCTCCTCAGAAGAGGGGAAAACGTGACCCTGGTGCAAAGGAGGCTTCCTTAAGAGAAGAGTTTGTCCCGTCTCCTGCTGACTGGAGGAACAAATTCCTCAGGGGCACTGCAGTTAGTCAGGGACTTCCTAAAACCTAAGGAAAGAATCTAAGGATCTAAGGAAAGAAATGGAAGATATACTATAACTTAGTGAATATTATAACTCAGGTTTCTGTATGGTGACCACATCTCCTATTGCACAGAGTGCCAGTTCCAGGAAAATGAGAGTTGTGGCTCAGATCATCAGAACAGTTTGCCCAGCTGTTCAGCAAGAGACACCCAATTTATTTCCTGAGCTGATTCTCCAAAAACCTTGACTACCCAGAGCATTTCTATGGACATTGTGGTAGAGCAATGTTCTTCTACATTCACCATTTGCCAGGGTGCTCTGCAGTGTGCTATACCTGGGTATCACAGCTGTATTACACCTCTCAAGATTTCCTGACTCTGAGGAGGAGGTAGACCTGCAGCTGGGACTCATCCAAAGAGATAACATTGAGCCATGTAAGTCTTGAGCAAGGAAGAAAGTTCATCATGAGCTGTATGTGTTCTTCATCATCTGAAGCATGTGACTGCCAGCACCAACGAGCTGACTGATCTGGGCCTGCCGTGCCCCGAGTCATGACGTGTACTGCCCACTTGGGCAGCATGGGCTCTGTGGGTACTCATCCCAAACCAAGCAGCAGCCATGCTCCTGTGCTCAGGACCCTGGGTTGTTCTGTTTTCTGGGCATGACTGCAAGAGAAGGAGGGACAGGCCTGGCAAGGTGTAGGAGGCACCTACAGGAGCTTCCTCCATCCTAGCTGCTCCTCCCATGTCCCAGCTGAGTGAGTACAAAGGTCTCCTGACCAATGACCCTTTGGGTAGGCAGTGTAAAAGGCAACAAATCTGGTCCTGGGGTCACAGCAGTGCAGCTGCAGGCATCCTTGGGCCAGTGACAAGGAGAGAAAGTGTGCTGTTATAAATCTGCAGCGTGGTCTTAATAGCTTTAGGTTACAGGCGTGTAGATTAAATTTCAGACCTATATTTCACAGGAAGTCACGCAGAGGCATGTGAAGGCACCGCGACTTAGCAGCTCTGTAATAGTCTGCTAGAAGTATGGCAAGTGGCCCGACCAGAACAATGAAATAAAGCAAAGCAATGAAATGTAGGATGAGGAGCAAGAGAATTTCCTAGTGGTGAGGCCTGGGCTGTAAAGTGGCATCTTGAGAAAGTGCTGCAAGCTTCTCCTCAATTGGGTTATGACCTGGACAAATGCTAGGGGGAGTATATTACCTGAGCAGTGTGAAAATAGCGACACTTTTTGTCACAAAGAGGATGACAAAGGGGCATGCTCTTCAATTTTTAACAACTTTACCCTGAATGCTATTGCTTCCTTTGAAGAGTCAGGAGGAAGCCTGGTTCATTAGTTTCTTTCTAGATAGGAAGGTCTAGTTGTTCCTAAAGAAAAAGAAATGTTTTCATTCTGTAGTTCCAACCTGTACACTTCCTGCTGGATCCAATGGGGATTGGAGGAAGGACATTTGCCCTCCACAAGACTAACCTCTCAAAACCCAGCTTTAGGCCCACTCCACGCTGTTTCTCAGAGCATACCAGCGTCAGTTACCCCATCCGCCCCACAGTGCTGCCAGCTGCTATCTGCCCAGACAGGAGGACAGGCCAGCAGCAATGGTTTGGCTAGCGAGCAAAAGCAGCACTTATCACAGTCCGCTGGAAATGAAGTGTTTTTGTCTCCAATGATAGCTTCCTTCAGCCCCCAGGCAGTTCTTGACTGTCCTCCTTGCATTTCAGCTGCACGTCCCTGGGCTTCTGGATCCGCTGCCTCAGCAGATGGCTCTACCAAATCCAGCCACGGTACTGTGCTTTCCGCAGGCTGCCAGCACATAGCCTCTGGCTCTGTGCAATGGATTGTTCCTTGTGAAAATGTGTGGCAAATGAGGCCACAGTTTTGGGAAGCATCTGGTTAGGATGAGCAAGGAAGGGATCAAATACGTAGTGCTGAACCCTGCTGCCGGGGAGTTTTGGCCTTTCAGTGATGCTCTCTCTTCTGGAGAGACACTGGGTGTGATGGTATTTCCTTGCAAACTGAAGGTAGCATTCCTGACCCTCTTAACCTGCAGGGACTGCCTGTGAGACCACAGCAGAGCAGAGAAAGGCATGCTGGAGGGGAGCTGAGTCCTCTGTATAAAATGATGAGCTGCTAATAAATATTCAACTTATTTAGAATTGCAAATACTCAGGAAAGGAAACCAGTAAACAAAAGAAGCTGCAATCAGCATCCTGGCTAAAAATCAGGAATGGTGAAATGAAGTGATGAATATGGGGGGAGTTGAAGAAGGCAAGTGGCCAACCAGGCCTGTGCTGCAGCACTGAATCCGTTTTCAAATCTGAGAAAGCAAAAACTCAAAAGGAAGCCGCTTAAGTTAGGCTCCTCTTAATGAGAGACAAATACACCAGAAAATATTGCCTGCTAACAGTATTCATAAGCTGCTCCCAAGATGTTTTGATTAAACTGCTGTTGTTTTTCTAGTGTATTAATGGTTTTTAATCTGTCTTGATGCCTTGGGGCAAAGGGGTCTACTGCTTCACAGCAGCCTGGTGAGCTGAGACTTCTCCCTGGTGAATGCATCTCTCATGCCAGAATCACAGCTTTTAATTTTTAAAAATGTGAGTTTTTAGCAGAGGGAGAGGGAGAATCCGCAGCATGTGAGTAGGGTGAACTACCGTATGAAAAGAGCCTGCAACGAGCTCCTCTGGGAGAGACACGCATGACCCGTTTCCTGGGGCACACTGAAGCCTCATGCCAGCACTGGTGACTATTTCACTGCTGATCAAAATGTAACTGCACCCTTGCGCCCAGCTGACGTGCTGCAGGGAAGTGGGGCAGCATATCTCCAGCTGCTCCCTTGCCGAGCTGCCAGAAAGAGGCAGAGACCCGCCTGGGCTGCCCAAGCCAGCCAGAAGTGTGTGTGTGTAGGGGGGTTAAAGCCTCTCCTTAGGGAAGTCTCTCAGCTCCTACCTCTCCTCCCCACCACCACGATGCGATGCGTGGCTTGCAGGGGACACATCACCCACACCTACCTCTCCCCTCCCACGTGGCCCCTGCTATGATCGCCCAAGCTGGAGAGTCGAACAGTCTTTTACTGATCCCTAAGGGAATGTTTATCCAATCCCAATGGATATTTAGGCAAGACAAAGCTCTGCAAACCACTGCCAGGGTGCAATGCCTGGCTGTGTGCCTCATGAAGAGACTCGCCTCTCAGCTCTGCGGCTGGAGGGCAGTGAGAGCACAGGGCCCAGGGCAGAGCCACCACAGGGAGAAGCGGGGAGGCCTTGGCACAGCGGTGCCACGGCAGGGGGATCTAAAGCAGCGCGCTGCAACGGATCAGTGCGGAGAGGCTGCATACCTTGAGCTCTCCTTTGTGCCTCCCTTCTTGCCAGCAGCTAAGGAAGGGGAGGGACTCAAACCCTAAGAGGAGTTTTCACATCTAGGAATTTGGCTTCATCTTCCCCGTGAGCATATTTAGTCAGGAGATGGGTTAGATGAGGGCTGATTTCTGGTGCTCGGTGCCCCTAGTAAAAATGCTGAAGTGCTGAGAGATGAGGATAACAAGCCTCCTTGTTTCGATTCCTGATGAATCCCCCTCCTTGAGCTAGGAAAACAACTTCTTTCATGCCCTTCCTCTGAAACCTATGCTCCGTGCTCATACTATATTGGGAGCACACCTACCATCTCCTAGAGGGCTTTTGCAGATAAATAGGTGGGATGGGCTGGAAGCAAGGGGCGGCTTTTCTGTCGGTGAGCACAAGGGGAAATGCAGCAGCTGCAAAGGTGCTTGCACAACTCACACTGTGGGCTCTCCTCTGTGCCCCGTCTGCACCGGGCACCAGGGAGCATCGCTGATGTGAGCAGACAGTTCTCACATCCTCTGGGTACAGGAGCTGCTTGTTGCTCACAAAGAATGAAAACATATTAAAGTAAGAAACTGCTGCACTAGTCGTTTTCCAATTCCCCACTCAGAGAACTGGCTTCCCTGGAAAATAGGTCACTTACATAAAAAGCACCTTATTATCACACCACAGTGGTGAGGGAAAGAGATGGCTCAAGAGACACTTTCATTTTGAGCCCCCGTTCTTGGGCACTTAGATATTTCTGGAAAATTGACCCTTCGGGCTGCAATTTCTCATGCTCCTTTTTAGCCTTTAAGGCGAAATTCAGGACCTCACTCCCTCCAGTAACTTACATGAAGCTAGGGGGAAAAAAAGATAGATTATATCTTAACACTTGGGAAGGCAGTGCATGTGAACTAACTGATTTTAATTGGATTGGGGTGAGTCTTAGCCCTTATGTTTTATTAAGGTTGGATTGGGACTCCCAGAAAAAAAAAAGTAGTTTTATGTCCTCTCCCCCATCTCTTTCTGCAGTAAAACTCTTCCTCTCAGAAATGTGTTTGCTTTTCTCCTCTAACTCATTGCTCTGTTTAGGTCTCCCCAGGATGGGAAACGACCAGTGAACATGAAGTAGGGGAGGAGGATTCCCAAGAAGAGCATGTGCTGAGCCCAGGGTTACTTGAGGTGGGTAAGGAAGCAACAGGACCACGAAAATTCATTGCTGAGTCCTCATCATTGTCACTGGTGAGGAAAAGAGAGGCAACCCGCATACAGTAAAGGCACCAGAGCTGCAAGGGGGTGAATGGGTGGGTAACTAGTACAAGGGATGCTCTGCCTGTCACAGTGTCTTTGGAAGAGGGAAGAGGGGATAATTCTGGTGATTTTCGGGGCTGGACCTCATCAGCACGCCTGGCTATCCCAGGGCACGGGTTGCTGGCCCCCTTACTGGCTCCCAAGTGGGAGCGCGCATGCCGTGACCAACACAGCTTCTGTGCTAGGGGCACCTTTGCTGTGGCAGCGCTGCAGGCATGGGGCAGAAGACTTGGCACCACGGCACAGAGGAGACGCTTCCAAAAAATATGAGCAATTACCCTCACAATGGTGGCAGCCGGCGAGCGGGACTAATTTACATAGTAGGAGCTGGGAGATAGATGGCTCTTTAAACCAGATCTGTCATTCCCGGCTCTCTGCCTGTCTGGGGCGCTTTGATGTTCCTCTTTGAAGAGCTCTCCTCCCTTGCTATTGCTCGCTCCCTCGGTGCAGCTCCAGCTCTCCCGATTGCTGCTGCGCTGGTACGGCTGTGTCTTGGCAGGAAGGACACAGCACAAGTGACAGCTGGCACCTTGGAAGTCAGCAGGGGCTGTAGGGGGCAAGGCAGGCTCTGGGGCACCCACGCATTTGTTCAGTGGAAGATCTAATGCAGCATCCCAGAGCACAAGGTGAACAATAATGGCAATAACACCATGTGGCTTTTTATTACTGCATTGGCATCAGCATAGCATTACCCAATGGTAAAAATAGACAGAGGTGGTGTGATGGGCTGGGGCACAGGGCAATCTGATTCTTCAACGCTGCAAGATCATTGAACCTTTCCTAGTATTGCAGGTTGTACGGGATCTCTCACTCCATCAGCATCCCTGGAAAGGGACTTGAGAAGGGAAGATGAGACCCATGTGAGAGAAATGTTATTGAGCGATTGAGTTCAGGAAAACTGGACACTTACTGAAACAGCCCAGAGGCTCTTCTGAGTGGTGGGAGGTGCTGAGAAGGCTGTCTTACTAGTAAGGGTGAGATCATGCTGGGGGGCAGAAGACCCTCGCAGTGAACAAGGTATACAGGATGAGAGAGAGGCAGGTTGATTAGAAGAGATAAGTCTGGGGACGGTTATATAAATGCTGAAAAAGGCTGAAATTGGCTCGATTTTTTTAATGGGATTGAAATCTTGCTTTTCTTCTGCCTCTCCTGCAGCTCATCCGTGCTTTCCTTTGTGTTCCTGAAAGAATGAGGAGTCCTGCGCTTACTAGGAGCTGCTGCTCTGTTTCCTGCACTCTTCAGTGCCACCTGTGATGTATAAGGCCACTCCTGCCCCCTTATATGCCCGATTCTTTGTATGCCCAGAGTCACTCAACTTAAGGCAGGGGAAGGGTGTTGGCTTGCGACACACAGATTGGTGAAGGGGAAAGGATATCCTTCCTCCTGTGAATATTAGTGAACAAACAGGTTATGAGCGCTGCTAGGTAAATCTACAATTTTTTGGAAAACAAATAGTTATATGTTGTCTTCCTGCTTTAATCTCCACCTGCCTTCAGTGATTACTTTCTCCTTGGCCATTGCAGACTATTGGACTAGCAATCAAGTATGATTTACTCTGCTTTTCTGGCTCAGAACAGATGTACAGAACAGCAGTAACAGATGATGATGTAAAGCTGAACTAAGCTAAGATACTTGTGGATCATTCCTTGAATGCCATGGAAAAAAGTTTATTTGTAATGCCAAGGTGCTGGTCAGTGGATTTATGTTCACTTTCTTTTGCTCTTTTTGTCTTGAAAGGAGATTTTCGAGCTGAAAACTGCAGCAATGTGTGTATTGAAGGAGCATAAAATACCTGAGGCACACACTGACCTTCACTACACAGAGTATTTTCATAAAGCTTACCTGGTCTTTAGAGGTCATCCTGCATTTTCAGTAATGATAGAGAGCCAGAACCCCAGCTGCTATAAATCAATGCAGCCTGCTGGAGCAGTGCTGGATTCTTCAGCTGAAAATTTGCTGAATAGGTTTTGATAGATGTCTGTAAAATAAAAAGTGGCCCACAGAGGGCAACTAGGGAACACCCCTTCCCTAGTTCTTGTCCTACAGGATTAAAAGGGCATCAGCTGAGCTACAACAGCAGACATTCAAAACATGACAGGAGCAGGTCCTACTATGAGCTGCCATGAATCTGGGGAGCTCCCTGCCACAGTATGCTATGCATTTATGGTTATGTGGCTCAAAAAGCATTTGGACAAACTCCTTTGAGGGCTATTAAACACAAGAAAAAAAACATATTTTGTTGCTCAGGAGTCCTCTGAGCCATGGATTATCAGAAACCAGGGAGAGATAGCATTAAAAAGAGGATCTCACTGGCTCCCACAAAACTTTCTTGCCCTTTAAAATAAGAATATTCTGGCATGATATTATTAAGGCAGCCAGAAATAGCAGCCTTCCCTCAGCCCCCCACACCCCCCCACACACTTCCCAGGTGGGGTGGATTGACTGAGCGCAAAGAAGCCCTGTAATCAAGGGCTAGCCCATTGCCGTGGATCTGCAAAGCCTTATGTTCAGGGGTGAAGAGGAAGGGATGTGTGCAGAGAATATCTTCTACATGTATCATCACATTGCCATGAACTATCCATGATGAGGCTTTTCTTGGGGCAAAAGAAAGGTGAGAAAATAGAGGCCCTCTCCCTTCCTGCCATGTGGTGGTGACAATGATTGTCACCGTAATTAATTCCTTTCTGACATCTCTCTGGCAGGTGTCCTCAGGTCGGCAGGAGCAGGGCTGTCACCTTAGCAGCTGCAGGGAACTGGGTCTTAACAAGAAATAAATGACTGGGGCAAGGGTGCTTTCTTCTGTTGTGCAGCTTAACTGGGCTACAAAAGGAAGAAGCATTTTTTGTAAGCAGAGTTTATCTGTCTCTGTTCCTGCAGGCTTCCTGAAAAGGGCTCCATTCTCCCTCATTTGACCATCCCTGCTTTACACCATAAAGACCAAAGTGGAAGCTTCCGTGTGAGGCAATTTGTGCACAGTAGCAAGGAGAGTAAGGCAAAGCGAAGTACCTGTCTCATTGTGAACATGACCTCAGCGTCCAACAGCTATTTGACACTCTCCATTAAACAGCTCCAGCTGCAATTAATATCATCTCAAGTGAGACTTCGAACTGCTGGTCTTAGAATTAAAGGTCTGGAGGGACTACTAAAAGCATATGTTTTTTTCCCCCTTTTGTCTGCTTTTGTCTCCCACTATAAAGGATTCTGCAAGAGGCTGAAAGAAGGAAACAGAGGCACTTTTGGATAGCGTAAACCTTCTTCTTCTTCTAGCATAGCATAACTGTCAACTCCATCTCTGTTTTTGGATACTATCGTGGTTATTGCGCTGAGTCTTAGGTGGTGGTAGTACTGGGGAGAACAGAGAGGCACAAAGGCTGTGACTATATGCTCTTTTGCTGGGATTTCCACGCTGGGGGTCTGGCACATCCCAGGGCCAGAGCACTGGCTAGGCATGTGCTGTAGTTGTATCTCCATTTGGACCAGCCTGTTTTCGACTGCAGCACTTATTTCTGGTACAGCTTTCAAAGGTCTGGAAATCCTGAACACATGTCCTAACCTCCCATCTTCAGGACAGCTAAGCGGGGAGCCCATTGCAGTCTGGTGATGAGAGAGCCTGGTCTGGGATATGACAGTCTCCATTGGCCCTGGCTACTCCTCTGCAGGGATGCAGCTCACTCTTACTCTCTCTGCCCTTGCATGCAGGAATGTCTGTGACGGCTCCGAGGGCTTCAGGTACAGGACACACTAAGGGACAATATAGGACTCTGAGTCTATCCAAAGCAATGCTGCACACATTCCTGTATGCTGCTAATAGTAAAGTCTTACCTTGGCTTAGCTTCCAGTGTTTAGGGCTTTTTTTGGAAATGTTAGATGGGTTGAATTGCCAGTTCTACAAAAGGGCCCTATTGTCTACTTTACGTACAGAGAATTTTACTCACATGAATTGAATTAGGGCTTTTTTTCCCCACCCATCATGTAATTCCTGTTTATCACACAACTCTCCTTATTGACGTAGTGTCTTTAACAATAAATGATGCATGAGCTAGCTGAACAGTTACTGGAAAGTGTCCCTGGGTAAACTCTGGGGAGGAGCAGTTGCCTCACTAATGGAGGAAAAGTCTTAACTACTTCCTAAATCAATTAACCTGAAAGGCCAGACTACACACCCAGACTGTTCTAAGCATGTGCACACACTCATGTTCGCTCTCTCTAGCGCTCTCAGGCATATGTAAAGGCATGGTGCCCCAGAACACTCTTGTTACTCCTCATGTGGTCCCAGCCACACTAACAGCCTGCTGAGCTATGTTCTGTGCATACACCCTCTCCTCCCACCCCACTGCGTGCCTCAGACTCAGAGGTCCCCACTGCGCACATTCCTACTGCTGCACGTGTCCTCGTAACTCATGGCTCGGCGGATGTTGGTTCCCCGTCTCCAGACGACCCACTGGGGATGCGTGCCTGTTCTCCACCAGACAGCCCAGCTTTCAGGCTCAAGCCATAAAAAAACATGATTTTTAACTCTACAGGTCCTCAAGGTAATGGTCGTCTCACGCACACACTCATTTGTATAATGCCTCTTTGTTTCTGCTCATTGCGTGGAGGAAAAGGGTAACTACCCGCTGACAGACAGCACTAGTATTGAGAGAAAAGAGGAACCAGGCAGAAGTCCTTAGTGCTAATCATTGGTATTCACGCCAGAGGTGAGACAGAGATGTTGGATTGCCAGGAAGCATGCCTGAACACAGCACTCCCGGCCAGCAAGCTGCAGGAGCGTTCAGGACTGGTTATAGGCAGAGGCCGACACAATTCTGATGTGCTTCATGAAGAAGCTGAGTGGGAAGCAGCGCATATTTCACCTCTGTTTCTGGAAATCCTGTACACCCCACTTGAAGGGGATAGACGGCATGGAAAGGGCTGAGACATGCAAATAGACTCCAAATGAAAAAGATTCAAGAGAGAAAATGATCTGGTAAATAGAGTGAAATCAAATGAAAGGGCTATTTTTGGAGCATGGCTCATGAGCAAAAGTGCCGTAAGAAAGTAAGCACTTGATGGAAAGGCAGGGAGAAGGGGCTGAGCAGAGAAGCAGATGGCAAAGAACACGACAAAATGTTCCCCTTGTAGATTATGCTGTGTTTGTCAGGAGTAAAGGTGGTGGACCTGGAGACCAGGCTAAACTGGGTTAGGGGGATGTGCAGAGCAAGGTGAGAGGCATGAGATGCCCATACAACAGTGAAAAGAAAAAGAAAAAAGAAAGGGAGAAGAGAGGAGAGGGTATATGGAGTTGCACATCTCTTGGCATAACTTGAAGGTCAAAAGAATGAGGACCAGGGCAGGGAAGAGAGCAAGAGGTGTCTGAGGGCAGCCGCAGGCATTACTGAAGGGGCATGCATGGGGGGAAAAGATAGAAAATTTCTTATGTCTTTGCAGTTCCACTGGGGTACCGTGAGGAAGTGTGGTTTGTGCTACAAGTCAATCCATGATGGATCCCAGAGAGCTTTCCAGAAGACAGGTTTATGGAATTAGTTTTGGTCCAGCTGGGCACAGCTGGTGCATCTGGCTATGAGGAGGGTGAGGAGCCTTGGGACTCCAGGCATGGCCCCAGTCTTAGCAAACACCCCCAGCAACATAGGCAGCAGATCCACTCACACGTGCTCAGCAAGGAGCAACACACTTTGGCCTCAGAGCACTGTGTCTCATCGCAATACAGTGCACCATGGCGAAGATGGAGTCATTCAGCCTGAGTCCAGGAACTCCTGGGGAAGTCCCTTCCTCATTATCTCTGATAAGAAGAGGATCACGGCCTGCACAGTATGAGCAAAGATGCTGCTGCAGAGCAGGCTGAGAAAGGCGAACTAACCAGCAAGTCCCATTTCCAGGGCAGCACCACTGACTGGCAGACATGAAGCAAAGCTGAATCACTGTATTATAATTTCAAGCTCCATTAAAGAAACATGGGGATGGGGATAGCAGAGGGAAGGAGAGGGCAGGGAGGGATGAAGGGAAAATTGAACAGAGCAGAGCAGCACCTGAAGGGGAAAGAAATGCTGCTCATAGGCTCAGAAGGGGGAATTGCAAACAGATGAGATTAAAAGGGAACCCTTGAGACCGTCTCTTTAAATACAGCACGATTCACTTACTCCATGCTGAGCCAGGCTTGTTGAATGCTAGAGGCATGGTCCCTGCTGAGATTTGCCAGCTGATCGAGCACTGGAAACCCGTCTCTCCCCACATATCAGCAAGGTGCCCCCTTCCACCTATGTAATTTAGGAAGTCCCATTGCTAATAAATTTACTGCAGAGTAAGCCTAGCAGGGAAGCTTTTAAGTTGGCTGCACTTCAGCACTGAGCATTTTAAATGATCTCTTATCCAGGGGCATGTAGTCGTGTCAGAGTTAGTATCACGTGCCTAGAAGTGCAGCATGGGGTATCTGGGAGGCACTTCTGCTGTAAGCCTGCTGGGAGGGCTGCACTTACTTGCCTGGGAATAGCTGATGCCAGAGATAGAGAGGAGACCTTCAAGAGGAAGAGGAGGAAGAAAAAATAAAAGACCTATGAGACTGATCCCAGGAGAAGTTTCTGGCTCTCAGAATCAGTGGACAAGGCATGGGGACAGTAATGTGGCAAGGTGAAGCCACCTTCATCAGCTGACCCCATCAGCTGGGCCTTGACCATTTCAACTCTCCATAAGAACACTAGTAGGGTGCTCACTTTGCATGTGCTAGTTTGACCTGAAACAAGTCTGGATAGTGTTCTCCAAATCTGGCCTCTTTTCTCTCATGACTATCGGTTTTAGCAGATTCATGATGTCGTCCAGGCTCAGCATTTGGTGGGAGACAGGCACAGAATTGCCTGTTTGCTATTGAGCGGGGCACGGAGGGAACTACAGGCTCTTCATACTGCTCCATACCCAGCTGTGTTCTGGTCCACTGTGAGGAGTGGTGGCCATCTGAAATGGCCCAGCTGGAGCAATGAGGGACTGGACCTTCAGGCTAGAAGTGGTCACCAGGGGTGTCCTTGCCAATGTCTGAAGCTCGGTGCTGATGAAGTCTGAAGCTCAGCCTGATGTCCTCTTCAAATTTAATGTGAATAATGACATTCAGTTTACATTCACTCACCTCCTCAGCTTCTGTGCTCACATCTTCAGTTTTATGGAATTTCATGACTGAAAGAGACTGAATTTCTTGGGATGGTGACCAGTTTCCATTTGCTCTGACAAATGCTAATGGCCCTGTTTAAATAACAAAGAAATGCAACAGGGCAATCATTACTTCATTTCTTAAGCTGTTGCCTGACATTGCTATGTGCCATTAGATATCTTCCATATTATGCCTCAGGAACCCTTGGGTTTTGGGGGCATTTGCTTTGTGGAAATTAGAGCAATTCCAGAGCACTTCTGGCTTCAGCTTAATCTGCACAACCCACACAGAGGCCCAAGAGTCTGGCAGCAGCCAAGGCAGAGCCCACTCTATCCCTGCTCTTCTCCTTCACACTCTCCTTTGCCGTGCTGAGAGCCAAGTGATCTGGTGAAGACCACAGGTCAGCTCTCCTGTCAGGGCTCCTGTCATGGGCCAGCACCTGCCAGGCAGAGAGACGCTGTCCACCCAAGCATGCACATTGCTCTTCTTTGGTCTTGGAGCCTCATTGGATTTTGTGATGTGTCACCTCGGTTTTTGGTCTGCCTTTTAATCTTGGGGATGATGAGGTAATGCCAGGACCCTCCATTAATCAGAAATAAAAGCAGCCTTGCTCAGTCCCTAAGGTCGATGAACAGGACCTAAGGAGGGGCCATACCAGGAGCTGATAATAGTAAGGCAGTGGTAGAGACTAAACCCAGTTGTTTTTCTGTTCATAGTGGTACCTTTCCAAGGGAGTTTAAACATACACCCTCTATCCTGCTACAAGCCTCCAGCTATATATTCCCAAACCCAGGACACTGACACCCTAATCCTAACAGAAGCTCCAGGGCACTATTGTAATGCAAATAAAGATAAATAGCAGCCATAATAAAACGCCAGCAGCTGTTGCCAGCTCCCTAGCAATCCTAAACTAGACATAGCAGGTTTCATATCATGCAGGTTATGTCAAGAAGCGTGAGCATTAACATTGCAGCTGTCAGCAACAGGACCGACTTGCCGGTGTATCTGCCTCTTGTGGGCAGCAAATCTGCCTGTGTGCAGACAGGTGAGTGGGGCCTGCGCCTTTGTGTGTACCGCTCGCCACGACATGAGCAAAGGCCTACAAGGTGAGAGGGCAGCTGGGAGAGCGTGCTGGGATAAACTTCCTCCCTACATTACACCATGTAATTAAGTCACTGATTATGAGGACAGCCGTGTACGTTGATGTCAATTAAAATGGCTTTGGATTAAAATCTCTTTTCCTGAGCTCCCTTAAGGAGAGGGGTCTGGGGGGCTGCTGCCATGCAGCAAGGTGGGGGGGGAGGAAAGGAGGCCTCCGGGGTGCTCCTTTGAGGGTCTGCATCAGAAGCAGCCCAAGCTGGAGCCGCACATGCTGTGAACAGCACCAGCAGCAGCAGCTGAAACCCCGCAGCAAGCTCTGTTCCCGCACCACGGACTCCCTGTCTGGGCTGGTCACTCCTGAAGAAAGACAACTAATGTGGCAGCTGGCTGAGGTTGGAGGCAACACCAACATCAGGTGTGGAGAGCCACTGCCTACTTATTTTATAGAAGCTCGGCGCTGTCAGAAACTTTGTGTAGGGCTGCCTGCTTGGTTCTGTGCTCTTCAGACTCCATCCTTTATGCTGAGCTGGTAAGTTTACAGAGGTAATTATTTTTATTTGGTAGCATTTTATGTTCTCCTTATCTCTTTTTCTCTAGCAGCTGCTCTGGCATGACTACCATGTATAGGGTAATAAGAAATTATGATGAGGAATCTGACTGCCTCCCAAAGGACTCTCTTCCCTTGAGAGAAAGTGGAAGATTAACAGAAAGTAGCATCTTAATATTTTTCCCTTTGGCCACTGAAAGCTACTGTTAGAGCTGTGAGGGAACTCCAGCCTTCTCCCATCTATTCAGTGTAGAGCTGCAGGATACCACAGAAGGGAGTGAATATGCGTGAGCAATTATTACTGATCAGTCTCCTTAATGCTGCTTGCAGTATATTGCAGCCCCACTTAAGCAAACACAAGAATGGAGTAGCTGCACTAGTGTCATATACTAGCTGGACTGAACTTGCAGTGGCTTACAGCAAATGCCTAAAGAAGGATTACATCAACAGGGCAAAAGCAGAGTGATGTGTACTCTCACAGATCTTGTGATCTTTCTCCAGTAACTAGTTTAAGCATTTCCTGAAAAAATGGATGCATCCACATCCTTTATTGAGGTGGTTATGCACAGATCTTTCCTCTATGAATATGTCTAGCACCTTTTTAAGCCTATTTATATTCCAGGAAAGAAAATGGGACCATTTTCTGTAAAGTACTATGAAACTACACCATGAAAAGCTGCACTCTATCACAGATAGATAGTAAAACCAAATGCCGAAGAGAACTCTAAGCAAAGGAGGAGGAAGTACAAGAAGGTAATGGGACACTACCCATCAGCATGGTCAGTGGTGACCTCAGCACAGCTGTAGCCTGTTGCTTGTGGAGTGTTTTTGTAGTCCTTGGATGTGCTATTGTGGGGATTTAGAGAAGGAGGAAACTTCAGATATTTATGCCTTTCCAGTGTGAGGGACAATAAGGCAGAAAGCACCAATGAGTGTCTGAAAATACGACACTTGAGCTGATGGAGGTAAGAGTTGGCACTTCTCTGGTGAAAAGAGATAAAACGTAGGAAGAGGGGAGGTGTAGATTAAGGCTGTGGGAAGAGGCAAGAAGTGACTCCTTCTTATCTCGGATCCCTGGGGAGGAAGTTTTTGGAAAATGTGTGGATGTAATAGTTTCTCTACTCTGGAAAAGAATCAAGTGTTTTGGGGAAGGGGTAGGAGAGAACTAGAAAATCAAGCTGCATCTCCTTTTACTGCCATCAAAATTAAGTTACACTTCATATTGAGGTCTTGCAGCAAAGGGAAGTGGACTTCTGCTGTATCTCATTGTGTATGGTGAACAGGGCCCTTTATTTTAATTTCAGGTTAACATTTAATGTGTGAAACTCCACTGATTGGCAAATAAGGCATTGCATACGTGGATCTGAGCACTCAACTCACAGGGCAAAGATGGTGCGATCAAGTCACTGAGTTCTGTGAAGAAAGTTAGGTTTGAGAAGCTGTGAAGCCAGGGCCAGCCCAAGAGCTGAGATGCCTTTTGCTAAGGATCAGCTAATATCAGTTAACTCGTTGCTGCTCCTGGGGAAGGGTGTGTACCTGGGCGGTCACTTTGACTCACACCAAGCTGCTCAGCTATAGCATGACTTTTGTGGTCCTGTGTTACTCTTGGGACAGGGAGTGCCGTCCTTTGTCCTACCCCTAAATACCAACAGAAACCATCATGTAGTGTGGCTTATGAAACATGTAGTAGCCATCTTCCCATTCAAATGAAGAAAATGAAAGAAGAAACAAACTATTAAGAGATCTGCTGTTAGCAAGATGTCTGGAAACAAAGTCCCCTCACACACATAACCTTGCACCAATTGTTGCTGTTGAGATGGGGAGAGCTCCGTCTAGTAGAAGGAACACAGTGAAGGTTTTAAAAGCAGTCTTTGACTCTGTTTTCTCCCTACAGGGCAGTCCCACTTACAGGGACAGACTTGCAGACCAAGGCATAACTGCATGCCTTTAGGATAAAGGTAAGAGATGAGTACCCACCATCGAAGCAATTAGATGTGCTTGCCCAGGGCAGCCTGGACAACCACAGTGCATGTGGAGTGGAAACCTTGACCGTTTCAGTCCCAATACCTCCTGTATCCAAGCTGTTCCCTAACAGTTATTATTCAACTTTTTTCAGAGAGTTAAAGTGCCTCTGCTCGTGAGTAGGTCGGCCGTGCAAGAAATACACACTTTTTCTAAGACCATTCCTAGAATATTTATTCCCCTATTTACTTTGGCCAAGTGGTTCATCCCCTGGGTAGTTGTCCCTCTAATCCCAGGTGCTGCAATCCCTTTTCTGTTTGGGATTATTAGATCTGCCACCCCCTTCACTGGCTCAGCTTTGCCCGAGCTTCCAAGGAAGCTGTCAGCCCCCAAGAGTGTCCTGGGAGGTGTGGGGAGGCCTGGGGCGTGTGTCTCTCCAGGGAGAGTGCCTGTGCTCCCTGCTTGCGTCAAATGCAAGGAGGGGGCAGCCTCGCGGTCACGGGGCTTGTGCTGAATGCTGCAGCTGGAGTGCCTGGAAGATGAACTGGGCGGTAGCTGTAATTTTTTTTTCCTCTTTTCCCCTCTTTGCCTCACTTTAAATAATTTGATGTTGAATATTTAAGACTGTGTTGTTGTCTTCAGTTCACCTCATTTGACCTTGTGATCTTCAGGATAATGGCAAATGATGATGATGATGATAACATTCGGCTGTTTTACAGTGCCACTTTCTGAGGCTCCTTTAGCCTTTGGCAGCGGTTGCTTGTTAAGGCCTGCAAGCCATCTAAAGTAGGTTAATTTATTACTCCCGCTTTGTGTATAGTGAGAAGTTGTGACTTGTTCAAGGCAGCTGGAAGCAGGCAGAAGCAGGACTCATGGGCCCAATCTGTGTGTCATGCTCCCTTTTTTGGGGAAGGCATGTGGCGGGCAAGGTGCTCTGCGCTCTTTTAGCGTGCTGCGGAGCTTGCACAGCAATATGTCCTGCGAATGGTCTGTGCCTAAAGCGGGAGGAGGGAATAGCTGTTGTCGTAACAGTGGGAAGCAGGATCCTGACCTGATCAGCTGAAGATTTTTGGCAGGGGGCGGTGGGGGATGAAGTGACCCTTCAGGACTGCCCAGACCATGTCTGTGCAGAGCCAGCAGGTAAACCCGCAGCCAGCATGGCACCATGGGAGAAGGCATAATTCATATTTATTTTGGGAGACCTAGTGCATGCAGAGGGGCAGAAGACAGCAGCACCTCAGTTCCTGTGGTGGACAGCAGAGCAGCCTGTGTCCACCTGAGGCCTGCTGGTGCTGCCTGCGCCACCGCATCAGAGGCTGCAGTTTAACAGCCTGGCTGTTGGGGGGAAGGGAGCGCACCAGCCACCAGGCGTCTCCGGGGGGCTGTATACTTGTTTTTCTTCTCCGTAACATTACATAATGTGAGGTGGAAAATGTTTGTACAGTAGCGGTATTGGTCCTTGGGGCGAGGGGGGGAAGGAAGGAGGCGGCGGATAATTTGAGGCTCTTTATTAGACCAATAAATCATTTATAATGCACTAGCTTTCAGGCCAGTCCCTTATTGCTCGTGTCAGCCACAATATGTTACTTGGCGACCAAAGGTAGCAGCATGCATGGGAGCTCCCTTAAATCAGAGGGCAGAGCCAAGCTGCCTGCTCTGTCCCGGCACAAGGGGGTGCACCAGAGGCCAGGGCTGGTGGGGGGACTGGATGGAGGGGGGTGACAGCAGGACAGTGCTGTGGGGCACCTGACCCTGGATGGCTTTGAAGGGACCATGTAGCCTCCCCGTGCCTCCTGCAAGCACAGATGGCATATGAACGGGTGTACCCCAATGCTGCTGAGCTGCGACCAGCAGGGAGCGGGGAAGGCCAAATCGGGTTTTCCTAGGTTTTACTCCACTGTAAAAGCAATGAGATGTCCCATGCCCATCTTTGTGGTGTTTGGGAATCTTGGCAGAGCTTAGTCCCTGAGGATTGGTGGGCAAAAATCTCTTTGATTTCTGGGGTGCTCTGGATACCAAAGGGACAGCTGAGGAGGAATATCATCCAGCTGAGAAGGATCATGCAGTCACAGTTTTTTGTTGTTCTCTTTTGTCTTGTGAGACTTGAAATGACAAAGGTCTCCAAAATGATGCCTTTCGATAGCCATCAGCATCTCCACATGCTTCAGAGCACCTCAGCTGCCTCAGTGTCTTAACAAACCACAGCCCTATCAGTCTTCCCCTCCCCTTTTCTTTCTCTTCCTCCTTACTCATCAAAGCAACTGCTCTAGATAACTTATCTCCAGAGCCGTGTAAACACAGCAGAGAAGACAGGCTCCCCTTCCAGGTGAGTTCACACAGGGGTGGGCTCCAGGGGCATCTGATTAAACATGCTTCCCCACTGACCAAGCGAATCCTTTGGAAAGGAGGTGGACTGGCCGAGCACATGCTGCCAGCATGTTTGGTTTGAAAGCAAAAAAAAGGGCCGAGCAACTTCAAGGGAACTAATGAGAGAGGTAAATATAAAAATCATAAGAAGCATCATTCCCTGTTATGAAATACACTTTTAGGGTGGGAGGAAATTGCATGACACACCTGTTTTTGTGGGATCTGATTTAACTGTAAACTCTGTAATAGGTTCTTTGCATCCTTGTGGACTGTTTGATGGAAGCCCCAGCTGAAAACAAGTCCTAGGGTGAGGGTGAGTCTAGCTGGCAAGAATTTGTGGTGTCAGGAGAGAAATATAACTCACCTAACCAACTGAATTATGCATTATGCTGCAAAATCCCTGATGTCAATACACAAATGATACTCCTGTTGTTTTGTCTAAGATGACTGATAGCAAAAGAATTCAAATTAAATCCATGCAGCAATTGTCCTGGTATGTTTTCCCTATCCAAGCAGGTATGATTGGGCTGGAAAAAAAAATCTACATAGCATATTAGGTGCTTTAGGAATAGGTTAAAAAAGGATACTGAAATATTTTCAAGTGTTCAGCAGTTCAAAGCAGTGTCAGGATACTGCATGCTTGCTGTGGTGCCTTCTCTTTTTTCTCATGTATACTGAGCAACATGATATATGCCATCCTCGGCTGTCAGAGAGAGTAGGAAAAGAAGACTTTTTCCAGTCAATGGAAGTGATCAGAGACATGAACTTCCATGTAAAGACTTTTCTGTGTTTTCAAACAATATAGAAAAATGGGAAACAGAGCCAAACCAAACATCATTCCCAATGCAGAAGGGCACTGAGGTCAGCCATGTACCTACTTAATGTGACAGGATCAAGAGGGTTGTGAAGTGGTATGTAATCAATGGTAAGGAAATGTTTACTTGTTTTAATGAACACAGAGGTTATTAAAATTGATGCTAGTAGATCTTGCTACTGTGTTTGCAGAGGAAAAGATTACAAAACTAGAAAATAGAATTTACTTTTATTTGATTCTTAGGTTGCCTTTGTCCAGATACCAGAGGATGTAAATCAGTTGCTATTTGCATTCCTAGTCTGATTTGTTATGAGTGTGTATATGTTTAATCTGTCCTTTGTTTAGAAAGAATTGCATTGTTGAGCATATGAATAGCACACAATTGTCTTGTTCCTTGTTATAACTTACCTTTTACAAAAGAAGAGTATGTGAAAAACATATTTTTTGGTTTGGTGACCAAAGTAAAAGTATGTCATTTTGGGCCAAACAAAAAAGCGGATTTTGCCTGAGGTCGAAGAGAACATTTTGTTTGTGTTCCTTGCATGTCTCTCTACCTCTTTCAAACATAACTTCATTTTGAAACAACACCACTTCAAGATGTTTTGGAAATGTCTAAACAGATTATTTTAAAAATATTGCTGAATTGGAATAGTTCCTGCAAACTGCTTCCCCGCCTGTCCATGGAATAAACTGCATGCATAAAAAATTTAACCTGGCCCTAGTTATAAGTAAGTTACTTAAATGATTGTGTTAGTGAAAACAGAGTATAGATTTGATTAGATTTAGACCTAGACTGTAAAGCTGGCTCAAAGTATCTCAGCAAGGCAGGAAAAATCATATTTTGCTCCCTGAGAGAAGGAGGAGGGACTGGGGCATTGCTGGAATGGCACAGAGTAGAAAAGGAAAAGCACCATGACTGAGGGAGAGCCCTAAAAACTGCAGCTTTTTATGACGTGTCAGCAGCTGGAGAAGTGGCCATGTGCTCCCAGGCTTGGGGGAATGGAAAAGAGCCCCTTGCACCACAGTGGCCTTTCTCTGCAGGACAGCATCCTCCCACCAGCAATTTTCACTCGTTAGCTGTGAGTAAGCAAAGTCCCTGATGCTGGAGAACATCTGGCTCTGGGTGACAGGCTTGGTGGTAATTGGCCGGACTGGTGTCTGCTGGGGATCCCACCTGAGAGCTCTGGGGAGGAAAGGGATGATGCCTCTATGGCAAAGTAGGGAAGGAAGGTGGAGGGTGGAGCGACAGGAGATGCTGCTTCCATAAAAAATAAAACCCTGCACCAGTGATGAGAGGATTTTCTAGCAACTGGCTGCACTGAGGCAACAAAGGGAGTAACTCTGGCCAGGGCTCCCAAGCTTGGCGGTGCTGAGGGAACTGGTCTTGTCCCCTGTGCCTTTCCACATTGGGCAAGAAGCAAAGAAGGACCAACCAAGGGAGGAGAAAAAGGAAGCTTGTGATGGGGGGTTGTTCAATTTTACATTCCCATTCCCAATGCTCTTCCAGAAGGAGTGACAGGAATTGCCCTCTCCAACTCATAGAGACTGTGGTGCCCTGTGGTCAACCAGTTGTGTCTTGCAGCCTAGTCCAAAGAAGTTTGGGAGTCCTTTTCGGAGACCTTTAGTCCACATCTCAGAGGCTGAGCAGAACCCCTTTGCTCCAGCAACCAACCTGGAGGCCACACAAAGCCATCCTTGCAGTAACTTTTCATGGTGGTTACAGTTCTGAACCACCTGAAGCTGGGACTAGATGAAAAGGAGAGTGAGAGTAGAAAAGATACCTTCTTGTATCCAAAGCAGTTTGCCCATCCCAAACTACTGAGAGAACTAGACCAATGGCAGAGAGAAGCATGCGTGCCATCCAGTGGTGCTCGGGTGCTGCTAGCCCTATCATACAGAAGATTAAAAATGAACCTTATGTTGGGAATAGTTAAAATAATTTTGAGGAGTGCAAGAGTCCTATCTCAAACTGTAGCTGTTGAAGGCAGCAGCTAAGGATTATGAAGAAAAGAGCAGGTGAAACATGAAAAAAGGAAATGGAGAATCAGGCCACACAGTAATAACCCCTCCTGTCAAGGTGAAAGAGTAGGACATAATCCCTCAGATGAGAAGTGCAGCGTGGAAATCACCTGGTGCTTTTGCTCAGCCAACTGGAGGAGAACACAGTGCTGGAGGAATTATCAGAAAAGGCCATCTGTCTTTGGAGTACTTCATCTCAAAGATCTCTGTGGGAATGGGGAGGGATCATGAACAACATCTTAAAGATGGCGTTAAAACTGCCTACATGTCGGTGAGTTGCCTGCACTCACCAAGGGAGCCTGATCTCTGTCTTGATGCTGCAACTGTGAAGAAATAAACTTCTCTTTCCACCCAAGGGAGCTTAGCTGTGCTGGCCTTGCAAAACGTTGGCCATCTCCGTTTCACGCAAGACTGAAGAGCTGTGAATATTCACTGTTGGGCAACCTAAAACTAGGATCTTTGAGAAGCCTGGACAAAGGCTGACATGGCATTATGGGCTCTTACCACATGGCTCTTGTCCTCTGTGATGCCATCACTGCCAGTAGCACCAGGAGGTGAGTGCATAGGCACCTGTGATCTGGCAGCCTCTTATGCTTGTACATGTTCCTCGGCCACTTCAGGTCAGAGCTGTCTCCCCTTTTTTTAGTTGCTTCAGTGCTGAAGAACAGGAAAATAACAGGGTAATCTGAGTTCTCCTATCAGCTTCCCACCTCAAACACTTTCAGTACTCTTCTGCCACCACTGCTATGTCTTATGGAAGTGTTGTCTCTGTAGACCTTGCATATCCCTGCTGCTTGGCTACCCTGGAGCTACCCTGGCAGATTATGCTGTCTAGTAGGCCCTCCAAAGAGACTGTGAAGAGCTGAGGTGCTTTTGAGGTCTGCATTTATGAACAGCAGGTAACCATGAAACTTGGAACCCTGGAGAGTTGTTCCAGAGCAAAGCAGCCTTGGCATTGAGAAGCAGTGCCTTGGGCTCATCCATTTCTCTTCTGTAGTGTGGATGCTTCATGGAGCAGCATGGAAAATCTCTTTCCATCTTTACAGCAATATCAGGGTGGCTATCCTGGTTATTTTTACCAATATAAACTTTCTGGGAAACGTAGCTCCCTCCTGGGGCTAATTCAATATGGACTAGCTGGGTAGGTCATCCATCTTCTTGAGGAGATATGTGTGAGGCTCTTCTGCTTCTGACTCCACCAGTGCTTCTTAACCATTGTGGGAAGAAAAAAAATGCATGAAACTCTCTCTGGCTTCTGCTTCATCTACTCTGGACACTGAGCTTTAAAAATTGTGTGCAACTTATATTGTGAAGGTGTATCTTAAATCTCTTTAAAGGGAAAGATTTTTCTTTAAAGATTGAAGACTAAGGTCTTTAGAGATTACAGCTGTAGTATGAAAACCTGGAAACCTCTCTAGGGCCCGTCTTGCCTTGGTTTCTGGTGCTTATTTTTCTTGGGGATAAAAAAAAAAAAACTCCACTATGCTGAGAATTGTCCCATTTCTAGTTCTATAGCAAGGGCTGACACCTTCATAACATATATGGGAGTAATCTTTCTTCTCTGCCTTCTCTCTGCTTCCAACCTTTGCAAACTTGCAGGTCAAACAGAAGCTAAACTCACTTCCTCATGCCTGAAAGTGCCAGTGCTGCAGGTGTCCCATTGCAGATTTTCTGACTTACCCTTCAGTCCTTGAGCTGGACTTTATCTATTTTCTGCCTTGCAAGGCAGTTTTGACTCTTCTAAACAACCTGATATTATAAAGATTTGTGCAATGAGGCCTGTGGCTTAACTAGGGCTGCCAAAAATGACTGACTGCATTTACTCAGTTTATTTCAGGATCTACGCTGTTAAAAGCTACATAAACAGTTTCAGGTACTCACCAAGCAAGAGAAGCTTAATTGTCATTCTTCTCTCTGTCTTCCCTCAGGATCTGGACTGTCTTTCATGCACCTTTCCTGTGCCTTTTAAAGTTGTCTCTTTAAAGACTCTTTTATGAAAAGCTTGGAAGATGGGTCTAAGCATGAACAATTCCGCAAATCCAACCTGGTACTCTGGTTGTCTCTTTTGCACATTTGCAGGAAGGTGGATTTGCTTCCTTTTTCCCCAGGATCTAACAGATTTGGGACCTTGGTAAGAGGTAAAAGAAAGCCAAAAGTAGGACTGTGATCACAGACAAAGGAAGAAGCAAGCAGAGATGAGTTTTGCCAGTTTAAAGGAAGAGAAGAATAAGGAAATAAGCAGAAAAAGCTGTTCTCTGCTATAGCCCAGCACACTCCTGCAGGCCTTACTCTCTCCAAGCTGCAGGACCCTCTAGTTTTCTCACTCAAGACTTCTGCTGTACCACAAGAGAGCCCAGGGCCAGCCTCGCTCCTGTGATGCAGAGCATGGAGCTGCTGAGGTGGCAGACGAGCACAGCCGCACCATCCCCTGGCCCCCTTTGCTGGGCAGCTGCAGCCAGGGACCTGGCTCACACGATGCAGAATACTGGCCAGGATTATCAGACAAACCAGCCCACCTAGCATGTCAATGATGCCAGCTGCAGGGGGCTCGGATGCGTACATCCAGGTGCCCTGTGCTTGCTCAGCAGCTCCCTTCCCCAGTTACGGCTGCTCCCTGCCCTCCTGCCAGCCAGCAGAGATGAGCTCCAGCCAACCACCTGTTTCTAAATGGGCAACCTCACTGCCTTCAGCCACTATGCGCCAGGAGGCACAGGGCTGGAGGGAGTGCTGCTTCACTGAATGCAAAAGGAGGGTTGTGTTGGTGGCCCTGCTGCCCTGCCCTACCCTCAAGTGACAGTAGGCTGTAGAGCAGCAAGAAGGTGCATAACTCACCCTGGTAGTTCCTGGGCTGTGATGCTCAGTGGTGTGGAACAGGCTGAAGGTGTGCCTGTTCCTAAGGACAACACTACTGGCCAACCTAGGACAGGGCACGTCCAAGTTGCTGCACACCAGCTCCCTCATCTGCTCCTGCCCCAGAGCCCACCTGCTCCTGGCCTGGCTCTTGCAGGTGCCACGTCTGCTTTCTGGGTAGGAACAGGACAGATACAGGTGTTTATTGTCATCTTCCAGGAAAAGAAAGAATGGACTTGGCAATATTGCCCTGAGAGGCATTTTTAGCTAGCACGATAAGCAGTTCTGCAGGCCAAGGACCGTAGCAGCTTGGGTCTTGCCGCTAGCTGCGAGACGAACATCCTTTGAGGGACAGTCTCTAGAGTTTACAGGATTTTCTCCCATCTTCTGGGGAAAGAGTCACTAAATGCTCTTACAGAAACCTTTTCTTTCTTAGCTGGACACAGAGTGGGAGGAGAAAATGTTGTGGGCTTTAGGGAGGTACACGTGGTCCAGCAAGAACTGTTGCCTTGCATGAAAGCTCACTAACCACGTGCCAGCCACACACACTAGTAATGTGATAAATCAGCATCTGGGCTTTTATTTTCCTTTTCCTAAATGATCTTCAAATTAACTTGTCAAGTTCTACCTCTCATGAGTGCAGGAACTACGGAGACAAAGATGGCTTTGTCACTATGTATCCAGCTTTGCAGGGAAGTAGTGTTACTCTTCTATAATCTGCTAACTCCTCCCCATTCTGTCTTTCAGATAGAAAGGCACACAAACATCCCCAGTTAGTGGCTTTCGCCCCAGGATTCTCTGAACTCTCTGTCACTGGGACTGCAGCACTGATTAGAGAGAGCACATTGTCTGCATCCCACTAGAGCACCCAAAGATACGTCCTACGAAGTTGTATCTTTTCTGTTGGGAATAAACCAATTCGGAAGAGCATGAGGGTGGTGGAGATGAATCCTGATTGTGTGGCATAGTTTTATATATCTGAGAAATAATCTTCTCAGACCTGCCATGGCTGTTCTTCAAAACCATCTTCAGGTTGGTTCTAGTACTTCAAAATATTGAAACCAGCAACAGCATATGGTTTGAAGCTGGCTGTTTCAGAAGGTGAGCTGCCACGTGTTTCTAGTTCAGTCCTACTTAGAAAGCCCACTTTCCTTCTGGATGGCCTCTTGCCGTGTGGTTTGGGGCACAGAATTGGGGTGTGAGAAATTTAGGGGGCCCCTGCTGTTCCTTTGTTTTAGCAGCCCTGTAAAAAATCGGCGTCTAAGAGACACATCTGAAGTCTGTTTCCAGCTGAATGTCTCATCTGAACTTTGAGATAGTCTGGGGAAAATGAGTGCCCTCCATAAAGCTCCATGGAGCAAGAAGACCCTGTTGACAGCTATTTGGAAAGGCCTTTCTCTGCCCATGACTTGTTAGAATGAGAAGATGGCTTCGATCTCCCACCAGAAATAATATGCAAAGCATGTGACAATATGTATGAAGCTACTACAAGAAAAAAAAATTAAAGCACCCAGCCATGCTCAGCCCTGGGACACAGATAGCCATGGAAACTAGTAAGACCTGCTGAGTGTGGGCCAGGCCTGCACGCACGCTCTAGGAAGAAGGTGCCTCAGCCCTACATCATGCACCACAGACAACCTGGGATTTGTGCTTTAGCCCTGGAGCCTCTATGGTCAAGAGCTTTCAGGCAAACCTGGGGCATCAAGTACTTGCCTCACTGTGATCTGCTCAGTACCAATACAGACATCGAAATCAATCCAAACTGATAACTCTAGACTTGGCCTTCTCTATCCTCACATTTTTTGACTCCATCCCTCTTGCTAGGAGTAATTTTTTTCCCTGTAGTGACAGTGACATTATGTCTAGAAATGCATGTAAGGTAGGTGAGCCAGGAACATGCTATCCGCTGGAAGAGCCAATGTGGATGCTTGGGAAGTGCTGGCATGGCCAGAATTACGAGCACAGCTAGAATACTTTGGTCCAGGTGCTTACTAGATCAGCCCTCAGGAGTCATCAAATGTAACAGCATGGATGCATATCAAGAGCTTTTTCTATCAGTCCCTCTGAGGAAAGGCTAAAACCATGAAATACTGTGACTGTGACCTTGCAGCAACAATTTGCTCTACACCACTTCTCTTCTGCAGTGTGCTTTTTTCATCTTCACAAAAGGATTCCTTGGCAAAAGGAAGCTTCCAGCTGGCCAGATCTTGCCAAAGGGCTAACGGAAGTATTCAGCCCTACGCAGTTGCACCACTGTAAATGTCTATTCAGAAAAATGCCATAGTTTTAACTCTAGTTTTTCATAAGGGTCTATTACTGTAGGACCATTGCCAATGTATTTTTTTTTTCTAGCCAGAAGGAAAAAAATCCTAGCATACTCAAGTCATACATTTAGAAGCATTCCTCTTCCTGGCTTATACCACTGTTTACTCCCCTCCCTTTACTCTTTCTGGTCCAAGTGGTCAGTGTCTTCTTAGCATCATTTTCTGCCTTTCACCCCAGGAGTGGAGAAGAAAGGTGACTTAACCATTTCATCGAAAACTTACTTTTAAATGATGAAAGCATTTTTATTCCAAATGACTTTAAAAACTTCCCTTCCTCCCCTCCTCTTTCCTTTTTTAAACCACCTCTAAACCTTAGGGATGGAACTGGCTGACAAGATTCCTTTAATTATCCTGGCTCTGAGTGCTCATCCCTTCCATCGTGCCTTCAAGGGACACCACTCTGCAAGGTGCTATGCGCACAAGCAGTATGTCCAAATTGAAGGAGAGAACAAAAACAAAATGCCAAAAAATCCTCCATTAAAGAAATTAATAACAAATACACCAGGCGCTTTTCATACGCCCCATTAGTCAGTAGTGCTCAGATACCATGGTGATGAGCATCCTATAAATACTTCCGCAGCAGCAAAATTGTCTTAAAGGGGCCACATGCTATCATGCACCTGAACAGAGCACTTCTCTGGAGATGCTGCTCTTCCCGTCCAAACTGTATGGCTGGCACTTGCACCATGCACCTGTGGAGGCAGGCAGCACTGTCTGCTTTTCTTTGCCCACTGTCAGCACTGAGAGCATCACAGGGCTGAGGCTACACCCACAAGCTCTGCAATTTGACCCAGAGACATTAAGGTGGCTGCATTGGCTTGGCTGCTCAGTAGTTGTTCAAGGGTAAGGCGTGAGGCCAAGCGATGCCCATCTGCTGCAAATCCCCAGCATCACTCAGCCTAAGCCTTCACACAACACGGCCACCGCTCTTGCCAGCCTGAAGATACGTCTCGGAAGGCGCCAGACGTATGCTTGTTTATCCTCCCAGAGGCAAATATTTGTAGAGTGGAATAGCACCTGATCAGGTCGTTAGACATTTCAGGACTTATGTTCATAGATCCTCCAGAGCAAAAAGATGCCAAGCAGGAGGAATAGGGATGAGAGGAAAGAAAGAAAGAAACACTCAGATGTTTAGGCTGCAGTAGCCAACTTCTGCCCACGCTGCGTCTCCTGCCCTTGATGTAACCACCACCAAAGTTTGTTTTCACAAACCCTTCTTGCCTTGAAAGCTACAACTCACACCTCAGTACCTCATCTGAGAAGAAATGTGTAACCCTGTTATTAATCTGTGGGCAACATCACCTGGAGGGTGATTCTTCACACACCTGCTGCTCTTCAGAAATAGATGGGAAACTTCATATTGCAAAATAATTCTTGAAGAACACCAGCTCCAATCGAATAGAGGGCATAAAAATCAGAGAGAAATGATTCCCTATAAAAAATAGCTGACCTAGCCTTGCTGCAAAAGGCCTGATTCAAGGTTGCTCTGAGTACCTGTATAAAGGAACTAGAAAATACTTGCTTGACTATAAATTTTCCTAGTAGACAGTGTGAGTAGTAGGTGAAAAAAAGGTAATTCTTGCCCATTTCTGAGTGCACGCCTTGCATCCAGAGGTGGGGAGGGGTGGGAATACGGCTTGATTGACACCTTCCTAGCACAACTGTAGCTAGTCCTGAGATAGAGCAGAGCAAGGCAATGCAGAAGGTCTGTATATATGCCTCAGTGTTGAGGCTGTGGTTGTTTTTGGCAGATGAATAAGCTTATGTCCTACAACAGTGTTCCTGGGGAAGGGGAGGTAAGGGGGGGTGTGTACTGAAGGAAGAGGAGGGAACCTTTTTGTATTGTTTTGTTTTTTTCTTGGTCAAAACGTTGCACTAGCTGGTTGGGCTGTCCGTAGGTGGGAATGAAGAGGTCCCACAGCTCTGATCGAGGGTCTGCGGGCTCAGTTGCAGCAGGCAAGTCTCTGCCCCCTCCTGCCTCCCTGCCAGGCAGTTTGTGCTTTTGGGAGCTTTCTAGCTTGATGTTTGTACCATGGCTGGGTGTGTTCAGGTGAGCTTTTGTGCCACTTACTTCTCCTTATATAGCAACCTGAGATCCTTCATAAATGATAACTCTCCCGTTATCCTGTGATAATGTGAGTAGTACAGAAATGTAGTGGTAACTTGGGGATGCTGAGGTGTGCTGGCAAGTGACTTTCCTGTCCTATTTGGATGTAGGCTAATGA
Source organism: Crypturellus tataupa (assembly GCA_034781795.1). Taxonomy (NCBI): domain Eukaryota; kingdom Metazoa; phylum Chordata; class Aves; order Tinamiformes; family Tinamidae; genus Crypturellus; species Crypturellus tataupa. The sequence continues at coordinate 173,611 of JAWLRI010000171.1, read as the reverse complement.
GCCCTCCGTGGAGTTTCCTTTTGATCCTCAGGCCTGTCTAAAGGGAAGCACAACATTAAGTGGCAAAATATGTGTATTTCTGCTTGCACAAACTGTTACACTTTGCAACTGTCACCCAGACCTTGAGCTTTTCGGTTGCCACGGAAACACGGTAGAGGGTAACCTGAATGCAGCGGCGAGCTGGATGCCTTTCTCTCCTGGTACCAATCCAGGCCTTTCAGAAATGCCTATCCCTGCCTTCAAGCATTTGATCTTTGGAAAAGGGAGGAGGCTGAAAAATAAAGGCATTTACAGTCCAGAAGATGTTTCTTCCTGGAATAAAATTACTGGGAGGTCTCAGTCTTTGAGCTTAACAGGCATGCGAGGCAGGGGCTAGCAAGCAGCGCAGCAGCCAGGGGTTGCGTTGCACTCCCATAATATCAGCTGCTGCTGGAGCAGCCGCTGCCCTGCTCGGATAAGGTGGGATGGGATCAATGGGGGTTTACACAGCATCTGCTCCTGGTTGGAAATGCTCAGGCTCTCTGGAGCCCTTGGCTCAAACCATCGCGCCTTGACTCAGCCCTCCAGATAAGATTAAAGGAGCCACCATAAAAAGCGGTGTGTTGTTGCAGGGGCTGCCAAGGGTTGTGCACCTCTCCTTGCAGCAAGGGGAGCTGGTGCTTCTCTTCCCATCGGAATTACCTTTTTGCTGTCTTTCCCTCTGTCACTAGGTGACATCTAACCCTGCAGAGGCGGCATGTGAGGAGAGCCCTGTGCAGATCTCCCCTCCATGCTCTGCCCAAAACAGCGTGGAAAGGAGAGCCCATCCCACATTTTAAGCAATGATTGTCCTAAGCCCTTGCCTGCTTCTCCAGCCTCAGTGAACTTCCCGCAAGGGTGGCTGAGGGCGGAAAAGGTGCAGCCCTGGGCTGGGGAGCTGGATGGGCCATGTGTCCATGCCATGTGGGACTGTGTCTCCCTCTTGCGAGGGAGATGGGGGGACGGGGCATGGGCATGCTCATGCATCCGGGACAAAGCAGGTCGAGTTTGGGTTTATTTTATTTATTTCTCTTCCCCCTTGCTGCTGTGACAGGATGGTACTTTAAAGTCATGAGATGCAGCTGTTTTTTCTTGACAGTAAAAGAACAGGCTGACAAGCTGCTGTCAGGGAAATGCTGCCTAACTCCCTTTCCCCCAATAATTTCCTTGGTAAAAATGCAGTGCAGCCGAATCAAATGGTGACAGAAACCAAGGGGGAATAGATCTGTTTTGTGTTTTCCCTTTTATTTTTTTTCCCGAAAATCTGTGCCTGCTGTATTGGGACTAGTGTGCACATTCGTAAATCCCACTAGTTCAAAGAAATGGTTTTAGTGTTCAAACTCAACCTTTAGTGTTGCCCTTTCTGCCTTAGGAGAAAGAGAAAAACAAAACAACAACAAAAAAAAAAACCAGCAACAACACAAAGCCCTGAAGATGCTCCCAGCTTGCACTGCCTTGAAAAGGCATCTTGGCCAACACAGGGAAATAGTATCTCGTGTTTGTTTCCCTTCAGGTTACACTGCTCAACCCCCCAGTATGCTCCGGTGCATGTACGGAAATCCTGGTCGCTCTTCCTGTGAATTCTGTATACCCAGCTGCAGCTCTGGGACCACGCCACCATCTCTGAATTTGTATGTTGACCTATCGCTGGGAAGTTAGTGGTGTGCGTATGCTGATTTCACATAAAAGAACTGGAAGATTAAATCGACAGGAGTGAAGGAATGGGCTGAGTTAAGCCAGTGTTGGGTGAGTGCCTGAACCAGGTTAGAAGTGGTGCCTGAACTGTTAGCTTCTAGAATTGCATTGGCCAAACAGCAAACCAGCTTTACACAGAAGAAAAAAGGAAAAAAAAAAAAGGTTTGGCTGTGCACAGTCTGAAAGTTCAACAGGTTAAAAATACTTGCCCTCTCTTAGGGAAGTGGGGACTTGGGGTAATTTCAGGCAGGGGAAAGGGAGAGTCAGATGACAGTACAGATGATGACTGTTGGGTTACCTGACTTATTAGATGGTTCCAATTAAGCAAATTCAGTCAGTGCTGCTGAATTAGACCACTTAACTCATCTTACAAGTAACAAAACTGTTATTCTTCCCCTAGATGGGTACAGATAGAAAGAGAAGGTGCCTAAATTAAACCACGTAGAGCAGAGAGACTTGCAGCTGTCAGATCTGTTACAGACTGGCCAGCCTATTAATATTCAAAGCAGAGAATTTTACTGTTAGGATGGATGCAAACCTGCTTTAACGTTATGTCCTTGGGGTTTCATCTGGCCTTCCAAAATGTACAACTGCTCAGGCTGTATTTGCCCAAGAAAGCTGGAAACCCTGTAAGGGTTTGCCCACGAGTGCCCAGAACTTGTTGTAATGTAATTAATTGCCTTGACCTTTACTGCAAAGGGCTCAGGCACATTTCACTGATCTGGGCACAAAATGTATGAAACATGCGTTGGTACAAGTTTTGTACAAATTTGTGCATTTTTTTGAGGGGCATGTTGGGGCAGAGATGGAAGGATTACACCTACCTCAAAAAATCAGATTTTTTTTTTTGGCAAATGAGCCCATCTTCCTGCACGTAGGAAGTAAGGCAGAGGGCCTAAAATACTTGAAACCCTCTCTTTCTCTCCTTTTTTTTTCCTTTTTAGTAAACTACAACGCACTGCCATCATTCAGTCCTTAGCAACTGTCTTGCAGCTGTGATGCCCTTATTTTTGGTAACAAGGCATTATTAAAGGCAGATTAATCAGTGCCACACTCTAATAACAACAGTGTCCTTTTGTCTGGGTCTGTCTTGGGAATACTCAGCTACCTAGTTTTTGGTTTCAGTAGTCTGTGCTGGGAACCTCGCAATGATTTGAAATGCACACCTGTAATGCAGCAAGGAGTCATGAAAGGTGTACATATATAGGTTAACTGGCAAGGGACAACATCTTCAATACACCTAGACTGTTTTCAAATGTAACTGTGACATCCTAGATGACGATCTTTGAGAGATCAGAGAGGAAATTATTCTCTTGCTTTGCACATCTGAGTGCAGTTTGGCTACAGTCAAATTAGCTTTTTTTTCAGCCTACACTGTCAGTTTGCTCTCATCTCCTTTTCCTCTTGTTGTATTATTCATAAAAAAGTTAGAGATGGTGGTAAGAACCTAACTGCACAGGGCAGGCTTGGAGACACTGATTACCTCTGAGGGACTGTCAATGGTGACCAGCATCAGAGTGTCCCTCGAAGGGAAGCAGACAGCCATGGGGAGGGCAGGGAGCTCTTGGCCGCGCTACCTGGAGGCATCTGGGAGCCGCGATGCTGGGTTTGAGTTAACTCATCTGCTTGGCACTGCCTGCCTGCCTCTCCCCTTGCACAGCTGCACTTAGCGATGAGACCCGCAGCACTGAAAAGTCACTACAAGTCACCCAGCTGCCTCTGCCTGCTCACAGGGCGCGACACTCTGTGGCTGTTCTCAGCCAGGCCATTAATTGCCCATAATGAGGTGTTCAGTGACAGCAGGGCGGCTGACCAGCTTTAGCTGGAATAATGGGGGCCTGCCAAGAGCTGTGTTGCCCTTGTCGAGGAGGAGCACGGAGGGTCTTCGTGCGCTATGCAGGGCACAAACCATGCACCCATGGGCAAGCAGTAGGAGCCACCAACACAGGTGGCCCACAGTGATTGTGGATGTGCAGGCATGGGTATGCATGCTCTTATTTTCTTTCTGGAGAGAGAGGAAAGCACAGTAATGTCTAAGTCTTAAATAGCAATATTTCTTCCAAATGGCCTGGCTGTTTCTACAAGGGGATATCAATCTTGCCCGTGTATGCAGGCACAGGGGCACAGCACAGACACCTGGCCCGAAGCCACCAGGAAAGCTCAGGTTTTCCAGCTCACCTCCTGTGCATGAGGCTGGGTGGTAGGAGGTGGGATTTTTCAAACCGCTGGTCTCAGCCAAAACCTGACCACTGCTGAGGGTGTGGGAATGGGCACTTTCTGTCTCAGGTTGCCAAGGTGAATTTTGACTCTTGAGAAAAGTCCTGGGAAATGTGCAGGATTGACAGCCCATCCACAACCCGCATGGGTCTCAAAACCAGGAGGCACGAAGGGTAGGGTGCTTGTGGCTCAGCAGCGGGAGCTCATGACTGTGCTCTGCTGTCTCTCCTCCCAGGACACATCTTGGGAGGGCAGGACTTGGCATTAGCAGCCTGTGGGTGAGTGGCATCCACTTACCATGCCTGCTCTCTGCAACCTGAGAAGCTGCTGGAGAGGCCTTCCTGTACAGGGGTGCATTTTGCGGCATGGTAGAGCTCCATGTGAGGAAATATCTGGTGGTGCTGCTTCTCACCTTGCCTCTACTGGGCAGAGGGAAACTTTGGCGGCCTCTCGCGTGCTGCTCCGTGCTGCTGTGAACGCCAAGCAAAGAGTGCTGAGTGCTCTGCAAGTTCAGACAGTGGTGGCAGGCCCATCGGAGCAAGCCCCTCCAGAAAGCAGCCCTAATCCAATAAGTAGCCCTCGCCTCCTGATTGATGCTGGGCCTCTGCCCCTTGCAGCACGGCCCAGCCGAGTTGCTGAAAGTGCCATTATTTGGGCACAAGGGGAAGCTGACAACTCCAATCATGACCCATGGCACTTTGGGGTGAGCATCCTGCCCCTGGCCGCAGAATTTTTGCTTGGATGCTGTGTGTTGTCTGGCCACCGCAGCAGGTCAAGTCCATCCTCTGCCACCTGTGACATTGCCACGCTCAGAGCATTGCAAAAGGATGTTTTCCTGCCAAATGTCTGCTTCAGCCTGATATATTTATTTTTCTTTAAACAGAAGCTTCTGTGGAAATGGTTCATTCATTTCTCCAAGTGAACCTAAAGGAAAAATAAGTGAATAAGTGATGCCACACTTGAGAAACCCAAGTGTCCCCAGACGCAGGGGAGACCTGCAGTCAGGCCTGCCCCTACCTCTGACCCAGAGCTGGGAAGTGATGCCCAGCTGGTCACCAGTGTTATGGGCTGTGTATGCACCTTGGTTTCAGATGCTGTGAGATGCTGGGGTCTCCTTTGGAGGAATATGGTGCTGGCTGAGAATATCAATTGTTAAATAACAAAAACCCATCACCTCAGCATTTTTGCATTACCAAAGCTAGGAGATATTTCTCTGCCTCAGTCTCAAACCCAGCTCTATTTTACAGAGCTGCTGTGAAAATGAAATCATTAATGTATGATGTGCACTCAGGCACTATAAGGATGAGCTCAGGAGAATAGCCCAAGAAGAGATTATTGACCCTTCCTTCAGGGAGACTATTAGCTAGCGTGCAGAAGATAAGGGATACAGCCTTATCTTGTGAACAGCAAGGCTAAAGCAAAATGTTACACATGCTTGTTGCTAAGTCCTATGCACCCTGGGCACTGTGTGAGGGGGAGGTCAGTGGGGAAAAAAACATACTAATGACCCCATGTGTTTTCCCCGTTCTGGCTTCAGTTGCTGTTCTTTTAGTTAGCAGTAGGCTTCTAGTTATTTGTTTATGTCTGCTGAACCTTGGGTTCTGGGCTGTTGCCTTCTATTTGTTTTTACTTGCTTCTTGGAGGGATCCATGTATATATCTATATTCTACTGTATGGGCAGTATGCCCTCCTTACCAAAAAAAAAGCCTTAGTGCACTCTTTTTTTGTGGTAAGGTTCTTCAAAAATAAAAAACAAGGAACAAGCAGACTGCGAAGAGTTTTGTCTTGTCCTGCTTTCAACACTGCCTGGCACCAGCTCTTTTCTAGTCGAGATTGTTACTCATCTTCCAGTGCTTGCACTAATCCTCAGCTTTGCTGGATTAACTGTTAATTTTCCACTAGCAAACATTTTCTGTGAAGTCCACAGAGATGAGATCTGCTGTCTTTGTCTAGAAAAGTATTTCACCAAAACAGTACAATCTGTATGGAACATTACATACCTCTCATGAAACCTAGCTTGCATTTGGTTATTTACATCCATCTCCTATGTAGATTTCCCTCAACATCAGAGGTATGAGAGCTTTCATCACGTATGTGCAACTGTGTGCACCTGCGCATATATGCATTGCATGCTATTCTTCAGTCATCTCATAATAAACCTCCTCTTCCTCCTCCATGTGGTAGATCCTTTAGAAAAGTTTGCCAACACTCCCTTGTTTTATCCTGCCAGTTGTCTCTGAATTTTGCTCTGGAGCTTGCCTGGTTGCCCCCTTTCCTAGCTGAACATGAACCCTCTGCTCCCATCTGGGAGGCAGTAGCATCCATGTTCAGGTCCTTGTTCCCATTAACCTCTGCAATTTACCTCTCATGTTCCCATCTTTACTAAGAGATCAACCTGGTGTTTCCTTCCTTCAAATAGAGAGGTCAACTCTCAATTTTCTTTTTGATAAACAACATAAATTGAGTGCTTTACTTCTCCCCAGAAGGTTCTGTTCCCCCTTGAGCTCTCAAATCTTTTGGCTGCTTTCTATACCCTATTTTTTCAGTAGTCTTTTTAGTGTTGTTGCAGCACTAGAGGCAGTGTGCTGGGATTCATCTTGCTAACTTGCATCAAAGATGTATATGACTTGCTTACTCATTACCTCCAGAGCATATTTCCCAGGCTTGCATTATCACCCTTTTGCCATAGCTTTATACCCTTCATATTGAACAGCCAGCCTGTCACGACCTCTAAAATCCCTTTTTGGCATCTTTCCATTCCAGACGCGTTACCCTTGCATTCCTCATTCCAGGAGTATCTTTCTGCAGCAAAATGTCTTTTATTTAAATGGGCTTTGCTCACTGAGCAGTAGAGATTTCTTTGCGTGGTTGCCCTGTGTTCTCATTATTCATCACTTTGAATCTTTCTGTCATTTATGCACTTTAACAGCATTGAGTTTTGTATTTACTTCTCTGTGATGAAAATGCTGAGAAGTGTTGGGCCTCAGGCAGCTCTCTGAACTCCATTAGAAACACTCCCTTCTCAAGATGATTCACCACTGACAATTATTTGTTGAGATCTGTCAGCCAGCACTTAATCCATTTAATGTGTGGTTTATTGATATTATATAGTGCTAATTTTTTAATCAGAATGTTATATGGTCTGATGTCAAATGCCTTACAACAGTCCTCCCTAAAGTTGACTTGAAGTCATCCTTAGAGTCAAGCAGTAGGCGTGATATGTGTCAACTGAATGTGTCATCTCATCAGAAAAGGAACTCAAGTAAATGGGAGATGGTTTTGTGGGCCACCTATCTGAGCCACTTGTTAAATATGTTCCTATCCTTTGATATGCCATCATTTGAGACCCAATATGAAATATTTGGGAATTTTATTACAATCTTGCTGAGGTTGTTGCTAATTTAGCCTGTGATCTTGTAGTGCAGAAGTAGTTTTATGGCACTGGAATAAATATTTTTCCTCTCTATTGGTTTCTTCCAAACATTGTTATGATATGACGGTCTTCACTCAAGGATCATACCTGCTACTCCAGCCTGGACAACTCCCGTGAAAAACTGGACACTCATATTGAGGACTCCTCATTATCCTCTCTTCTCCAAAGAATGTGTTAATCTGCTCCCATACAAGCTGATTCATCTAGTCCCTCTCCTTCTTCTGGAGCTTCCAAAGCAGAAACTTGTGGTCTGGGAAGCACAGAGGTTGCCTAAGAACCCTAGGTCCTGCCAAGAGATGTTTCTTCCTCCCCAAACAAAACCTCATACTGCAGATCTGACTCCTGAGATACCAGTGAACGTCTTCCAACTTAAAAGCCCCACGAGCCCTGCGCTTCCCTTGCCTGCAGTGACTGAGATGCTGCTGCCGACAGGCTCTGGGACACGGAGGTGCTGAGGGAAACTGGTTGTCAGGGCTGCTACCCACCTTCCACACAGCCATCAGCCTCCTTGCTAGCACCAGTCGCTTGGCTTAAGTCAGCTGGTAATCACATACAGTGATAAATAGTAAGAGACAGGAGTTCGTCACAAACAAATGAGCCTCAACTAACCTCATTTCCTTTTTTGACAGGATAACAAGCTTAGAGGATAAATTCTCCCCGTCAAGAATTTGTTTCTTTGCTGCCAGTCACTTCAGCAATTAGCAAAATCCCAGCCTTCCTCTTTGTGAACTTCAGGATTCTTGAAGCAAAGGCGGGTTCAGACCACCCTTGCCCTAGGTTTTGGATTCAGTCTGACAAGCTTTTCCATGCGAGCTGGTGCAGTCATTCCTTACACGCAGAACAAGGCAGGATGCTGATGCTCGTGCTGAGACAAGCAGTCCCAAAGTCTCCCCAGCCCTCTGTAGGTTTAGAGCTGTGTAGAGATCTTCTGAGTAGCCAGGACTGCCTATGCAGGGTTATGAGCACTTGTGGGAAGGGAGTGGGACCCCTTGCCCTTTCCCAGTTGAAAGGGCCCTTAAGAACTGAGTCTGACTCTCTGGCTGCACTGGGAGCTGTGTATCTCAAGCCAAAGCCTTGCACCTCATGTCCTCAGCTGCGGCCAGCTTAGTGCTTAGAGCTGTGAGGAGCACAGGCATGACTGATGGAGGTGGGCAGTCATGTGCTACACAGCTCTGTGTCTGTATTTCTACTCCTAGAAACAACTTGCGGTGAGAGCGAGTGCAGGAAAGGTTCTTGCTGCCAGCTAAAATTGAGAAATGCTGTCTCTGCAGCTGAAGTGTCTGGGTATCCCTGAGGAGCCCAGGAGGACCTTGCTGCAATTCTGGGACAGGACAGAGTGAAGTTTGTGCTCCTCTCACCCTGTGCTTGAACTGGCCTTGCCTGGGTGAGTCACTCTGGACCACGCTGCCCAGGCACTTTATCAGCCCCACTGCACAAATCGGCAGGAAGGATATCTCAAGCTATCTTGCAAGGTATCTGGAAAGACTTCTGCCGGGGAGCTTGGCAGCAGTTGTAAGTAAATGAGCGAGAAGTGAAGTTGCTTGCGATCTTGTGTTGTCACAGGGACTTTGCTCAGTTTTGAGACAGCTTGGCAGAATTAGATGCTCAGGCAGTATCTTTCCTGCCCCTCTGAAAGAGCAGTAGACATGAAGGCTCTTGGTTGTGTGTTGTGCCTCCTGCAAAGGAGGTGCCTCTCTGCAGGATTTAGAAGGCTATTCAGAGTTCAGGGAAACACCCAGGAACATTTCCGATGCTCAGCAAGAGAGCTCTGCCAACATCCAGAAAGGCCCTTGAATCACTGAGAGATTTGAGATACTCTCTTTGCAACCTCAAGAGCTTTCAGGGTGCTCTCTAGATACCCGGCAGAGCAGAGCAGCAGGTATGCTAGGGAATGCTGCAGGAACTGCTGTTTGGTGAGAGTCCACAAGGACCTTCTCCTGCAGGTCCTAAGTGCTGGATCTGATGCTCATCCTCTCTGAAGTCTCTTTTTGGAGTAAGAATGATCTTTTGTGCATATAATAGCCAGGTGCAGCGAGCCCTCATCTCTTCTTAGGCAAAAGCACTGTGTAACAGGACATACTAAAATAATTAGAGAGAGCTTTGCTTCATTCACTTTGTTTCCTGTTGGGGAGTGCTCTTGCTGTGTGCAGCTACGTTTTCAGCATTAAATAGAACCATTTGCCAATTCCTTCCAGTTGGTCGGGGGCCTGAAGAGAGAAATCAACAGCATTCAAAAAGAAGCAAAACTCTGCCAGCATTAGTTTTCCTTAACAAAGTGAAGTTTGCCTTTGGTTTACTTTGAAGATTTGTTAAGATGCGCAGCCCAGGCCTATGTTCAGGCAGTGCCGGCCAGACTAAAATCTGCTGTAGTACAAATGCAGATGTTTCTGGAGAACCATTTGCAATGCGGTATTCCCTCTGTGTAATGAAAATAGTTTGCCTTTACAACGTGGGCTGACCTGCCACCTGCTTAGAGATTTAAGGTCTGTCCTCCTTTTTCTAGAAGTGCTGAATGCATACGATTCCCACCAAATCCTTTGGGGCCAGCTATGGTTTTGACAGGTCAGATCCAAAGTTGGAGGAGTTTTGTCGTTGTTGTTTTTATATATTACATTTAATGACAGCTGCAAAAATGGCAGGTTAAATCCTGGTACCATCTTTACCCTCTCTGTGGATCGGTATTTTAACCAGGTTCCCAGCCTACTAGCTATACAGTGTCATGGCATCTTTTCTAATAAGAAACCTAACTTTTGAGTGCTAAACCGGACCAATCTGCCCCTCTAGTTTATGCTTGCTCTGCAGTTTGGAGTTCGGCTTGGATACAGAGCTCAAAACAAAGCTTGAGAGTCTGTTAACCTGTATGGGCTTGGAATAAGGCTTGCGCAAGCCCCTGCCAAATGATAAGGCTCTGTGAACTGAACTTTCCTCCCCAGTGATGCTGAAGTATGACATAAAAGATGGTGCTTTTGTGGAAATACCTCTTCCTTGCAGCTGTTGTTTAAGCAGAGGCTCCCACAAGGGGCTTTTACCCACAGTTTTATCACTTTACCAATGGGAGAGGAGACAAATCAACAATGTGCTCAGGAAAATAACTTATGGGTTATCAGTTGTGTAACTAAAGGATGTTGGTGTTGGGTCCACTGCTTGTGAGATATCTGGGTTTTGCATATCTCAGCTTGGATTCTGACTCCATAGATACAATCTGTTTTTCCCAAAGCTTCTTCCTGTTGTGTGTTTGCCTCAGGCTTAAATTGGTCAGTAGGGCTCTGGATTGCAAAAATCAGATCGGATGCTCGTATCTTTGTTTTCAACAACAGGGACAAACTTTGCCCTTTGCAGTGCCTGCAGGGCAGCGAGTAATGAATGTTTATGGGAATATCGGTTAGCTCTGACAATAACCTGGTGACCTTGCTGGGGAGAATCCCTTCTGCCCTTGCAAGGCAACAGTGAGTCTCTGTTGCTCTACGTCCCGGTCACCTACCTCCAAGGCCCTTCCCAGTGGAGGGCATGGGGACACAAGGTGCATGAGGAGGGGACTTTCCCGGCCTGTCCATGCTGAGGCTGTGGAGATGCTGTGGTCGGTGCAGTCCTGCCAGACTTGCTAGCTGTTCCTGTACTGCTGTGAACGTAAACACGTTAACCACACAGAGGTTTGCCTTAAACTGGGTATGTTTCCCCACATGACTGGGAAGAACTTCAGATCTATCCTGCTGCAACCCTACTGCCACATGCTTTCAAACAGACTCCTGTGTGTTGCCTGTCCTATTGCTCCTGTTCCCCTGCTCAGCTGAATGCTGCCCCTCTCTGGGCTCATGCAATGCTTTTCTTCTGCGGTGAGTGCCCACCCCTGCACACAGGTCGCTCAGGGCCCTCAGGTTTGGGACATTGCCTCTGTCCTGTGTGTCTGGGAGATGGTGAGAGGCGAGCTTCATATTCCTTGTTTGCAAGCTATGCTGAGGGCTTTTATGCAGGAGGATCAGGAAAAGATGTAGGTGCTTGGAAAAGGTACTCTGGGCTCTTGGAGGGCAAAAGGAGATGGGTTTGCACCTGAAACCCTGCTTCTCAATCTCCCTCCTGGGAGAGAAGGCAGGAACAGTGCAAGAGGAACCAATTTCACAAAGTGCACATCTGCTGGATGCTGAAATTTCATTTTAGGACTCCCTTCAGGTGCGTTGTTGCTCCTGCCCACCTGCCCTAGGCTAATGTCAGGCTGCACCCATAGCTAAGGCAAGATCTGCAGCAGCAGGCAACAAAGCTGGTGACCTCTCCAGTGGTGTCCCAGCCACTGGGCTGTCATAAAGAAGTTAATCAGATAATCAGAGCTGACACACGAACAAAATATTACCCTCCAAAAATCCTTCCCTTGTCATCTTCCTACTCATCTCAGTACTCTGTGGTTTTTCTGCCATCACACACTGCATGTGCTCCGCAGTCTAAACAACAGCATGCACTTTTTCTGGTCTGGTTTCTCCTCCTTTATTCTTCATGTTTATCCCTCCCTTATCGAATCTGATTGACTGGGGGCTGCGGATTATGAATAAGATGTTGAGGGCAGATTTGAGGGTTCTGGGTCTGTTTTTATACAGCAAGCTTTGAGTTCTGAACACTGCTGCTAAGTTACATGATGATCAGTGATAGGAATGCAGTGACCACTTGATTCCCCAAATGACTGTTTTTAAATGGGCAGGGCTTGGTTTTGGCCATTTTTTTGTGCTCCTGGCAGAAAGATTCATTACGTTATTCTGGCAAATGTATTTTCATCTGTTAGGTTAAATCTGATTTCTAGTAGTCTGTGTGGTTCTCACAGCTGAGGAATTTCCTGCCCTTTATCCGCTTGTTTTCATCCAATCTAGGCTAAAATCAATACACTTAAATAAATAAAACCATTGAGCTTGTGAGTACCTCCTGCTGTGTCAGTGGCAGAAGTTAAGCTGAGTGATCAAAGATTACTTAAGTCATTTTCTTCTTTTTTAAGAAACTTGCCTGCTGGTGAGAGAAGCCAGAGGTGCCTGGGAGGTGGTGTTTCTCTGCAGGACCGCAGCGGGGAGGCCTTGCCAGCTCTTGGCTTTCGGTGGCAGCTGCCCCACGAGCAAAGGCTGTTGATCCACTCAGTTGCCAGCCCCAACCCAGTAGGGTTTGGTTTGGAGCAGTTCTCTGCCTGGACTCCCTTCTATATCATGTGTCTATGGTCCTGATGTGACTTTGGCAATAGCACCAGCAGGTCTGGAAATGGTGGCTTGGGGACATATGGTCTGTGTCTTGCCTGCTTTTTCATGTTCTTCTGACCTCACCTTGCCCCACCTTGAGGCATGTAGTACCCTAAGTGAAATCAGTTTAGGAGAAAGGAGTTGCCATCATTTCTGTGGGAGTAAAAGAAACTGGAAGAAAAGAGTTTCTGAAGTCCAGTTGGCAAAAGCAAAGACTTTTTGACCTGATTTTCCTTTTTCATAAGAGGATTCTGCAGTTCAGTTGAAGTTAAACTTGTCAACCAGACGGCCCCATCAAAGAGTTCAAGGGAAGGGGTGTTGCAGGGATAGCCCCATCCTTAGAGCAGTTCCCAGGTGCTGCCTTGCTCCCGCTCTTCCTAACAGGCCTGCTTTTTAGTCCTACTTCTTTGAGAGAGCTTGTGCAAGGTATAGCAGCACCACCTTGGCACAGCGGCTGTCCATCCTGCAAAGCGGGACAGGGACAGGAGCCTTCTCTGACAGAATTCATGGTCAGCTCTTTCTTCTAGGGGACAGGGCAGCAGGTCAGCATAACCTCGAGGTCTTCCCTTTTTCCCCACATGCTGGGAGTTACCCCTATGCAGGCAGGAAGCTACAGGCATGACTGCAAGGACACCTGGGGCTTTACAGACCAGACCTTAGGGCTCCAGCGCCCTGCTCTTCTGATCTGGCTGCTGTGGGATGGAGGTCTGGGCTGGTGGCAAAGCAAGAGAGCGCACTGCAGTAGTGTTGCAGTCCCTACAGATGGGACACCTCACTACAGAGGGAAGCAGATCCTCCCTTCCATTCCTGGACAGAGCCTCAGGCTCTGGAGAACCAGCAATTCTGCTTTGCATTCACATGAGGAGGAAAAGTACTGCTTTTGGGCCTGTGTGTGGTACCCTTTCCAAATGACAACATAAGCCCTAGCCTAATGGCCCCCTCTTGGCTTGGCAGAATCATTTGGGGGTGTCTCTGCAGTGTTTGTGCTGGCACATTTAGCATTTAGGCATATTTCTTCTCTACCATATTTTATTTGTATTTTTTCTTTTTTAAGGAAAATTATTTCAGAATAAATTAGAAAACGCTGACACATAACATTTGCTAATATTTTTATTTCTCCCACCCATCAGTTGCAACTTTAGTTTTGTGAGGAAAAACTATTCCACAAAAATGCATCCCCTTTTTCCTTCTGTATTTGCTAACCAGCTTTGGTTGCAACTCATTCTCCGGGACCAAGCAGGCTATGTTACGACTAGTGGTTCAGCACAGACAGGGAATGATAGTGCAGTGTGTTGCCTCCCTTGCTAATGAGTACAAGGGCCTAAAGGTGGAAGTGGTATGGTGCATCAGGTCGTTGATGCAGGGGCAGGAGGGATGCCTCATTGCAGCTGTGATCTTGCAATTCCTTTCTGCGGCAGTGGGTGGGATTTCTGAAGCCCAACGTCCCTCAGTCTCCTCGGGCTGGGCTTGGATGCCCTTAGATGCCCGGAGTGGTGATGACACCATGTAAGGATTTGTGTTGTTGTGTTGTCTTTGGCAGGCCTGCCTCAGGACTTCCTCTGAAGGTGAGTATGGATATCGCAAGCTGTGCCTGAAGCTGGGCGTGCAACCGAGTGGAATGGAAACAGGCTCTGTTTACATACAGATACCTGTGTAAGGGAAGAAAACAGAAAAGGATATGACAGTTACACTGGGTTTTCATTAAATATTAAGCGGAGTAAAGTTTTCTGGAGTGTGCCTGGGCTGTTTTTGGTTGTCTGTCTAACAGCAATGAAGAGAAGCCAAGCTGGTCAACCCCCAGTTCTGGAGGTGCTGGGCTTCCCACTCAAAAACCATGATGGTAGGGATTGCTACATACTGGGCTGCCCCTGCAACACGTGCATGTTTTACCCAGTGCAGGAAGCATCTCCATGTGTTGTCCATGATTGGTGGGACCAAAAGAGAAGAGGTGCTCTTGGAGACAAACCACTGAGGGATGGGAGGAGAGAGGCAGCTGAGGTCCTAGGGCCGGACTTGCACCGCTACAAGGTGGAAATGTGACTGCAGGCACCTCTTCCGTTACTGGCTGGAGAATTAACTTCTTGCCTATCCTTTCTGCTAGGTTTAACTGGAAGTGCTGAATGTGTTCTGTAACACACCTTGTGTGCTTCCACGTCTCCGCTTTCCTCCCGTGCAGTAACCACCATGCAGCCGTGTGCCAGCACCAGCAGCGCCCCATCCCCATTACTTGCCCAAGGTACTGTGCAGACCCATGGTTTCTTGAGCAGGAGCTTAGCAGGGTGGTAAGAGGAATTCTCCTAACTTGGATTGGGTTAATAAGTTAAAATACAGAGACTTAATCCCTGCTGCTAAATCGGAATGTAATTCAGCTTATAACCATGGCCCAATCCATGTGAATTACAATCACTTTAAATACATCCAGGGCTAGCCTGGATTTAACATTCTCCCAAGAGATCCTGAAAATGGAAACTGGGACAGAGCGTGGCACCGGGTGAACCTGATGTCAGGGAGCCGAGGCTGAAGAGGGAGAGGAACTGTGCTACCTTCTGGGATCCCCCCACGGGAGGGGGCACCCGTGGGTGAAGCCCTCACCAAGGGTCCACGGCAAGAGGGCATCTGTGTGTGCCTTGGCCAGGAGCTTATCTGCCAGGGAGGGGCACAGAGGCTGCCAGCAAACCCGCAGCACTTTTATCTTTAATTCAGGATGCTTATCCCAAGAGATCCTTCGAGCTTTAAAATAAATGTTAAGAGATCTTTCTTTGTCTGGCAGCAGCTGGGTTTGGAGAGCAGACACGTACAGTCCCAGCAGCAAGGCTATGAGGGAGGTCTCTTTCTCTGCCTTTTTGCTCCCAATTTCAGTGTTTCAGGGTTATCCTTGTTCTTTCTTTGTGTGCTCCAAACAGTAGAGCAAGTAGGTCTTTCCCCAATGGGAACCAATGGGAAGCATCTGAAAGTGGTCCCTTAGGTGTCCCTGAAGGTCTCTGACTGCCAGCAGTTTTTGCTGTTAGGATTTTTAGTCCTGGTGTTCACAGCCTTGCTATTTGGCCCTAACAGGGAAGGAACCAGGTCTCCTGGTGCAGACTCAGCCTGGGAAAGATGAGGTTGGGGAGTCGTCGTGAGGGCAGCTGAGCTGTCCTCCCACCACCGGCCTAGAAAGCCCTGGGCAGTGTCTGGGGGCAGAGAATAAATTCAAAGTCTCCAGAAAAATTGAGAGTCTTGATGGATGCTCTTCCAAGCATTGAACTGGAAAGTCCCTGTGGGAACGAGAGTTTACTTTTGTGGGCTGCCAGGCAGAGACAGAGTTTAGGGAGTTTGAGTTACTATATTGGTGGGGAGAATGAAGCATTTTAGAAAATAAGATCTTCCTCTCAGAGTTGTGTCTGCACTTGGACCTTTTAAGGAAGTCTGACATATTTTTCATATCACACTTTTCCTTGTGGTTTCCTTGTACTTCCTCTTGTTCCTATAGTGAAAGGCTAGTGTTGTTGTGTTAATATCTAGCCAAAATGAAAATCATGATAATTTCTCAAAGCCTTCCATGTAAATTGCCTGGTATATGGACCTGGGAAGCTCATGAGATCTCTGTGGGTGTGATGAGGGAATGAAAACCATCTGAATACTTGGGTGCTTTGCCAAACCCATGTTAGCCAGTTTTCTGCTTAGATAAAGTTTATTTTGCAGCATTGGTGGAGCTGAAAGAAGGGCAGAGGATTACAGGCACTGGCAGAGTACAGCCAGAGTACTGCCTGCTGAGATAGATGAGCAGTGGTATAGGAAGGGCTTCAGGAGCGGGGCCACGTGAGCACCTTGAGGGGCCACAAGAGCTTGCTGAGATGTGAAAGAAGTACCAGGAAGGACTAAGGAAAATATTTAAAGAAACTCTGAATGGACCAAGTGAGTGCCCAGGAAACTGGGAATCCCTCAGGCCCTTTTTTCAAAGCTCACAGTTAAAAGCTGCTGCAGCCTTCTTCCCTCTCCAAATTGGAGAGCAGACCGTCAGGGGCAACTAGGCACAGCAGAGGAAGCCACAGAGGCTCTGAAATACCAGGGCTAGCACATGGACATGAGGAGCGGGAGTGAGGTAGATCCGGGCAGTGGAACATATCTTGGTACAGAAGCATCCCTTGTAGGGAGATATGGGTCTAAGTTAATCTTTCTCCCAGCTCCTGAGATTTAGAGGGTTTGTGCCAGCAACGCTTGGACTGGTGCAGAGCTGGGGCCCTGGGCTAGACAAGGGTGAACTTCCCAGCTCCTCAGACAAGACATGCATATGGCTTGTCAGCTGCACTCCTTTCTGCTCCAGAGTCCTATGGGACTCTGTGAGTTAAAGGTCTCCCCAGCTGATTGACCTCTTGCCAGGCAGCTGGGCTGGTTTGGCCCACAGCCAGTCTTTTTTCCTTCCCAGTGCCCACAAAGCTTTCCATGTGCATTTTCCCCTCTCAGCAGAAGGGTGTCAACCAGATTTAGAGTCACAGATTTTCCTTAACTAAAGTCATCACTCTGTTTTGGATTTTTGTTCTGTGTGACTTGACAGGCAACTTTTGGCTTGACAAAAAAACACCTAACAAACTTGTTAGTTTAGCCCTGGTGCTTTCACAGGCTGTTTGAGCAATATTCTTCTCTTGTTCTGCTGCTGTAGCCTCTGAGTAGTTCTCATGCCCTATATCAGCACTGGTGTCAAAGGAGGAGAGACGCTCATCTGACGCTCATCTGAGCAAGGCTAGGATTGCACTGCCTTCATTCCTGAGGCAGGGTATCACACCACTTGCCCTTGGGCTGCTTTGTGCTGCAGACTCCATCCATGTGCACTGAGTGCCTACAAGCAAGCTTTCATCTCTCTAAAGGCGAACCAACAATTCTGCTTTGAATTGGGGTAGTCCTGTGACCTCATTTTGCATGACTGAGCCAAGCTGACCCTGAAACTGAATCCATCCCTTGTCTTGGACCCATGGTGTTGCCTTTACCACAGTGGTCCCATGAGCAGGGTCTGTCTGCAGAGGGCAGAGCAGTGATGCAGGCCATAGGTCCGAATTGCAGGGTGATCCTTGCAGCCATCTGCCATCACCGCTATGTGTGACTGCTCGAGGCAGAAGGACACAAGAGGCACTGAAGAAGGCACCGGAGAACTTGAACTGAACGTGCACACCACCTGCACATGAGCCCATTGCTGCGCCTGTGTACACGTGTTAATTAGGGCAGCGTACCTTGCCGCCTCAAACTGAGAGGCGTCCTCCCTCTGACCTACCCGATCATCTGATTTCCCTGCAATCAAGCAAGGAAGAGTAGCTGTATTCACCTTCTAGGCTAGGATGAGAGGCATGCTCTGTTCTCCCGGGGGATGGTATTATTTCAGCTCAATCAAAACATTCGTTTTTAATGGGCATGCTGCCTTGGATGAAGGTTCATGCTTGCTGGGGAACTCCACAGTACAGGCCCTGGCAAATATTTCATTATGAGATTGCAGTTTCTATGCATGCCCAAAGACGTCTGGCTGGAGAATAGCCTACAGCGGCCAAAGGGCTGCCTTTTTTTTCTTTTTAATAGACTGCCACGCTATATCACTCACTTTAAAGTCTCTTCTTTCTTGTGGATTGCTTCTCTAACTGTTAGAGGGCATATTTTCCGTGACAAGGGGTGTCCAACCCCACCAGCAGCTGAACTCATAGACTGGCACCAGGCAGAGCAGCGTTAGAGAGTGCACAATACAGTGTCCCTATTATAAAGCATGAAATTATCACTTACTCCATGTGCTGCAATATACAGTGTAATGACAAAATAAGGTTTCTAAGTAGTTCTAACAGCGAATTACAACCTTTTTGCCACCTTTCATGCAGACTGCAATACTGGGAAGGCTTAATTTCATGTGGGATTTTGGACCCCCTGGCCGCAGTTTCTTGTGTTGAGTCAGAGATGTAAGAACATCACAAAAGTTCCAGACAAATGTAGGTAGCTCTAATAGAGGAATAGGTGGCAGACAGTTGGAGTACTATGCACTCATCCCCTTGCCCTGCAATGGAATGACTAGACTGGAGGGTATGGCTAGAACAGACAGAACTCCCGCTATCGCCTTCCCCAAGATATTGCCAAGACCAGGACCAGCAATCATACTGGTCGCTGCACCATGCCAAGATGCCAGTGGGCATGAGGCTGATGTAGGTCTGGCTTTACTCTCCTCTGCTCTGGCTGTACTTCTCAGCTCAGTCACAGCTCAGCACTGAGATGCTGTTTGCAAATAACAAATAACCAAAGCGCTTTGTCAGCACAGAGGCCCATCACGCCAGTAGTCTGTGTTTGAAATACCGAAGGAGCGTCGTTTTTGCTGAGGAACTCCCCCAGAGACAAGCAACTCCTGCATTATTAACAACAGTGCTGATGAATCCACGTTAATGAGACACGCTCGCTCATCCAGCCAGCCAGCAAAGTAGCTGTGGCCCGGCTGCTCTCAGCCCCATGTTGCAGTGTGTGCCTTTGAAAGCAAGAGATGTCATCTCTGGGGAGCAATTGCCAATGCTCTGTTCTGTAAGATTTGACTACCTTCCCTAAAATTTACTAGTGTCCTGCCAGATTTGAGATAGGTAGATGTGGAAATCCAGCTTTGGTTCTATGATGGCTGTGAAAAGGGGAATAAAATGTTGCTTTCCTAATGATGCAGTCCTGTGACTGGAGAAAAAGGCAGGTTCCTCAGGGTGTACTCTGCACTCTGCTCCCAAGAGCAATGTGTGCTGCATTTCCTATTCTACTCTTAAATGGCTTAACCAGGGGGCCTCCTTCTTTTATCATGGCATATTATACCACAGCTTGACAGATTTTATTGTTAAGAGAATCTCTGACCATTTTTTTTGTAACTCAAGTTCATCCTATTCCATTTATCAATGCTCCTTTTGGTTTCTGTATGCAATTACTTTCCTACTGTGGTCATTATACCTCTAAGAATACTTATAGAATAAGATCTTATGCATCCCTAACTGACATTTGGCCAAGAAAGAGATCTTAAATTCTTCTAGTTTTTGCTAAGTCGAACCTCCTCTGAGCTTTCCTGACAGTATAATACTTTTCTGTGTGGGATACGGGATGTTACTTAGTAGGCTACAGGGATAGAGAAAAAATGGTCGTCCTCCAGTGCATCATATAGTGCCTCTTCAGTCTGACATAATATTGCCTGTTTTGCTATTCCATTGCAAGCAGCTGAACTCCCCTGGCAGTGCTGTAAAGCTGCCTTGCCCTGGGCTCCAGACGCTTTCCAGATGCTCCAGATGACATCATGCTTCTGATGTCATTGCCTCATGCAGGGTGACTCCGTTAGCCCGAAACGTGCACGTGCTATAGCTCTCCATCTGCTAGTGAGTTTCCATGATGTGAACAGAGCTAAAACACCAATGATTATCTGTGCACACAGAGGGTGAAGCAAACCCCGCAGGAGGTAGCAGGGTTGGTTAAGATCCCATAAGAATCACTCATAGCAGAAGTTCCTGCAAATCATGTGAGTAAAAACATACTCAGGGCAAAGAAATGAGATGGGAATGCAGATAGGGCACAAAATGTCCCTGCAAGGATCTTGCTCTCCAAAAATGATTAACAAAATGAAGACTGAAGTACTTTCCCATACTTCTGATTTTTAGGGAATGCAAAATTTAGAAAGATGGATGCTAAAGTAGTCTTTTAGACCCCGATTTTGACAGCAGAGCTTTGCAAAATGTCCCTCTGAGCTTTTGTACAAAACTTTGATGGGGCGTTGGAGCAGATCTTGCAGATGCCTGAAATAATGGGACGCTAACCTCAAGGTGCTTAGAATCATAGAATCACAGAATTGCTGAGGTTGGAAGAGACCATTGGAGATGATCTAGTCCAACCCCCTGCACACGCAGGGTCACTTAGAGCATGTGGCACAGGACCGTGTCCAAGTGGGTTTTGAAGATCTCCAGAGAAGGAGACTCCACAATCTCTCTGTGCTGCCTCATGGTCAGCCTCAGCGTGCCAAGGGCACACTGCTGCCTCATGGTCAGCTTGTCCCATGAAGGACAGCAGGAGGTGAAAGGGTGTGCTTTTGTGGTCAGGAGCACAGAGCGGAGTCTTCAGAAAGGATCACATGACAGGAGACACTCCAAACTGGCCATTTTCCGCCTAAGAGGCAGCAGGCTTATTAGCACATGAACTGGTGTGGTCTATGGTAAAATGTTACTAACACAGAGTTTGAATAGATCAGAAGTGAAATGACAAGTGACTAATAGTCAGACTGCAAGAAATTTCAGCTTTGCCCAGACTTTCCTGTGCTTGCTCTCGCTGCCTCGAGTGTCCCACAGTCACACTCAGTAGTGAGTTTACCCTTAGTGCATCCCAGGTCAGGTGGCAATGATATGCTCACAGCATAGAATGGGAAACAGTGATGAACGTGTGACATACAGAGTGCAGCAAGGGAAGGTGGGGAAACTGCCTGCCTTCATGAGCAGAAGACCACCTTTCCTCATTACTTGTAAACATTATACTTGCAATAACAGTCCCTGCTGAAGCTGAGAATCCTCTGCAGAGCAGAAATAGCTCGCTAATTGGTGGCAGCAGGTTATGCTATCTAAATTTTGCAAACCTACTGATTACACATTAATCATACTGAAATCGGAATAGGTTAAAATGAGATGAGACCTAGCACGCATCCCTGTAGCACCCCTACCCCAACACCTCCTCCAATACCTTGCCTTCCTCACCACTATTCCCCTGAGTCTACGGTTATCCTGGCAGGCTTTTGTCTGTGTGACAGAGACTTTTGAAAAAGAGGGAAGAAAAAGCTAAATTCCACCTAAAAACCCAGTTTGGCTAGCGGGAGTGGGAGCAGGGGCTGGACTCGGGAGAGCTGGTGTCTCTTCCCAATTCAGTGTAACTTGAGGCATGGTTTTCCCCTCCGGACACTGGTCACTGCTGCCCACAGCCCTGTGCACCCTGCAATGCTCCCGTCTGTCAAGAGTCGCGGTCCCTGCCTGGTTGACCCCTCCTTTTGGTCACATTCCCCAGGCTTTACACAGCATCCGTCTCCTCACAGGGAGAGGCCACGAGGAGGTTTGGTTGCCCCGGGCCTGCTGGCGAGCAAGCCGCGACCGGGCTCTTGCCGAGGAGGGCTCACGAGCCGGGGAGTGACAGTGCGGAGCCCCTGTTTTCAATTAGCGTTGCTATTTCTGCCGGGAAGAGCTGCGGAGCAGGGAGGTAACCCATGGCAACCATCTGCTCGCGCGCCGCCCCGCTCCGCTCGCAGCACCCGGGCTGCTCGCTGCTCCGCGCAGAGGTGGCGCGGGGGATGGTGCGGGGGAGCCTCGCGAGCACGGGGGAGACAAGGGCTGCCCGCCGCCCGGGCCTCTCCGGCCCTGGCCCACGCAGACACAGCGCCCGGGGTCCTCTAGCCCCTCTGTGTCTGGGGCAGCGGCGCTGTCACTTTGTTTCCCGCTTGCCTCTAAATATAGATGTGCTCCAGAGCAGGTGGGCGAACTCCCGCCCTGCCGCTCTGCTAGCGTCTCCCTGCTCGGGAGTAAAGGCGGTAACTGGGTGTTGAGCGTGTGGACAGGTCGGGCTGCACGTCCATCGTGCTTCTCCCAGGCGCCCCGCTGCGCGGCATGGGAGAGTGCCGCCGCTTCGCACTGCGGGAGATGGGGAAAGCACCTTCCTCCGTGCCCCTGCGACCGGCAGGTGGGTCCCGGGCCAGGCCGGCAGCAGAGCTGAAATTTGGACAAGGGCAAATGCAGAAAGGGGTGAAGGGAGCTCTAGAGCGCTGAGGTGCTGACGAGGCGTTATGATACGTAGCAGGCAGGAATAAGGGCCTACTTATGTTTTAAACATAACATTAATTAATAAAGAAAAGGGTACGCTGTAGAAACTAAAAGCCCTTGGATGTGGAGGAGAAAATTCTCTTTCTCTTGGAAAGAGCCAGAATACAGTGCCCGGTGGTTGCAGGTCGCGTCTTGGGGGAAGACTCCTCTGCCGTCACACAGCAATCTAATCCACCCCGTGGAAGGAGGAAAGCTTTCGGAAAATGGATAAGAATGAAAGGAAAGGTCATTTTCAGACCATCACTCTATCACATCTACATTAATTCATGCTAGTCAGTTACTTTGGATGTAACTGCGCATGATGAAAAATGGCTTTAAGATTCCCTGGCCCAAGCTGGCAGTTCACTTCAAGCAAACCTATCTAATAGGTTTATTATAGTTTATCGAGCAAGTGTTGGCACAGAGTAGATCAGAACAACTGCCTAAACACTAAATGGCCTTAGGAATGATGGCATTTTTGGAAGATTTATTGTGGCAGGATGGGTAGCTCAGTGTCTAGCCTCCCATGCTGCCTCCATCCCTGTCAGAAGAAATAATGGCCGAATTTCCTCCGATCCTCATGGCCTATTGGACTTAAAGCAGACGGGCCGGTCTGTATAGCAGACAGAGCACCTTCACCTTCCGCAGCCTGAATGATCTTTTTTGCCTTCACAGTCACATTTTATGAGCTGGTTATTCTCAGCATCATAAGCTATTCTCACACCTTTCTGGCCGCGTGCCAAAGGAAAGTCCTGTCTCTCAGTGTAGCAATGAATGCTACAGTGCCCCAGCCCCTGCAGAAGATGTAAAATTAGTATCCTTGCTCTTGAAAGTGCCACAATTAGCTCTGCTTGGGAGATACTCTGAAAACATTTCAGTCTTCCTGAGTCTGTAAGTGCTGGATAATAAAATAAAATAAAATAAAATAAAATAAAATATCCCTTAAAATCGCTTTATAGGACACATTTTATTACCAGACAGAGTTAATTATATGGTTAGTTGACTCAACCAAAACAAAAGTTAAACAACTGATTACAATATTTGGAAACATGGTTACTGAGAGAGAATATAGCAAAAGGCTCCATCAGCATTGCCTGAAACTTTAACTCCATCCTGCCCACCAGATCCAAATATGTTTCTTTAAACAACAAATGAGATTTATTCCAGCAAATGTTCTCTTTGATGTTTCAGGTAGCTGCATCTCCTTCTGTTACAATCCATTATGTACGATCCTATCTTTTCAGGAGAGTTGTAGAGTAAAAAAGGCATATTGAACTGTATTCCTGGAGGCTTTAGAGATACTCATGATGCCTCAGTGCAGGTCTCAATAATCTCCCCTTATTTTTTGCTAGTTTAGGAGCTCTCTTTATAGAGGCACATTGCTTTCAGCCATGCAGCATCTGTGAGACTTCTAATGGAGTACTTTTAAGCTTATGGGAAAATAGATAGCTCTGATGAGTAGAGGGACTATGAAGTGCTGATTCTTCAACCTTCCTTTCTATTTCTTTTCAAAGTAAGTCAGCTGAATGGCACTCATAAACTTCTATTGCACTATTTTCCAAATTACTCTTTATATGAGTTCTTTACCATCCTACAGCGCTTTGGATCCTTTGGTCCTCAGCAGAATGGCTTGCAGGATGATCTATTATGTGATTTCATAACAACTTGAAAAACAAACAAACAACAACAAAAACTGCACAACCTATATTTATTTCTTATTACAAAAGCCATAATTCACCATTTCTGACCACCACAACTTGAGTTATCCCATGGACTCCCACAGAGACTGCACTGGACCTATTAATACACCTCTGGCTAACTTACCTCCAGCATAGCACTCTCTTCCTCTATTACCAGGTTGCAGGGAATGGAGTTTTCTCTCCCATTGCATCGATGGACTGGTCTTTAGCAGTCTTCCTGGAGGAAGGTTAGAACTCACAGTTTCCCCCTCTGTGGCTGCCTGTCTTTCACAGCAGCTCTCTCCAGCATTTTCCCACCTTTCTCTCCCCTCTGTTCCTGTCTTTCTTCCAGCCTTTTCGCAACTCTGCTATGCCCCAAGTCCTCTGCAGCAGAACATCCCAGTACTCTGGTAAGCTTTCTGAAGCTTAGTTGCTGTACCCTTCTTCCACTCCCATTCAAGACCATTGGCAGGATTACATACCTGCCTTTTCTGCACTCTGGATTACCAATGCCACTGCATCCTGCAGCCCAGTCAGATACAAAGGTGGCCCTTACCAACATGCTGTGTCACAACTATGTAAAATAAGGCCATGAAATGTTCAGCTTCAATTGGAGAACAATGTCTGTTGAATCAGAGGACGGAGATAAAATCAGTGCAACAGTGATCTGATTTTTAACCAAATGAACACCTGTGTGATTGGCAAATTGCATGCTGACTCCTCCAGGGCAAGGTCACAGTATACATGTGCTCTATCCATGAAGATCAAATCTCTACTTCAGGAAGTGTCAACCTGAAATACACCAAGATCAGATAGATATACAGGAGGAGAAATGCCAGGAATGGTTGTAGTCATATACAATGCCATATAAAAAACCCAGGTAATGAAATGGCAGAGCTGTCTCAAAGGGGACGTGTTCAGTGATGTTTCTAGTGCTGCATTACAGAACTAGGGTTGTGTCAGCAAGAGATATAACTGAAGCAAAAATCTATGCTTGGTGTACTAGGTCTCCCTGACCTATTTCAAGGAAGTAGGGGAGAGCGAGGAGGCCAGAAGAAATTAGATATGACCATATTCTTTCCTTATGTGAGTACAAACATTAATGTTACTAGAGTTATCTGTTGATAGCACAGAGCATGATGTACAACTTCAATGATAACACAAATTCAAGACCTTCCAGCCTTGTTTCTTATCCCTTGTGCTAACAGCCAAGGTTCTCCTTCCCCTTGTCCCTTTCTTTTTTTTTTTTTTTCTCCTCTTGGTAAACAGAAGAATTCCTTTTCCACTCTGTTTTAATTACAGGAGCCACATGAGCCTTCCTGGAGCAGCTGTTAGATATCACAGAACGGGAGTATCACCAGGCCGTTGGGCTCATGGAAAATACTTAAGTAGGTTATGTGGGGGTAGGGGAAGGCCATTAAACACAGCAGGGCCCGCTTAACTGAGTACCTGTTAGAGGCACAGAGAGGGGGAGAGGAAGATAGTTGTGCAGTTCTGTGCCTTCTAAGGAGCCCTGGCTAAACTCAGACAGGAGCACTGAAAACCATGCAGTAAGGGGATTGGGAAGAGAAGGTACTAACGGTGTTTTGTTGTTCATTAAGACTAGTCCTGCTAACAACTCCTCAGCAAGTGAATAAATCAAAAAGCTCAAATGCATCTCTGCAGCCACTGCTCGCTCCTGGCCAGCTAGAGCGCTCAAGGAGCTCCTATGTTTGTTTGCAGTCATGGCTAGAGAGCCTCCTTCTGCTCCAGGAGATCACCAGGTAGCTTGCCTCTGGCATCAGCCCTTCTGTGGTGGTGGATGCGGTGTTGCTGCATGGGTTCCCAAGCCCCCAAAATGATAGGGAGTCCCCATCCCTACCTCTGCTCTGCTAACAGCCCCAGGGCTGGGCGCCCTGTGCCTCTGCTGCCTCCCTGCAAGGAGCGGTTGCAGAAGGGTACGTGGGTGCCCCAGGAGGTCTTGGCAGAAGTGGCAGGTAGATGGGAGTACTTGTGCACCTGAGCCTGGTGGAGAGGCAGGTAGAGAGGTCAATTTTTCTCTTGAGCAGGAGAGGAGTGGGGCCTGTGAGCTTTGCCACCGTGGGAAGTAGGTCCTCACTCCCAGGAAAGAGGGCCCTTCAAGCAGCTCTGCAGAGCTCTCAGGCAGCTCAAAGCTGTAAGTGCCTTAAAACCCAAGCTGTGCCTGGCACAACCTGCACTTCTGGTGGGTGCATTTTCGGCTGAATTACTGAAGCAGGCCCTGGGGTGTCTCTGAAGGGGGAGGCTGTGTCAGACACTCCTTAGAGGGAAAGCGCCTGGGCACTGCACATCTTCCCAGGAGACCTCCTGGTCTGCTCCTTTTCAAGTCAGAAGAACAATCACTTGAAGCAAAAGACTTCCTTTTAGGGTTCTTCCCTTTTGACTGTTCAGTTGCTTGCACAGAGTATTTGGGGATTCTTATGCAGCTACCCCTATGTGAGCTTGCCCTTCAAATCTGTTTTGCCTCTCTCTTCTCATTTATTCTTTCTTTGTTACACACACACATGCATGCAGAGTTGCTCTGCAGTTTAACTTCCCATCCACTTCAGCTAGACAATACCCTCTGCCCTGGAAGGGCTGAAATGGTGTCTGGGGCGGGGTAGCCACGAGAGCACAGCTGGGTTGCACAAAGGGGCAATATAAGCTAGAGGGTGAACTGCAGCAGGAGAAAAGTACCAGAGGAGGCTGGGGAGCTGAAGGCCTCTGCAGCCAGAAGCACCCTGGGTTTCAGGCAATTTGCAAATAAGCGGGCACAGAGTTTGCTTTGCAGCCAGGTGTGCAGCAGGAGGGATGGAGTCCCGAGAGAGGGGGAAGCAGAAAGGTCTGTCTGCTGCACGTCCACGCACACCACTCTCTCCACGATCTGCAAGATATGGCAAAACCTGCAAAAACCCTACAAGTCCAAGAGGAAAGGCCAGCTGGCACAGCAGCAATGACCCAATGCTGGAGGAAAACCTGATGAACCAGTAGCTTCCACGTTAGGGTGGGAAAAATGTCTTCCTGGGAAGAAGCAAGAGTTTTTGCCTGCTGCAGGCCAAGTAGTGGTTCATTGCCTCCATGGGGGTGGAACTCTGCTTGATATATTTCAATATGAAGGTTTATTCATCAAACCTTGTATTTATATAATCTCTCTGCTGACAAATATGCCCAATTCAAACATCTAAATAGGATTAATGCAGGCAGCTTATTACTGCTTCTTGATGAGGACTAGGAATTATGGTAATCAGCTGTGACAGTGAGGTTGGGTGTCTGACCCTACAACTTATCCTTGAAAAATACTATATCAAAGAGCTTCTGAATCAGTGAAGAATCATTTTCATATTCACTGAATAATAGAGAAAAGTGCAAACTAAAATAGTCAGATCTGAATATCAGAATGTATTTTGGGTACTCTCTTGGTGAGAGGAGGATAAACATAATTGCAAGTGAAATAAATTCCGGATTGTGTTTAACCCTCTCAGCACAACAAGGCTGAACATAACTGGTGCAAGCTTTCTGAAAAATAAAACACTGTTTCTCCACAGAAAGCAGTGCACTCTGTACAGTTTTGGGCCCTCCTTCTCCACTGCAAGAGAAATATTCAGGGATGTGCCCTGCCCTTGAATGTATGTTAGCTGCAAAACCCAGTGTAATCTGTGCAAAGGGTTCACATATGATTCTTGATTTCCAAGGAGACAGGGGTAGTGATGTGCTCAGGGTATTCAATGCCAGACTTATCACTGGATGTGGTAGTCCTGAAGTATTTTGTCCTGGGGAATGTGGTACACAAGGGCAGAGTAACAGATAAACATATTAAAAAAAAAAAAACAAATAGCTATTTTTTTTTTTTATGGTGATGGTGACTGAAAATACGATTCTCACCTCCTGGAAGTTACCTATTTGAAAAGCACTGATAAATCCCAGTGTTGCTCTTGATGAGCAGTGTCTCCATCTTTTACAACCATCCTTACAGACAGGTAAAAAATATTTCCTGTATTGGCACTTTCATATGGCCAGAATGAGATGAGAATCAAATGGGTGAGAGAAGCATTTTGCACAGTGATTTATGTATCTAGTCCAATATAGCCCACATTGAGGACCTAGTCCTCTTTTATAATTGGGGCAAATTCCAACCCTACAAGTTCTTCTTCCAAAGGATGAAATACCTAAGCTGTCACCTAACACCATTCAGCTGCTATCTATTTCTGACATGCTCATGTCAGGAGAAGGCTTTCCAGCCTCACAGAGATATTGTGAGATTTCATTTGTACAATATAGTGAGATTGTCTGATCAAAGGCATGCAAGTGGAAATCATTACTGTTATTTTCAGACATGTCATAGACTCTCTGTATTCATTGCAATCACTGCAATTGTAAGCCAGAAGTGGGTTCCTTCACCACCTGGCCACTTGGTGCTCTTCTAATCTCTGACTGTTGCCTATACAGTTTTATTTCTCCTGCATATCCCCTGCCAACTATCAGTGAGGCAAACATGCTCACTAAAATTTCCTGTGATAACTTCACTTTAGATTGATTTCTTTCTGCAGAGATGATACTAAACTCTCTGTGTCCTGAATCTCTCCCACTAGGAAATTAGGATAGTACTTGAAGCTGTCAATGCAGGGATCATTCATGGTGCCTGACAACATTGCTGAAATTACTGAATTGTATTTCTATCAGCAGAAAGTAAGAATGAGTTATGTTTTATTATGCAAGGGCAGGAAAGTATTTGCACGTCTTACTACAGAAAGGAACGAACACGTTAATGCCATGTCTTCTTGACGATTTAGTCTTCGTCTAATTGTTCACTATGTTTCATTGCTGTGGTACCTTAATTCCAAAAGAATTAGTGTGTCTACTTTCTGTTCTTTCTGTGGGGTCTTGACATCTTGATGTTATACCACAGCTGGTCCATAACACCTTTGAGATTTTGTGTACAGGGGCACATCTTTTTTTTTCTCCCACCTCTCTTTCATTTATAAAAACTGTGGGAAGCGTGCTGGGTGAGGATGGAACACCTCCAAAAAGGTCTGTGTGAATAAGGCGGCATGCCAGTCTACTCTGTGAGATCTTTGCTGCAGGTCCCAGATCCATTAGGGCCAAGGAAGATCATTTGCATTCCCAGCTTTTGTTTTAGATTGGTCCTTTTATTTCTGGAAGATTACAAGCATGCAAGATGGGGTGGTTTTGCCCAGTTACTCGAGTCAATTCAGCTTGAAAATGTCAGTGAAAATCTGGTTTGTTTTCAACCATAGTGATTTGGGATACTGGAAACCATGAGAGTCCCTAGAAAATGCTGATGTTGCTGCCTGCCTCAAATGACAGAAAATCTTACGCAGGCTGACCAAAGAAGTTTCATCATTCTACCAGCTGTAGGTATTGATTCTGCTTCCCTTGTGTTTTGTCCCTTGTGTCTTAAACCACCTGTGTAGTAGCTCTTGCTGGTTTTTTAAAGGCTCAGGTCTTAAACAACTCCCATGCGCGGGGAATCGACAGCATGGGAGTAAATCGTCCTAAATCACAGATTCTAGTCTGGGCCCAGGTCGTTTGAAAGTTGTCGTCACCTAGAATTTCAATCTACTTGTATTTGCCCTGCATGATTAAATATTCATGCCAGGATATTCTGCTGTGCATGATGAGAATATTCAATGTAGCCTTGTTGGAAAGATTGTGTTGCAGAGGTAGTCAATGTGCTGCTGCCCGAAATAAATTCTGTTTTTGTCAGTCAAGCAGCATCCCTCTGAGGGACTTCAGTTTAGTCCTGTATATCCGTATTACTAACATAATTCCCCAAAACTGACTTCTTATACAGATACACACACAACTCCTAATTTTCCATGGTAAGGTTATGCAGGGAGAGAAGGGCCTAACAAACCATGGTAAATAGTCTTCTCAGTCTCACCTGAGATCCACCTGAGAACTAAGAGATAGTTGAGGATCGAACCCTTTGCTAGTAGACCACAACAGGGCAGCTTGTAGTGCAACTAGTTGATGGTGAATTTCCTTGGGGCTGACAGCCTGCTACTTTCAACAGCCTGAACTTCACTTTAAAAAAAAAATTATAGTGATTAAGTAAACACAGCTATAATGGAAGTCTTTACTCTGCATATTACAAACCAAAATGGCCATGAAGGGAGCAATTATGAAATCTCAGGACTGTGGTGAGGGGAGGAATCACTTGAGCTGTGCTGTTGTTTGTTTTTCTTCATCATTTATTTCCCCTGGGAACCTCAGCACTGAAGATGTCTCTGCTGCATTGAGAGAGTCTCAATGTAGGTTTAACCCAGGTTTCCATGTAGTCTTGAGTAAGATGAGAGAAGGGATAAAGGTTTTACATAAAGTCACAAGACATTATGGGATGCCTTAGGGAAGGATTCCTAGATCCCGTTTCTGATTCCCATTATAAAGCCATAACAAAGTTGAGCACTGATTGTTTTCTCTCTGTTACTCTTCAGTAACACTACTGATTTTGCAAGTGTTTGGGAGAGTGATGAAGACAACACAGTCGTGGCATCTAATAAATGTTAAAGCTGCACTAGTGGGAACTGTAATGATGGTTCTGAGACAGTAGACTTTTTCCTTCTTTGAGGATATATGATTGCTCCTGGCAGTTCTTTAAGACTTGCCTGATTCACAAAATTGATAGTGGAAAGCAACATCAGGCTTTCAGCCACAAGTTGATTTTTGCTGATGTTTGTTTAGGACCGGAGGGAAATTAACTGGTGGACTAAATCTTAGTAGAAAATTGAGCGAGAAACATAGAACACAGCAGAGAAACAGCTGGTGAACAATGGCATGAATGATAACTTCTAGGTAGAACATATCAAAAAGACAGGATGGGATGGATGAGTGGACGGTGAGGTGGATTGGGTATTGGCTGGATGGCAGAACTCCGAGGGTGATAATCAGTGGTGCAGAGTCTAGTCGGAGGCCTGTGTTGAGCGGTGTTCCCCAGCAGTCAGTCCTTGGTCCAGTCCTGTTCAATTTGTTCATCAATGACCTGGATGAAGGCACAGAGTGCTCCCTCAGCAAGT
>JAWLRI010000171.1:129068-142443 GCA_034781795.1 Crypturellus tataupa | reverse complement strand
CGTGCTCTAGGTGGCCCTGCATGTGCAGGGGGGTTGGACTAGATGACCTCTAGAGGTCCCTTCCAACCTTAAGCATTTTGTGATTCTGTGATTCTATGAAAGAGAACAGAAATATTTTACAGCTCCTACCACATGGATTAAAATTAGGTAAGGAAGAAAACTGTCCCAGTAACTGTCTTTGCTTTCCCCTCCCCTTGGAGACCTGGTGAGCATGTCCCAGAGAGATGCTGTGTGAAAGAGAGGGCTCACTTTCTCCTTGCCGGTGGGAAATACACTCAGTTCAGGTACCAGGCCAAGGATCCAGTGCAGTATGAAGTAGCAGCGAAGTGGTGGTATCTAAAGAAGGGACTGAGCTTGGAGGGAGGAGAATGAATATGGTAAAGTTTCAGCAGCAAACCAGGGCTATTGCCTTGGACAAACAGCAAAAAACAGGGAAACTCAGCGCACACAAACACAAATGCAATTTTTATTATAACCCCTGTTTCAGGCCTGCAGATTGTGTTCAGTCACCTCACTTGTTCACCCTAACTTCTTCTGGAAGCCAAATAAGTGCTTTCCAAAGAGAAGTTGCCTGAAACAGAGGCTTAACTTTTTGTGAAGAGTAATGATTGCACTAATCATAATGAATCATACTCAGACTCCTGTTGAGCTCATATTTTCAAAGAGATGTTGGTTCTTGATCTGTTCATTAATATTAATTAGTGTGGAGTCACGTTTCATTTACCCACTTACGTGTCCGAGCTGCATCATTCTTATTCACCCTGTGCTAAAGATCCAGATGCTGCTTATGGCTGGCACAAAATAATTAGCTAATAGTTAAGGAACACATATATCTAGTTAGTTAAATATTTATGCCAGACTCTTTCCATTTTGGCTCCCAGCCTTCATCTGGGGGATGCAGTGCAATTTAGGGAGGATATGATAAAGTTTTCACAGTTATATGCAGCAAGCTTTAATTATATATTCTCCATATGGATGCAAATGTTTGATGCTATACAGATGTTGGCAAGGAACTGACCACCAGGTACCAAAGGAGAAAGAGCAGCAGACTTCAGCAAGGAGATCAAAATCTAATTCCCTTGTTAGCACTGGATGCTGCATAATGTATCAGTTGCCCTTTCGTTCTGATCCAGCCTCTTTTGCTCAGTCAGAACTCTCGGAATGCTGTGAAACATTTCCAGGCAAATGAGTAAGAGTGTCCAGTGCTGGAGAGAGGGCACCTATGGCTTGGGAATAACTGGAAGTAATATCCTGCATCTTCCTTACAGCTCATTTCTGGTGATGGGAGAAGTGCCTGCCTTTTGAGTCTTCAGATAAGGTCCATGCAGGGGTGCCCAAATGTTCTGCTTTGACTCCTGGGAATCCTGTTACCCATCCATCCCCTGTGCTATAAAATGTGCCAGCCAAGATTATGAGCCTGACTTATGAGATGGTAACTCTGAGCTGCTGCTGCAGTGTGGCTCTGCCAGGCCATTCCTGTGCCATCACAGGCAGAGGGTGTTCAGCGTCGTGCTGCATGAAACTCCTGGGCAGGGAAGTAAACTACACTGGAAATCAGCTCCAGCAGAGAGATTCACTGCTCTGTTCCTGCCAGCCACTGACTGAAGTCAGTACCATGGAGATTTATCAGGAAGAGCGAGGACATTGAGTGCTCCTCCAGATAGTATGGGAGCTGGGACTCACAGTGCTCAGCAAGCCCTAAAAACATTTCCCCTCTTCTGATTCAAATGTCATGAGAAATATATTTGGTTGCATAACTATGATATATTTCCCATCAAAGGATCAGAGAAATGAAGCTGACAGGCAAAGATGATTGAGGGCCTGAAATGATTTAGCTGGATTTCCCCCGAGAATGTACATGATTCCCAAATGTCTATTGTATCTGCTACTTTGTACATGAACGACATGGATATAAGAGGTTAACTAACCTACCTCTTCCATATCCTGACCTTCTTCTACCACTTAAGACAGAGTTTACTTTTGCCTTCTCAGAAACTCGGAACACCAAATTATCTGTAATGTCTTGAGCACATAATTATATTGAGTGATTAGATTATATAATCATTATGATACCTAGAATTTAAATACAGGAGCTTTCACCTTACTATGCTCTCAGTCAGACACTATCCCCTGCTCCAGTTTTGGCAGGGATATACTTCTGCTGAAGCCTGCATTTTCTGGATCAGGTTTGGGTAGGGAGATGACTGAAGGAAGGGGCAGTGTTGGCTAATGCCTACCTGTTAGAAATAATACCAGAAGAAAAAGTGCTTGTGGTAGACTCTGACAAGGGCATCACACCCTCTCATCATGTGTGATGAGAACGGCAGCCTTGTGAACTACCTCTGGGACATGAGAAGGAGCAGCAAACCACACCTCCATTTCACCTGCAATCTACAAACTCCTGCCTCTGAGCTTTCCCAATTTCACAAGTAAGCAGAAATCAGCTTACTCATTTGGTAGATGAAACAACTTTCAAGAAATATGTGGGTGCTCTGGAAGTGTTATGTTTCACTAAATAGAGCTCTTCCCTTTGAGTCAGTTTGTGCTTTGGCTGCTCTAGCTTTACAGGCAGCTTCTTTCTTTGGACTAAATTATGAAAACCGTGAGGGATTTCTAAAGATTCCAGTTAAATTGCAGTTTTTGCCATACCAATCTGCTGTTCCCTCTCTGCAGGCAACACCAACTGCATTTTCCACGCCACTCCTTCTGTGCTGTGAAATATCTGTCATGCACTACCCCAGAACTAGCTGCATTGTTGCGGGGGAAGAAATGTTTTTTTTCTGTCCCTGCACGAAAGTGAGTAGATAAATCTCTTAAGATGAAGAGGCAGTTATTTTGTCCTAAAGAGTGGGATGTGGATGGTGGAAACAGAGAGGCATCCACAGTGAGCTTCAGCTTAAGAATCAATGTAAGGTATCTATTCCCTGCCGAGGAAAAAGAGAGCAATCCCACAATTTTTCTTCTCCTAAGTCAGGAACATGGGAGTGACACTGCAGTAACTCAGCTCTTTTCTCCTGAGAGATGACTGTAGAGACAGTGGTTTTAAGTTATTGTATTTAATAAGGTGGGAGACAATAAAGCAGCAGAATGAAACTTCAGCCTACAACAGAGCAAAAAGGGGAAAGAGGTCAGACAAGAGTCAAAATACCAAGTCTGGAAAAGGGTGATCAGCAGCGTGCCGGTTACAAAGCACTGCCCCTAAAGTTATCCCTAAACACGATGGATGCATCTGTTCTTTGGTTGCATAGAACTATGGCTCTTTCATTAATGCTTTGTGCCAGAGCAAAAGGGCTCGGCTCTGCATGTTGCAGTTCAGAACTGCTGGAGCTAGGAAGGAAGAAACCAAAGTCGTCGTGGGCTTGGGTGTGGGGCAGCCTCGCGAGGCTGAGCTCATCCATGCAGGCTGTGTCGCTAAGGGACCTGTGACACTTTAATATATTTGTCAGTAATTTGCAAGGCCTTGCTCAAAAGGATCCTCAAGACGTAACATTCAGCAGGGCAGGGAAGCGAAGCTCTATGGGCCTCAAGAGCTGTTCCCTGCCTAAGTAGGTGAATAAGGAAAGGGAGTGCAAAAGCTGAGAAGGCTGATAGGGTCGACACCTGCTTTTCTATTGCTCTATGAACATTGGAGAGTTGCAATAAAAAGACACTTAGAAAGTAATAATAAAATGCATAATAATAAGCGGCCTAAGGGACCTATGCTGCTGCTTGCTGGTGACCCCTGTGCATCTCTGCCATCCATGCTCCACCTAAAGGGCAGAGGTGTGAATGTGCAGCTCCCAGGGACTCGGGAATTGTTAGGAGGAGGGTTTCATTGGGGCACAGGCTTTCCCTGCTTTTCTGGAGAGTATCTTCTTTCTTTGTTATGTTGGAAAGTAGAAAGCATGAGGACCAAAAAAAAAAAAGAAGAAAAAAAAAGGGAGGTGAGAATAGGAGGTGAGGGGGCTCTATAGAAAAAGTTCCTAAGTAAAGGAAAAGGATAAAAATCCTCTCGCAGTCTGGTGAGAATAACACGTGGTGTTCTAGTTTCTGAGGGCACGGGTGAAGGGAGCTAGTGAGGATGCCAGAAAAAGAGTGCAGCAGGCGTCATTCCATGGTGGTGATCTACTTTCAAGCGATACCAGAAAAACCTATTAAATATATAACCTCGGTGCCCAGAAAAATGTGTTAAGAGGTTTATTCGTGTAGGAAAGCTTCATCTTATAAATATACATAAGGGGTTCTTTTTTTTCTTCTTCTTCTTCTTTTTGGATTTCCTATACAGAAAACATATTTGAACTGTAATTTCCCTTCTGGGAGGCTATACCAATTTATACTGCTTTCTGTCTGGCAAGACTGCTATGCCTGTGCTGCAAATGGGATAGCTCAGTGTGATGAGTCCTTCTCAAGACTTATCCCACTACATCCTCTTCCAAGCCTGATCCTGCAAAACCTTTGGCACGTGCCTAACTTTAAGAGGGCTGGTAATGTCACTAAATAGATGTGGGACTGCTGCATGCTGAACACGAAGTGTACTTCATGGTCAAAAGACCAGGGTGTCCCTGTTGAGGGGCTGCCGCTGGTTGACCTGTGAGGTGGGACCACATACAATAATGAGAGGTGGGTGCTGTTCTTTTAATTTTTCATCCTCTTCCTCAAACAAGCACTTTCATTCTGGGCCCTAAAGAGCCTCGGGTGGAAATGCTGTCACGGAGAAGAAAAAAAATCTGCTCCTTCAGTTTGCCACCTTCCTTGCTCAACAACTCTTTTGCCTCTTCAGTAGACAGAACCTGTCTCAGCTTGTCTGCCTTATCTACTAACAAAAGACCATCCATCTTTATGCTGACCACAAATAGATCTGTCTTTCATCTTCACATCCATCTTCTTTAGTCCAAAATAAAACACTATTCTGTTTCTTTGGTGTTTCCTTATGGGTGGCTGCCAAAATACAAGAGTAAAACAAGCCCTGTTGTCTTCCTCTCCTGACCTCCTTGTCCTGTGCCATGTGGCTGGGACACAATCTGCCCAGTTGTTCACACAACTGCTTTTCACTGCCTCAAAACAGCCATCAACTTTTTCTCTGACCTTGGCTGGTGATCACTTGCTGCAGATTTCCCTCAGAATGGTGCATGGTGCTGGGCTGGCTCATCCCACCCTCTGTTTCACTTTTTAAGCGAAGCACATACACTTCTCACACAATATCTGTGACTTGTCAAGCTCTCAGAGCAAGTCTTAGATTGTTTCTGAGCTACCTTTCCTGACCTGCTTTGCTCGGCATGGAGGTATGTGCTGGCTTTCCCTTCATGGTCCCTCAGACAAGTATCTTTGAGCTGTTGGAAGTGTTTTTGGACCTGCATGCCCATCCTTGCTTGGAAGGAAATTTCTGTGGGCATTCAAAGTTCTCTGTGAATATCTTCATCTCTTTTCTCCTGTATGATAGTTACCCTGTCATATATGACCACAAGTAAATAAAATGAATAACTACAAATGTAGACATGTTGGTTGCTTAATCATGATGACTAACATTGCTTCATCACTTCTTTATGCTCTTGTATCCAGATCCATCTACTATTGCTTTGCTTACCAAGTGATAACTGTGAATCAGGGCATTTCCCTCTCCCCTCTCTGCCCCACCTGTGCAGGGGCTCTGATCAATGCCTATTGCTCCTAGGGTCTATGACAACTTGCAAAACCATCCCATTCCCCCAAAATGGGGTGATTCATGTTCTGCTAGTAGAAGGAAGCTTCCTATTATGAATGTAATGGCCCATCCCATGTGCATGAATTGTGAAATAATGTGATGATACCATACTTATGTTACAATGCAGTTGGCTTTGACTGCTCAGGTGAAAGTAGAGCTAGTTTAGAACCAGGTTGCAAAATTCCTCCTGCCCTGCTCCTTGTTGGTCCCTCCATGCTTGCAAAAGGCCCATTCTACTTTATATTTCCAAAAGTGATTTGGCTTTTTTTTTTTTTTTTTTTTTTTTTTTCTGACAGATTTATGTCTCAGAAGTATGATGATGATGATATCAACTGTAGGCTTTGGGGGCTTTATCAGGACCTTAGAGTTGAGTCTGTCTCTGCTTTTCCTGCAACCTGGTCTGAGTACTAGTACCATTACTGACAACTCTTCCTCTTCTGGCAGGGGCATTTTCCAGGGAATTCACAAAGCACTACAAGGAGTGTTATTTTTGCTATTAGGGTGGAAATTGAAGAAAAGAGGGGTAATTCTAAAGGTATTAAGAGGTAATTCTAAAACAAGTCAGCAGGAAAGCTGAGGCAAAAGCGAGGGCTGTTTTGGGCTCTTCCCCACTGCTGTAGCCAGCTGGCGGGATTCCTGCTTTCCATGGAGCATGTCCCTGTGGGTGAGGGCTGATGCACATGGATCCGCAGCAGGAGACGCCCCTTCTTCAGCCCCGGCTGCCCCATTGCCGCGCAAGCTCTGTCTGGAAACGGCTGTTTCCAGAGGAATTCAAACAGCACTCAGAAGAAAACAAAGCAGAACGAATAGCGGTTCTCGAAAAGCCGTTAGCAAATTCCAGGCTGCAGAGTCCAAAGCCATTTTAGGGCATGTGATGATCCCCATCTCCCCTCTCCCTACTCTCCCCTCCAGGAATAAGGCTCTGTTACAGTTTATCTGTCAAAGGCAGTTAGAAAGGGAATCTGGCACGTGTTTTACTGGAGCAACGCTTCAGATTTTCAGTTTGCAGATGCAGTTCCCACAGCCCTGCTCTCAATCTCATTTAACATTGGGCAGACTGGTTGGGATGGTCTCGGAGGGGTGGACACACACTGTCCATGCTATCTGGTTAGGGAGATTTGGCTAGCAGTGAGTAAAAGCCATTTGTGTGCCGGCAAGGGAGCCTGCCTGCAAGATACCCATGTCCTTGGTTCTCCACTGCTCTGTCCCTGTGCCTTCTTTTCCATCAGGGCCAAGTGGGTGTAAGATTAAGTCTCCCGGATTTGGTAACCATCTGTATCAGGGCAAACTTTTGGCACAGCAAGCGCTTTAAGGCGACAAGTTCCTGAGGACAGCAAATCTGCTCTGGCAATAAGCATCCTGCCAACCTGTTGCCTCTTCTTTCTCCTCCTTTGCACAGCATTTAACAGGGACATGAGTAAAGAGGAGATGAAGATCTGTGTCCCCATTTCATTCTGGCGTGTAGGTTTGCTTCCTTACCCGCCTGCTTTTTTTGTTGCAAGGGCAGCACAGGGATGCTTGGGCAAGCACCTACCCACAGTTCATCCCGAGGGAAGTAGCAGCCCTGGCCCTGACAGTGCCCTAATTTAAAATACCTGTCTGCAGCACTAATGCACAGACCTGTTGCCTCCCTGGGGACACTCTCAGAGCTGCAGAGTCGCAGGCAATGAGTCATTCGCTGTGCAGTAGAAAAGCCATTTGCTGCCTGCCTCTGTAGCAGGCTTGCTGCCCGGTTTGGGGAAGGAAGGGCAAAGCCTGCACTGTTTGGGGCCTGCTGCCCCCGGCCTTATGCACCTCAGGGTGACCAGTGAAATGCTGAGGGAGAGAGCTTGAGCTGCAAAGCTTTGGGATTGGGAGCGGGGCTGAGACCTAAGCTAAAGTAGGACTTGGGCAAGCTGTGGGTGCTTGGACCCAGAACCGAGCACTGTGCATCTGCGTACCTCCTGCCCCCACTTTTCTATAGCCACAATCCCTTTTTTTCCCCTTTAAATCTGGAATTTCCCCGGATGCCTGTCATTCTGATCTGTGTACGTGCTCAGAACAGATCCAGTCTGAATAGGTAAGTGCCTAACATCTTTCTGAGCCGTCTTAGGATTAAAAAAATAAAGCGAATGACATTTACAGGGCTGAATCTGATAAGCAAGCTCCAAAGGTGCCCAAGCAGAACTTGGCAGGATCCAGAGCCTAAACTATTACTTTTTTTTTTTCCTTTCTCAAGAGAAAAAGTTGGAGGAGAGGATGAAAAGGAGAAGCAAGTCTCATAATTTAGCATTCGGGGGCTAGCTAGAAGGTGAAAGTCCTGGGCTTTCACCCTGTTCTCATGAATATTTTATATTTTACATAATGACTCTTAAATGTAAAATGCAAAGCCATCTTGGGAGCAAGGGCACAGAGTCCCAGGCTTCCTGCTCCTACATGAGTCCCAAATCACTGTGTTATTGCATGGAGATAATCAGAACATGCAGCAAAATGCAAACAGAAGTTGCCGCTATCTCCTGAAATCTGCTGTCAAGCCCAAATAGTATTGAGAAAGGTATGGATTGGCGTCAATCACAGAAATGAAGGTGTGGACTCTGGAGCCTAATGATTATACATTTCTTCTGCAGTAACAATCAGCATGCTTATCATGGCTTGCTGGATGAAAGACATAATTCAAAATAAATGGGACCAGTAGAGAGACTGCTTTTTTTTGTGCAGTTGCCCAGGACTGTTTAGAAAGAATCCAGACACACCCAAAGACTCTCACACATTTCTTTCTCTTCTATATATTTCTGTATAGAAATGTAAAGCACGACCAGGAGCTGAAAGTCTTGTGGGATGGGAGGTTAAAAGTGCATTTTTCAGAGGTGTTTTTTCCTTAACCATTGAAGCATCAATTTTTGCTGGTTGACATTGGAGGGAAAAAAAAAGGTTTTGAGGGGAAACATTCTTTTGCTAATTTTTCTATGTTGCTTCTCTACTCATTGGGGAGGGGGAAAAATGTGAACTGCTGCTCCATCAGTAATTGCAAGGGCTGAGTTCAACATGCTGCACCTCATTATGGCACATACTTAAAGTGGTGGAAGTTTGAATCAACCAGCAAAACATCACAAAGTTGGAACTTGAGCCTGATTTTTGATAGCTCGGGCTCAAAAGTCTCACCTCTGGACTTGTGCATCTTTGGGAAACACCTCTCACTCTGCACCTACTTTACAGCTCGGAGCTGCTGCACATTTCTCAGTGTAACCTCTCCCTAATGTCGCTTCCAAGCTGGTAGCACAATGATTTTCCTTGAAGACAGATCATAACCCCAGGCGCAGTGTGACATCAGACACAGGCAAGTTTATAATGAAACTGGCACACTCTTCTGTCAAGCAACAGTTAAAAGAAAATCTGCAGAGGGATTAGCTGCTGTACACTGTGGTGCCTGCTGACAGATGTCTTGAAAATCTGGAAACACGTTGATCTGTCTTAACATAGGACTTTTTTTGGTGCTCCCTCCTCCTCCTTCTCCTACTGCTCCACCCATGGCACGAATGGAAATTCCTTGGCATCAGCGGTGCTGCCTGGGAATTGTCTTGGAGCCTGAATTTGCCACAGACTGCCATACAGATCTGCGGGTGCAACACAGGCTGAGCAAAGTCCAAATACTTAGATGAGCTGCAGATGCCAGCTTCAGCACTGCTGCTTTCTGCCAGGGCAGTTAGGATTTTATCTGTGTTTCAAACTGCAACGTCTCAGCTCATTTTAAAGTAGCCTAAATGTTGGCCATTAAATATAAATACCTTCTTTTTCCTCTGGGTGAAACTGATGTTGAAAACTTCACAGTGTAAATAAGGTCTGGGGAAAATGTTTTGGCCAATGTTTCAGTCAACTTGAGTGTCTCTGGCCATTTTCCCTGCCCTGAAATCTAGCTGTGTCCCCTTTTCCCATGTGAGCAATGTAGCCTGGAGGTGGTGATCTCCCTCCAGCAGTGCCGGAGTTCAGGACATGGAGTCAGCCATCAGACCCTCAGTTTTATAGATTTCATGGCATGGTCTGGGGCAAACCACACAGGAGAACCCTGCAAGGGGCCTTTGTTTCTGCGTGTTTTGATTTCTCATTGCTCATTCCAAAACTCTCGGTGGCGCCTCATGGCGCTGAAGTGAGAGGGACGTGGTTGCACACACCCCGCGCTCCAAGTGATGCATTTTTTAAGCTGTTCTTCATCTCTGATCAGCGTTGCTGCTCTGTAAGAGGGAGTCACTCCTGCAAATGTAGTTAAATCTCCTCCCTTCTTTTTGCGTCTG
Organism: Crypturellus tataupa; assembly: GCA_034781795.1. NCBI lineage: Eukaryota > Metazoa > Chordata > Aves > Tinamiformes > Tinamidae > Crypturellus > Crypturellus tataupa. Next base: position 132,495 of record JAWLRI010000171.1, on the reverse strand, counting down.
TTTTCCTCCTGCGAAAGGAGGCCGTGGTTCCTCCTGCCTTGTGCAGGAGTGGGGAGCCTCCCGTCTCACTGACAGCAAGACAAGGGCCTGGCTTGCTTGGCTGGACCAAGTGCTCTTCTTGCTGCCCTGCAAGCTGAAGAGGTCGAACGGCCTGAGACATAACTCGCATTAAAACTCTTCTCCGCTCTCTCTGTCCTGTAACAGAGTCAAGGAAATGCACAGTGGAAAGGGCAGCCCCGAAACTGCTCTGATGCCATTAGCCATGCAGGTTACCTACTGCCTGCAAAAAAATATAAAGTTTGCAGATCTCTCTTAGGCCGTCATTGCTCCAGCTGTTGCTCACGAGGACCTGGTGCTGAAGGGTGTGTGGCATTTTGTGCTGAATAATTCCTCTTGTCCTCTCTAATTCCACAGTTCTTTTTTGCCAAACTCTCTTTATTTGAGGGCTAGACAACAGTCCAGCAGAGGACAATCAAGGCTGGATGATCACATCATTTTGCTTCCCTAAGGCCAAGGATGCAATTCCCAATCGTGGCTGCCGCATGACAACAACATTTGACAGTCCCAAGCTTTAGGAGACACCTACCCTAATGGCCTGGCGCACACAGCACCCACCTGCTCTCGCCTGTTGACGGAGCTTCTTACACTCTTCCTGAGAAAAGGGAGGGCAGACAGATGAACCAAGCCAGTCAGTGTGCCAGCTAGTGTTATCCTTCATGGGCAGAGGGAAAGCAAGCCCGAGCAGCTTGTCAGTGCCAACAGCATCATGAGAAAGACCGTGGGGCGGGCAGCAGCCTCGTGGCTATATCATCAGCCTTGTCTCAGTCATGCCCGCCACTGCCGGCTAGGACAGCGATCCAGCTGCCAAGCAGCAGCCACGCGGCCCGGCCGCAATGATCCAGCCGCTTCTGGCGATGGCGCTTGTGAATGACCTGCTTGTGTTCGGCGCCTGGATCCGCCTCCCTGGAAAGCCTCTTCCCGTGACCTTGGACTTGAGACACTTTTGTCTTTCAAGTGCCGGCGTTGTTTGAGCTCGCCAAGTCACACTAACAAACCGCATGAGCAGACGCATATCCCCAGGGAGCCAGAACCCGCTGCGAGAGCTGGAAACGCTTGAGCCAGTGCTCATGCTGGCTGCCTCACTGGGATCAAGAAAGTGGCCCATCCGAGCCTCAGTTTCCCTGCTGGTATCATAGTGACGACAAGATTTTCCTCAAAAGACTAATGAGCGTTTGCCAAGCTCCCTGATGAAGAGCGTTCATACAATTGCTAAGCTATTTTTTACGGGGGTCAGGGAGGTGAGCAAGTGCAAAGGTGATGAGGCTTTTGAAACACAGGTTCTCATTAAGTCTTTAGCTCACACAGTGCTTATTATAATCTAATTTGACTGGAATTGGATTAATCTTATAATGCTATAATGTCATTTCCATGGTTTTTTATATTTTTATTGTTACTATGCATTAATGCAATACCCTGCAAGAGCTCTGAGAAGAGGATGTGAATGCTTAGTGAATCGCTGATAACATTTTGCAGTGCATTTTTATGCTCCTGTTAGGCTCATACATTGTAAAGTCACACAGTACCCATAAATACTAAGAATGCACCAGATTCATCTTGAATTATATTGCAACAGGCTTCACTTGCTCAAGAAAAGCATTCGGAGCCAAGAAACCAGGCTTTGGCCCCTGGCTTGTCCCTGACCTGCTCGGTGAGCTTGCTTGAATCACTTCTGCTTGTATTTTCTTCCCTGCCTTGCTCCATCTTGGCTCCTCTGTTTGAGGTGGAAATAGTGTGTACATGCAGGGATGTAGTGGGTCGCCAGTCTATATCCCATGCCCTCTAGAAAAGGCTTCTTTTATCCTTAAACTTATTTTTTGTTTGTTTTTGTAAATTTATCCTGAAAGATGCTTTTTTTCCTGTCCCATGTCTTGTATTTCTTAATTAACATTTTTTCCCTTGCTATTATTTATTTCTCTAGTTATAAATCTTTTGAAGCATTCGGATGAAAGATCTTTATCCATTTAAAGATGCTCAAAGTTTACTTCAAAATAGCCCCACAGTGCTTGCTCTAAATTCTCGTTGGCACATCTACGAGGACATATAGCAGGAGACTGCATGCGAGAAATACTAAGTAGGCTCAGTGGTATTACCCTGAATGACGCTTCAGCCCTAAAATCATCTGAGAGAAAAAAAGTATTTTCTATCAACCCTTATCATCACCTCTGTTCTTCTTCCAAGTCTTGAAGACAGTCTTGATGTAATTGAAGCTTAAGGGCTGAAGCGCGAGCTTCATTTTCAGCGTGAATATAATACTAACCCTTTCTCTTCTGCGCTTCTCTGATTATTCTGTTCTCTGGCTCCTCTGTTGTGAGTGTGTGACGAAGCTGCAAGTCAGACCCCCCACTCTGAAAATGTTTCCATGGACTGATAATGTGCAGCCGTGGTGGAGTTTGCTGGGTCCCGAGGTGCTAGCTGCCAGTGTGTCCGCTCCCAGTGCATCTGCCACGGCAGCCAGGCCGGGAAACTAGTCCGTACGGTGACACGCACAGCGCCTGCCTGGCCTCTGCTGCATGCGGCCCGCAGTGGCTTGACACGGTTTAAGAGGTGGCTTGGTGCTGCACTGGTTTCTGCCTCTCTGAGCGGCTCAGACCAGTTGGTTTCCTCCTCTGCGACACATGCCCTGCTGTGCATGCCAGCAGCAGGGTGTCCTGTGAAGGGCCCCGGCGGGGTCTGAGCCCTAGGAGGATGCCTTGCTCCTCTACCTCTGCTGCTCATGCTCTCGTTTCTTACTTCACGAACAAACGAGCCACGGGAGGATTCGTTTGCAAGGGCATCTGAATGTCCGCCCCCTTGAGACAGCCTCTCTCGTTCATCTTTTATTTACAAACGCCACGAGCCCCAGCCCCAGGGTGGCCGCATTCGTGCGGTTTCGTGCTTCCCGGGCACGGCCCCCGCGCCGCGCTCGAGGTGCCGGCGGCCCCCCGCGCGGCGGCGGTGAGCGGGGGGACGCTCGTGGCCGCGCCGCCCCCCCGGGCGCGCCTCCGCACCTCCACGTAGCGGCCCCTCCAGGCACACGCACACGCTCTCCTGCCAGCCCCCCGGGCGCGTAGACTGTGGCGTCCGTTTGCCGATGAACTGCATGAAAGAGCCGTTAAGCCTGGAGCGCCTGGGAGCCGGGAGTAAGCTGTGCTCCTCCTCACCTTCCTCCTCCTCCTCTTCATCATCTTGCCACCACCAGCAGCAGCAGCAGCAGCAGCAGCAGCCCGCGCTGGCCATGGCTACGGCGCTGGCGCCGGGGCAGGCTCGCTCCTCCCTGGAGTCCGCCAAGCACCGGCTGGAGGTGCACACCATCTCCGACACCTCCAGCCCCGAGGCCGCAGGTAAGCGCGGGGCGGCCGCCACCCTCGGGCCCGCCCGGGAGCCCCGC
>JAWLRI010000171.1:85698-128617 GCA_034781795.1 Crypturellus tataupa | reverse complement strand
CATCTGGTGTCGTCCCGCCGCTGGTGCCCGCTCGGCGCGTGGCCCTGCAGAGCCGCGGAGAGCGCCGCGGGATCCCGCCGTTCAGCGAGAGGTGCCGTGGCAGTGCCGGCTGCCTTCCCAGGCGCTCGGGAAGAGCGGAATGCAACGCAATTAAAGCACGTTTCTGTCCGTCTTCGCAGCAGCCCGTGTGGCTTAGTGCTAGTGAGTCAATAGGAGCGTTAGTGGAAAACGTACAGTGCAGTACCTTCACGCTCCCTTTTGCCAGCGTATATCCAGGGAAGCCTTAGGGTTTGCTTTGATTTGCCTTTTTATTAGTCAGATTTTCTGCCAGCATTCGTGCTCCAGAAGGAAGAGGAGCAGAGCTGACAATCTTATTGTCTTAAGAGTTGTCACATGCCTACTCTGCCAATCTGGAAACTGTGTCTTTGCTTGAATTGCAGTTGCGCTTCCACGTCTCTAATTTGCGTGTGTGTGAATGCACGCATGTGTGGCTTTTCGTACTGCCTGCCTGTCTTTAGGGAAGAAAACGAGAGATGACCCTTTGAAATGGCTTTGGAGAGTGTTCAAACTTCCTGTAACCAGTGATTTTCTCCGCCCGGTTCACTGGAAAGCCTCTGAGAGCTAAGTTTATCCAGGATGGCTTTTCTCTGTGGTTACAGGCAGCCTGTCCTAGCCTGCAAAAAGGGGGTAGAAGAACTGAGGTCGCCGTGCTGGCTGGCTCGCCTTAGAGCAAAGAATCCCTCCGGTCAAAGAACAGTAACACCCTCCTGGATCGAGTCTTCCTAATATGGAGCACGCGGGTGCCCGCCCGCCCGCCGCGGGGTGGCCCCGGCCGATGCGGCGCCGCCGCGGCAGAGGGCATCGCCTTGCTGGGTGGAGGAGGCCGTGCGAGGCGGTGCGGGAGCGGCATCGTGCCCCGCTGCTGCCGGCCTGCCCAGCCCCGCGGCCTCGCTCAGCGGGAGCGCTACTCGGTGCCCATGGGAGGCAGCCCTCTGCCTTCGACCGAGGGCTGGGTGCAACTTTCCTTTGTCCGCCGCGGCGGGCTTGGTGCGAGGGGTCTTCATCACCCAGAGAGCTGGCTGCTTTTCAGCAGTCCCCCAGTCCCAGGTACACACTTGCTTCGTAAAAACACAGTGCCACATAGCCCCTTACTTTAAATATAAACCCTTAAAAAAAAAAAAAAAAAAAAAAAAAAAAAAAAACTAGGCAGTGTACTCCCTGCGTGTGCTTGGAATTAGTTTTCTTTTGGTGTTTTTCACCTGGTCTTCCTTGAGCAGGTGATGGGTATTTGCCGTGCGGCTGACTTTAATGTAACCTCCTCTGACAATGCCTCCAAGCCCACGGTTGCAGAGAAGCGCTTTAAGTTGCTGTTTTTCAAATCAAAGCATCATTTGACTTTTTTGGGAAAGGCTGGAGTTAAAAGCTTTATTTCAGAATATAAGTCTATGACTGGATAGTAATAATGAGAAAAAAGACTGTAGCTTTTCAGTCAAGTAATGTTAATGTTTTGATATAAGGCTAAGGTGCTATGGGGTAACTGTACTGAAAGAAGTACAACTAATTTTTTCCTTATCCTTTTGCAGACTCATTAGAATCACTAAAGGAGGAATCGTGGTTATGGAAAGAGTTGGTGAATGATTTAGTGTAGGATATCAAGCCTTAACCAGCTATTAGAATCCGAGTAACTGCAAAACCAGAGTTGAAAACCCACATCTGGCATGTGGGTGTAACATTTGTAGATCTCTGCTGTTTTTTTCCCCCTTGCTGCAGTGTTTGTTACAGGATTCTTTAAACAAGTGGCACTTCATCACAGCAAGTACAAAATGGGAAAATAGAACAAGTGCTGTAAATAATCCTCATGCAGTGATGAGACCATTAATACTTGTGCCAGCTAGTGCTAATCCTATGTGTAGATGCAAGATTTACCTTATTTTTTATTTATTTATTTTTTCAGGGATGCATAGTCTGATTCTACTCATATTTATTGTGTAATATATAGGAAGCACAATAGGCTTCTGGGGAATGCTGAATTCATTCATGCTGGTGACTGGTTTATGAATAGTTCTGTTTCCGAGTCTCCTGCAGTACCCAGAATACCACCTGTGAATGCAATTTACAGCTCTTTGTGTTCAAACATTGCATATGTATGTATGTACATAGACTCATTACCCTCTCCCTCTCTCTATTCATGCATAGTAATTGGTGATTTATTGGTGATTCCTACGGAGGAGCGGAGCCAGCGTAAGGTCTTGTGCCTGCAGATCGCCTGTAATTGGCATATTGGGCTGAAATAACGATCCTGAGGTGGCTCCTGGAGAAGTGAGGGCTGCCCAGTGGGAAGGGAGCAGGCTGAGCAGTACCCGTGCGTGGTCTGGCCGCTGCTCGCGCGCTCTGCTCTTGCTCCCGCATGCTTTGTCGCTGCCGCTGAGCCGGGAGCAGACGGGAATTGAAAGAGAGCAGTGGCTGCAGCACGAATGTGGGTGCGATGTTGCTGAGTGCCCTTTGGTTGGAGGGGAACGGAGGACTGAAAGAGCAGAGTGAGTGTTTGCACGCACAGCATTGGGAATGGTTGTTTAGTGAAGCTCGAGGCCGGGGGCACTGGTGGCGCCTCGCCTGCCCTGCGGCGTGTTGTTAGCAGCACTGGCCAAGATCACATCTTGTCCATCTGCCTCTGCCCCGGGTGTGCTACCGCCAGCCGCCTTCCTGCAGCTGGATTGTGCTCCTGGTGTCCGTGCCCCTGCTGTATCTGGATCGCCTCCCGAGGCTGTGTGGGGTCTGCACTGATCCCGCCGGCGCTGCGACTCGTTCCTTTCAGGGACTGTGTGGGGATGAGGCTCTGGAAATGACACGGACTGGGTGTCTGTTGCTGCCCGTGGTTCAGTGTCGTCTTGGGGCGCCCTTGTGCGTTCAGAGGCCGAGCGCCTCTTGATGCTGTGCCGCATCGTCGGCGCCTGCTTGGCAGGCAGGCGCGGGGCCAGTCTGTGTGGCATCCTGAGGTTTGCACAGGACGCTTTGGTTTATGTGTGTTGTTGTCTTCCAGCTGACCTTCCGTCAAGTTAGACTTTTTTATTAAAGCGGTCTTTATTGTAAATCGAATACGTACTTGGAGCATTTTTAACAGATCTATTATAAAAAGTGAAAGGCAGAATAAACAGCTGTGCACACCACAAAGAGGGCAAAATGAAATAGAGGGTCATGCAGTGTTTGGGAAGGGGAGACTTATTGAATGTTTAGCAGCAGGGAATGGCTTAAAACATTTTAAAACTTCTTTTCTTTTTTTTTTTTTTTTTTCTGTCTCTCTCGGCCTTTTTTTCTAGTTCTACAAAATCAATTGCAGGTTCAGTAGTTGTCCTAAAGGCTATAGAGTCTGATGTGAAGCCAGAGGTGTATTAGTGGCTTTAACACCCTTGGATGAATCAGAGAGCTATAACCTGAAAGACTTTTTCTTGCTGTGTGATAGTTAGCAATCTGCAGAGCCTGCTCGGGAACTTCTTGCACCAGGAAAACTGACTGAAAGGCAGGGGAAAGCATTTCAAATACAATTGAGTGGTGTTCTTGTTGCTAGGGTTTTTCTGCTTGTGATTTGACTTGTCTGATTGTATCAAGGACATTTAGGCCCTAGAGCTAATGTCTGGAGAACAGCAATATTGTGACTTGCCTCTGGCTTTTAAGTTACTAAATGCTCCTTAATACAAACCTGCTAAATTTGTTTTGACACCGTTCTTATATGGGCAGCTCTATTCTTACTAGGCCTCCTAAGAAATAGCTCTCTGGTTAACTGTTCAGAGACATTTAACATCTGTTTCTTATCAGCTATGCAGAGGCTAATAATACTGATGTCTTTCTGGACAAGAGAGGTTCAGTTAAATTGCATTGCAAAGAAGTTCAGTCTATAGCTGCCTTCTGTGGGTCTAGTATGTCCATGGGTCTACATGTAATTTCCAACTCTGATCTATTGCTTACCCTGGTTTCATCACTGAACTAAGAACATGTTTTCAAATGATGTATGTTAGTAAGCTTTTTGTCATTAGGAGATTTAATTAGAAAATGGCAATGAGACAAGAGGAAATCTTGCCTTTCTAGCTGCTGCTGAAGTCACATTTCAATAATCTGAGAGTAATTGAACATGAGCACAAAAACAAACCATCTCAGCTAAATGAGAAGAGGCTTTTCCAGAAACAGGAGTGCATGGTACTTTCACAAGCACTTAAAACCAGCACTGCTCCTGAAGGGAGCTGCTCCATGCTTGTTCCTGCCTAGCATAAAGAAGGGAGGGTGCAGGCAAGGCTGCTGCCATGGGGAACTGGTTTGAGTGTTGAAAACGAACTCAGCAGAAGAAAAGTAAATATGCAGAGGTATTGGGGAGCTTGGCGGCAGACTTCAATGAATCTCTGTATCTCCAGGGTTCTGTAGACGTTAATGGGAGCCCAAAGAAAGCAGTGTCCTGGGGAGGCAAGGGAGTTTGCAGGTTCCCTTGGCAGAGCTGCTGGGTCGTGGTGGTTTGTGGAGTGCACGGCAGAGCTTTGGCACTGTGGGTCCTGGGTGCGCAAGTGACTCCTCAGTCTCGCCAAGTAGGTGAGGTAGGTTAAGTGTCTTACATCATCTGCTGCATGAACAGGGCCAGGTAGTTGCTGCTACCAGGCCAGCCTTGGGTAGCATTTATGCTGCAGTTCCTGGCTGAAGCTGTTGCCTGTACCCTCCAGGGCGACTACTTTCTAATTCTTATCTGTTGCTTGCGTTTCCTTGCTGCCTCCAGGTACATTTGCTTTGTGCTAGGTGAGAGGTCTGTATGCAAGGAAGTGATAGCCTATTGTTATGTGGTTTGGAGTAGGGAAAAGATGACAGAGAAGGCAAATGAAAGAGCCTGGGGGGAGAAGGAGGAGGAAAGATGCAGGTTGGCTCTGGAGTTTGGGTCTTACCTAATGCTGGGTCTCCCACCACCACACTTTGAAGTGTGAGGCTCTTGAATGCGAAAGAGATGTGGATAGTGAGGATCCGTGTTTGTGTTCTCCTTCCAGAGAGATGTACTTACCGCCGTGCTTAGCTGACTTCTTCCTTATCCAGTGATTAAACTACTGATTCCATTTGGATTTGAAAACTTTTCCCTGCTTCTTCTGTCCTTGCCAAGACTTTGTCCATCAGGAAGAAGTTGCAGTTGTAGGAATAAGGAGATACCTGTGGTCTTTCTGGTAACAAAGCTGTCTCCAATAAGACATTAGAAATCATCCAGATCCAGAACATACACTCTGAAGACATGTCTGTCAGCTTCCCAATCACTAGCTACATCTAGTATTACTCAGGTAACTGTTGTTTGGTTTGGTCTTCTGAGTTTTGCTTTTTTGTTCCTTGCAAAGCAATTCCCTGGGGAGACTGACAAGTTGGTTTGTGCCTTGTTCACCCCTCTGTTCCTTACTCTACCTGTGAAACCAGCAATGTACTGATGGCTTCATTGCCCAGCAAGCACATTCCTTTACAGAGTCTTCCCTATTACAGGGCAACTGGTGATACATCTGACTTTCCTGCCCTGGTCTTTCTGCCTGTGTTGAACTGTCACCTTTATGGCATTTGGTCTTTGTTCGGAAAGTCAATGATCTTGTTAAAGGGAGAGGGAGCACAGGGTGAGGTACGTGTGTTATTCTACGGACTCTGTAGAGCTAAATGAGTGTGAAGTTTTTGAGAACTCTGTGAGGTACCAGGCTGCTATGTGAAGCTGGAGATTCCTGAGACTGGGGAAAAATGGAGATGTGAAGATGGGATGCTTAGCCCCACCCCAGAAGGAAGAGCTTTTTCTGCTTATGTCTCAGGCAGAGAAGGGCTCTGATATCTTATTGCAGCATTGGTATGGAGGCTTGGCTGCTTGAACAAATGAAATTTTTTACTTCTCAGGTAGATTTTGCTATCACCATTCATCGTGATTGCCAGAGACATAAGAATCTGCCCTGGTTCCTCCAGATCCTTCTGAAAGTGGAGCTGAACCTTGAGCAAGAGCCACAGGAGAAGACAGATCTGTGACAGAAAACTGAAGTCATCCAGAAGCTTGCTGCTCCACAAGACTATGCTGCCAGGATCTGGCACTTATTAACTAAACTTATCCAGTACCTAGTATCTAGCCATAGGGCTGTGGCTGTTTGCCAACCTAAAATTAACATTCAGTGTTGGGCCTTGTTGGTTCCTTCTTGCTGGCTTGAAATGCAAGCTGCCACCACGCATGTGTGCAAACCCTTCTTCTAGCCTTGTTTCTACTTACAGCTATGTAAAGTCTTTGTGGTAATTATAGTACTTACTAATATTTATTACTTTCTGAGCAATTATCTGAACGCATTCATTTCTGGTATGCTTTCAAAGTACTCAGCCTGCTCACAGCATATAGCCTTGTCTCCCTAGCACTGTGCTTTCTACTCTCCCTTTCCTTCACAGTTTTTCATCCTCAATTTCCTTTGCCTCCTAAATATGTTTTACTTTCACTTCCCAAAGATTCCTGCGCTCTGTCTTCCAGCTTTACCATCTAGTCCTGCTGTGGAGGCGATGTCTTTTCTCCTTCTTGCAGGAGTTTGTTGTTTAACCCCCCTGCCTGGTGCTAGGGTACTTGCAGGGGAGGGCATGGATACGGATAGAAACAGGCTGGCATCATGCCATCTCTCAACTTTCTCCTGACTGCTCGTGGCCTGCAGACAATACCTTAAGAGCCACCGCTGAAGGGTTTGACCTTTATGCCTGCAGTGTTATCCAGCATCTACAGCAGGAGTCTGAGCATGCAAATTCCAGCGCTCTTTCTTCTCCTGATCTGTGATATAATTGTAGACAAGTTGCTCTATCTCTGCTCTCTGTGCCTGAAAATAGAGGGAGCGTCTTGAAAGGTACCCTGGGGTTTTTGGAGGAAAGGTGCAGCACTAGGGTTAAAGTTTTGCTCGCTGTTGTTAAACAAGCAGGCCGCTGCTTCCTTACGCATGTTGGGAGTGCAACGCAGCAGAGATTGTTATGCCCTGATTGATTTTGCTGTTGATGTTGGGAAAACAAGACATTGATTTTTACTTTGAGCTCTCCGGTGCTACTTACCTGCGCACATTTTCTCCAGCCGTCTCAGTGCAAGAAGGCTTTTCCTGTACGAGGGGGCTCCATAACCGTTGCGGGCAACGGCCCATGTGGCTGTGGCTTGGAGCTGCTGTGATTCATCCCAACCCTCAGTGTTACAGCGGCTCAGTTAATCTGTGGGTCACTGACACGTAGAGAGCTGTTATGTCTAATCAGTCCCATGCCAGGAGCTAGTTGACGGTTAAATCTAATCCAGTGTGTGTAGCTGCCAAAACCTTTAAGTTGCCAAGCCCTAGCTCCTTTCTGCTGTAAATAAGGCAGACCTGAAGAAGATCCGCTCCAGGTGTGCTCTCTGCCCCAGGGACTGGAGCTCAGCCCTGGACTGGGGTGCTGCTTCCCTGGGCCATGGGTTGTGGGTCCCTGCCCCATGGGCAGAAAGGCTAGGTAGGTGGGAAGTGAGCAGTTGGGAGGAGGAACTAGAGGCTGGAAAGCAGTGAAAGCCCAGAGGTCCACTAAGGAAAAACATGTCTCTGTGTGCCTTTCCCCAGCCAGGTGGCAGAGCTGCCCATAGGCAGCAGAGCACCAGGAGTTGGGCTGGGGCTGTGGTGGGCCGGCCACCTTCCCTCGCCTGTCCCTTAGCTTTCAGTTAGTGGATGGGAGGCATCGGAGGTGGGAGAAAGGGCAGGTAACTTGCTCCCGTGTAACTCTGGGAGTAAATCTACCTGCTTCTCTTAGCAGAAGGCAGATTCTCAATAGTTCTTTCCCCCAAATCTTCCTCTTGTCTAAGTGTCGTGAGAGCTGTGTTCAGAGGTAGACTCATATGTTGTTAGAGTGCAGGATGGTGCTGCCTCTAGTCCTGCTGGTTAGTCCTTTGCTGAGGTGCTTTGTTTTGTCTCATCTTTTTTTTTTTTTTTTTTTGTTTGTTTGTTTCTTGTTTTTTTGTTTTGTTTTGTTTCTGTGCCCTTCCGCATTTTCCAATTATGCTGGCAGGTCCCTTCTTTAGCTCTGGGGTAAACCCTTTCTCCTCAACAGTAAGAGCTCTTCTGTGGTATGCTTAAAAATACATCTTCAGTGGTGGAAGAAAATGTGAGAGAGCTGAGGCAAAAAAGTTGCTTCCACTGCAGATTCTTTTAGCTTTGCGGGGCAAGCTGTGGGAAGCCAATGTCCCTGTTATCTTTTCCATGGAATAACTCTGCAAAAGTAAAGGACGGATGCAGCTGATGGCTGTACGCACCAGGCTGCTTCGACTTGGGCCACCTCCAGGAGCTTGGCATGGGAGCCTTGCTGTGCTCTAACCACAGTGCAAAGGATGGGAAACGCTTACTGAAGCAATTAAACACAGACTTGCTTTTGGTCACAGCGCTTACATGTTTGTGCTGAGTCAGGTCACAAGACCTGACATGTCCCCTAGGGGAACTGTAATGTGAGCAAGGGGTTGTTGGCCCACACTCAGGGAGGTGGCACCTCAGGAGCTTGCTACCCTGTGGTGGCCAGATGTCACCACTGTTTCTTCTGGGTACTGTCTGGGATCCACATACCTGGATGCCAAAGCCGGGTGGCTCAGCCCTGTGCTGGACTTTTGCCTGGCTTGGTTTTGAGGAGTGTGTAGAGATGAAAGGAGTGAGTGTGAGGAAACATTCACCATGCATCAAATAAGTAATAGCTGCTCTAACAAATCCTTCAGGAAGTGTTACTAAAAGCATCCTCATGATCCAGATGTAATGGGCATGGGCAGGAGCCTTGAAAAACAATCTTTTGGGAAGCTCCAGACAGGATTTTGTTTGTTGTGTGGAAGAGGAAAGCTGGTGTATTGCCTTAGGGGTGTGTGAGGTGGTGGGAGCTGGGGCCTTTGGGGCATGATGATGCCAGGAGGTACTGTGCACTGGGGAGAGCTGGGGGAGGCAATAGGTGAGGCTTTGGTTTTATATATACTTGGGAACATTCTTGGGCGACCTGGCCCAACACCTACTACTGCTGGTATTGCAGAAGTGTAGATCACCATCTATGCAGCTGCGCACAGGCCACTTATATCCCTAAAAGAGACTTCCCAAGGAAAGGGTAGTTTTCTTTATGGAGATCTGCGGTTTAGTACAAGTAGAGAGAGATGGGTGGAAGAGTGGCCTCAGACGAGGTGAGACCCTGATGGGTGCTCTCAAATGTGGCCTCTGGCAGTGTGTGCTGGAGGCCAATGGCCCAGACTCCAGTGGCTAGTGCAGGGTAGCGATGTTCAGCCAGTTTGCCGTGATGACCCTTGCTGACATGCTAAAATCTAACCTCCTCTTAGGGAGTGGCCTAGAAGAGAAGAGGAGGACTGCTTCTTGGCCATAAAAATGAGGAGCTGTTTTATCAGGATAAATTACTTGATAAGATTCCCTCAATCTCTCTCCTCATCTGGTGCTGCTGGGAAAGGTGCATGAATAGAGAGTTCACCAGGTGCTGGGGAGCTCTCGGTCAAACTGTGGAGGTTGGCAGTGGTAAAGCATGAAAATAGAGCTATAGAGAGCAGAAAATCGGTTCTTAAATGGGTGACCCTATTTAAGATCACGCATGTGCTTTTGACTGCTGTGTTACAGGTCCTTGTAGTTCCCGAAGGAATCAGCACCAGTTTCTAAACTGAGAGGAATGCAGTTCTTCAGTGCAGGGTGAGGGGAGGATCCTGGAGAAGTGTGCTAGTGAGCTAAATGGTGGGAAGCCAAAAATAAGTTATCAAAGAAAAGACTTGAGAAATTAACAAAGGTAAATGGGCTCATGTAGCTCTAAAGAAAAGGATAATGTATTTGAAAGTGTATTTTTGATAATCCACTTGCTTAGTCATTTTACAAATAACTTTGCTATTTTTGCCTTCTTTGCTTTGATGACATTTCACTGTCTGTATAAGGTTTTAGCATCTGCATTCTTACCTAGTATGCAGGCAAAACATGTTTGTGAATTTTGAGTTGGCTTTGTAGAATTGCTCTGCCTCTTGGCTGTGAAATAAGAATGCTGTTCTCAAAAACACTGCCTTATTTTAAAGGTGTGTAGCTGGCATTTTTACCCTTCTACCCGTTCCCCCCCTGCCTTTTTTTTTTTTTTTTTTTTTTTTAAGTCTTCTATGTCTGTAATAAAATTTGAATGGGGAATATATTCCCTTACCTTTTTTTAGAATAATAAAGATTGTGCCCTCAACTCCCCAGAATGGAAAATAGTGCTACTTGGGTTGTGCATGGTAATCTGTTGGGGAATGAATGCCAGATCATGGGCATTTGCAATTTCTTTTTTCTTTTTTTTTCCCTGTGTCTTTGCAGGGGCATTGCGAGCAGGTTGCTCACAAATGGTCGTTTAGATTACCTCTCTTGCAGGCAGCAATATTTGCATCTTGCTATTCCTATTTGATCTGCAAGTGGTGGTGAGAGCTCTGTACTTGAATTCTGATTTTTCTGAATAGCAGCCTGCAGTCATTAGGGCAGTGCTTAGATCCCAGAGGCTTTTTCTCTGTTTTCATCCTGTTTCAGTAACTGTCTCTCTTGTTATCTTGTTTCTGAATATTTTCTCTTGTAAAAGGGAGCTGTTTGTTGCAGCTGTTAAACCTCAAATGTTTTGAATTTCCCTTAGGGAAGAGGAGGAAGAATTCCTGAAAGCAGTGAGGTTTCTGCATAAAAAGACTCTATAGCAACCCCTACCTGTGTTTTTCCAAGCACACTGCCAGGAGGTATACTGGCGTTGCCCTACTCAACTGAATTCTCACTAATTCAATGTGTGATTCTTCTCTCTCTGTGTTGCGGGGGCTTAACTTGGAAGTTGAAGTCTCTTTTCTCTTTGGGTTGTAATGGTGCTGGATGCCTCTGGTTGCTTTTGTCAGAGCAATGTAGCCAAGAAGTGTCAGAGGAAATTACAGAAGTTTGTTTGGTCTCCTGACTGGAGGAGTTTTTTAGTGAAATGTGCATTGAATAAACATTGGGCAAATCTCCTAGGATAAGCTCTGTATAGAAGCCAGTGTCTGGGAACATATTTCTCTTCACAGCAGGATTTAAAAGAAAAAGAAAAGTTTGTTAAAGAAGAATTTTGCAGTATGTGTTTGCTTCCCATCAGTTCAGTGTTTTGTTGTGTCCCTTGTTGTTTCCTTTAAAACCAAGCAAATTTATCAGAGGATTATCCTAGTAAAATTCTGCTGGGCCTAGTGTTGTTGCCATTCCTTCTCCTGCTTTTACAGGGCTGGTGGTTAATCTGGGCTGAGGCTTGACCCGGTGCTGTGCTGGTGTTGAAGGTTAATCCTCCAGTCTTGCTGAAGTCTGTCAGCCCTGCCTTTGCAGGAGGAGACCGGTTGCGTGTAGTTCATGCACTCTGCTAGACTGGAGCGTGATGGATGAGCAGTCCCCAGCAGAACAGGCTGGCAGGTCAGTGTGGTGGGCTGTGTGGGAAACCAGATCAGCTGCGTGTATTTTTTTTTTTCCTCCCCCCTTTTGGGAAGGACACAACTCCTTCATGGTCATACTTGACAAGGATGAATTACTTGCAGTCCTTGTTCTTGCTTACATATTTTTTAGCACTTCCTTTAATGCTTAGATCCGTGGCAGCTTTGGTGAAGCACTGCATAACTTATAAAAGTGACTTTATTTGCAGCAGGAGCTCTGTCCAGCTTCCCTCCCACCTAATCCAGTGATTTCTAGTCTTCCTGTAAGTTGGAAGAAAGGAACATTGTAGTGCTATGGTAAAAGTTCCAAAAAAAGAAAAGAACAACCCCTCAAAAATGGAAAAACCCTTTTGTGGTAATGGAAGTCTCTGTGGCTCTGCTGTGTCTCGCTCTGACCCACTTGACCTCGCTGCCTCCGTTTTCCTGCATGCCCCAGCCCAGCAGTTGTGCTCTGGTGGGTACTGCCCTCGCGGCTGGGTTTCTGGCCCATGCCCATCGACCCTGGGAGAGGTTTCCCTCTGGACTGTGTGTGCAGCGCTGTCGCCAGCAGGATGTGGCACAGGTCCCTGATTGCCTGCCCCGCGGGCTGGGGGTGCTTGTGTTGGCTGCATGGTGTGGATGCACCAGGGCAGCCATCCGTATTCGCTTATGCAGCGGCAGGTCTCTCGATGCCCAGCGCTCAGCACTTTGGGGCACTTGCTCTGTGCTCGCATCCCTGGCTGGCCATCCCCACACGGGGTCCAGAGCTATTCAGCAAGGGAGACCTTGGAGATGTCGTGGTTAGAAAGGAAGATCCTAAGGAGGTTGTTGCCTGTGGTGCAGGCTGCGTGCTGACATCCCGACCGCCACAGGGTGCCAAAGGGGTTGCCTCTCCCTACTCTGTGGCATGGGAACACTATTCAGACAGAGGTGTCCTCTACTGCACCACCAGGCCCAGCCCCTTCCTGCAGGAGTCTGACTGGATGGGTCCCATCTGGAGACAGGAATACCGGACTGACGCCTCTTATCCTTGCGTCAATACTTCTCCAACTCGATTTTCCTCCCGAGTGGAGACAACTTGTTAGCTCCCTTCCTGTGGCCTGGCTCGAGACCAAGGCTCAGGAAGTCTTATCAGGTTTTTCGCCTCCTGATGAGCTAGGGCTCTGCCTTAAATTTATGTGTCCAACAAAATGTGTCTGACAAAACGTGTCCTAGCTCTAAGCTGCTGGAAAACAGCTGTCTGAGCTGAAAATGTTTTAGACACAGCCATGTTTCTCAAATGTAGACGTGGCACTCTGCTGAGTTACAGTTTCCAGGCTGTTAAATTGCAGGGTGGGAAGGGAGGGATAAGGGAAAAAGGCAAGTTGCCTCCTTCTCCTTCCCTCTTTCTACGTAGCAACCACAACTGAAAGCATCTTCCCAAGCAGCAAGTCTCCCAAGCCCTGCTTGCTTTGCCAGAACAGCTGCATGCTTGCTGATAGAAATCGGTGGTGACATGAGTAGCAGTTTCCTTGCTCTTGCCGTCCTTAGCCCAGCAGTGGTGTCTGGCAGCGAGCTCACTAAGTGGGCCATCTTGCTCCCTCCTCGTCGTGCAGAGCCCAAGTGGATCCCATGGTGGCAGGAGGTCTTGGCAGGAGCGGGCGCTGGCCTGTCCTGGTGCCTGCCAGACCTGGTGGAGAGCAGGTGGTGGTGGAGGGCTTGGGCTGGACGCTTCCCTGTCCTTGGATGGCAGCAGTCTTGGGCACTGGAGCTAGCTGGCTTGCGTGTGCTTTGGAGAGATACCAAGGGCAGGCTGAGCAGCCAACTGCGCCTTGTCTTGGGAGCTTGCACAACCAGGCCTCTATGTCCAGAAAACGGCAATAGTGTTTCATACCTGTCACAGGAAGGTGTGTTTGAAGCTGTGCCAGAGGATATTTGAATGCAGCTTGTGCCAGCTCTGAGCATATAAGGTGCTATAGTAAACTGGGAGCAAGGGGTAGCATCAGGAGCTCCTTTGGGCTTTCTTCTTTCTGAAGCTAGTCTTGCTTTTTGTCTCTGTCTCCCTCTCCCTTTCTTTCTTCTCCCCATCTTTATGCTGGTCTTCCCTAGATTTGTCAATTCTGACGGGCCTGGAGCGTGTGTGGCATTTTGGTGTGGTTGCTGATTTGGTTTAACTTGCATCAGTCAGTCACTGTTAAGGCCTATAATCAGTGTAAAATCTCTGGGGTGTAGCTATTTACAGAGAAAAAACCCTTCCTGACTTGCATCAAACAAGAGTTTTATTCTCGTTAATTGAATTCCTCTAGAGTCTGATAACTTGGGTATGTTGAAATCAGATAAATAAAAAGCTTCTCTCCCTTGTAGCTATGTAAGCCTTTCCTTAACTCCCTGATCAGAAGGGCCTAGGCTCTGCTAAATAAGTAGCTGAAGATCAAAACTTCTGCATCCATTTTATCCTCCTCCGGCCTGAATTCTGGGATTAGAAGTATGTACTGGCAGATGAGGCGTTTGCCCCTTCTTTACCCCGTTCTTAATTCATTAGGAAAGATTTTTTTTTAAGTGGCAAATGCTGTTTAGCCATCCAAAGACATGTTTTCTGTAATATAGAAGGTGGGACCACGCTCTCGTATGCAGCGCGGCATCTGGATTTGTGCTCATAAACTCCTTAGCAAATAAAACCTATAGCTTTCCCCACTTTCTGAAAAACTGGGCAAGATGGCAGTGTCAGCTGTGGCTAAGGGCACATCTCCTTCGTTGCATCTTGTGCTTAATTCTTGGTCATGGCACTGAAGATGGAGGCCGCCCCTTTGCTGCTCCTTGGTGTCGGCCACTCTCCATGTGCCCTTATCCTGCTGCGGTAGTGAGGTGTGCGACTTGCCAGTGCTCACCCTTTGAGAGCGGTGCATGTGCTTGTCTCAGTTTTCAGCCAACTCTGTTCTTCTCCATAGCGTCTTCTTGCCTTTCCCCTCCCCTGCCATTCCCTTACCATTGCTCTCGCACCCTTTGGACTTAGGCTTTCCCCCCACTCTGTCTGTTGGCATTCCCCCCTCATAGCTGTTTCCATCACCGACGCACTGGCATCTCCTCCACCCCCCGGGATGCTTTCTGTCTTCTCTCCCATCTCCCAGCCCCACCATCTGCTGCCTCTGCTCCTGCTGTTGTGTAGTGGCGTGCTGCTGGCGCAGGTCCTGTCACCATGCTGGCTTCCCATCACAGAGAACCCTCGGCTCATTCCCTTCTGCCTTGTTCCTAATAAATGGTTTTACTTTTGCTTTGCTGTGTGGCATTTTTTTCTCCAGGCCTGATAGCCCCATTTCCACCTTCAGCCTTGCTCCTCAAGTCTTACTGACTTTCCAAAGAGTAGCAGTGTACAGATAAAAGCCTGTCTGGACCCAAAAGACTTCTCCTAGTCTTTCGGAAATGTAGATGTTCTAACCTCCATCCTCAAGCCATTTTGCTTTGATTCCCAGCTCTTTTGCCCCCAACTCTCTCATGCTTTGCTGTGCTTGGCCTCTCCCCCTCAATGCAAACCTGCTTTATCCCTTCCTCCTCCTTTAGCAGCTGCTGTGCGCCCTCAAGCTTGGTGGGCTGCCCTGTCTGGGCTCTTACTTCCCAGCTCCAGCCCAGACCTCTGCCTGCTCTGTTTGTGGCCATGATTTACTTTGCAAGAGTTCCCTTAATAGTTTCTCTCTGTCATGCTCTGTCTTTATCTTCCTTGACATAGCAATTGCCCCTGCAGTAACCACTTCTATTCTGTCTCTTAGAATAATTTCCTCCTAGTCCTGTTGTTTTTTGCCTTCTCTTACCTCTAGCAGACTTTTTGTTTTTTTTTTTTTTTTTTTTTTTTTTTTTTAATCTTTTCTAGTCCTTATGAGGATACTGCCCTATCCTCCTTCCACCCCGCCTTGGCCTCAGCTTTCTAGGGGGGCTTTACAGAACCCTTTCTCTGATCTTCTACTCCTTTTCCTATATTTCCTGTTCCTGGGTAATGTTACACACTTATGGAAATTGTACAAGCATCGTTTTGCTGATGATACAGGTTCATAATTATGCTCAGATGAAAAGCTTGACCCCTGTCTCTAGCCCTTACCTGTGTGTGTGCACATTTGCTTGATTCTTTCTGCTAGAGACTTGTAAGTGCCAGCACCTCCTATCCATCTCTGCAGCTGAAACTTGTCTGGGTTTTTGTGCTTTCTTTCCATTCCTGTGGATTCTTAAATTGGTTCCTTCTCCCCTGCCCTACCAAAGCCAAGACAGTTGTCTTCCCTTTCATAGCCCTTTGTAGCCTCATTCCACCGGTGTTGAAGGCTTGGCTCTTTCCTCCACACGCGGTTTGCGATTCCCAGCCTTCATCTCTCGCTAGATATCCTTAGGCTGGTTTCTCAGAGAAACGTGGCTTATCTGATTATGCTACCTCCCCTTCGCGGGTAACCCGGGAGCCCTTTGGCCAACTGCACGCAAATCTGACGGAAGCGGAGCCCACGGAGGTTAACAAGTCCCTGCAAGCCCTGAGATGCACAGCTAGCAGAGTCGGGGGGTGGCAGGCTGTCAAGGAGCCCCTGTGCTTCAGAGGCCCTCGCTGTGCCTCCAAATGACTGTGCCAGCCATAAGCAAGGCTTTGGAGGACGCTTCCCATCACATCATTAGTCTTGGAGACAGCCTCTCTGTTGATGGCATAGGGAGCCAGGCTTCATTAATCCGTTTGCTTTCAAAGCTGTTGGCTGAAAATGGAGATTTGTTGTCTTTTTCCCCACATCCCTTCCCTAGTGAGCAGTCTGCAGTGAGCCCCTACAGCCCTGCTTCCGCTGACGCCTTGCCATGGGATGTGCTGGAGACCGGGCATTGGTGCTCTCCCAGACAACTCTCAGTGTTTGCTGCCACATGGGCTTGCTCTGCCCTTCTTCCCTGCCTCTCTCCATCCATCTGCCGCCCCTGTCCTCGTGCAGCTGAGCTGATGTAATATCCCAGCTGCCAACGAAAGGCAATGTGCTGCCCCTACTCCTTAATCCCCCAGGGGAAAAAAAGTGTTCTTGCTCTATTCCTCAGTGGAAACAAGCAGCTCTTTCTTTGGGTTGTTTTCCTTTTAGCTTGATAGGGGGTCAAGTATGGGGAGAGATGTGCTGGGAGCAAAGCGAGTGGGGAAGCAAGAGAGCTTCTTGCCATGCCAGCTGGGTCTTAGATTGGCTTAGCTGCACAGTATGCCCAAATTTCTCAGGAGGAGCGTTTCTGGCACCACTGCCTCTGCAGGCACTCGCACAGTGAGGCTGTTCCCCATAGGTGTGCTGGTTGCTGAGGTAGTGCAAACTACCTCCAGCAGTGATGAGTGCAGACCTGGTGCAACAGCCCTTCACATCTGAGTCTCCTCCTTGCTCCTTGGCAATAAGATCATGTTATGACTGGGTCTGAATGGGGCGGGAGGAGTGGGTCAGTCTTCCCGCTGGATACAAGTGATGTAAATACTTCTGCATCTCTTTCGTTCCTTCTGAAACGCCAGGAAGCACCATCCCCCCTTTTGGAAGGGGACCCTTGGCAATTTGGAGACAACTGCTGAAAGTCTCCGCAGCGTGTCAAGCTAATAAATTAGCCTGTAAAGAGCCAAAGAGTTTTCTGACGTCTTAATTAGTGGTAAGAGTCAGCAGGTAGCCAAAGCAGCTCCCTGCATCCCTGAACCAGAGACACAGATCGTCTCTAACTGAATCACAATAGTTATGAATCACAGTGGTTATGTGAAGCAGCGTCTTGCTGGCGCGCAGTGAACACAGA
Organism: Crypturellus tataupa; assembly: GCA_034781795.1. NCBI lineage: Eukaryota > Metazoa > Chordata > Aves > Tinamiformes > Tinamidae > Crypturellus > Crypturellus tataupa. The sequence continues at coordinate 111,474 of JAWLRI010000171.1, read as the reverse complement.
CAAAACCAGAAGAATTTGGGGAGAGAATGGAAACTGCGGTTGTGTGGCCCATGCTTTGCATTCTTATGATCCTTTGATGGGATGGAGGAAAAAAAGAAACATTTTAGATAAATGCATATCTTCAGACACTACACTTAGCTTTAGAAATAGCTTCATTTGCTATATACCAGAAAGCTGCCTCTGCTGAAGAAAAGGTGCAAGATGGCAACTTTGTCTTGCAAATTGGATGTTCTCATGCTAATGGCCATGGCTGAAGGGAATGAATGTTTCTTCTACACGCTAAAAGGAAACAGGAGAGATGTCTTATGGCTGTGTTCATTTCTAGATACTATGCTTTTTATCTCTTTACAGGGCTTTTTTTTTTTTTTTTTTCTTCAGAATTGTGTATACCAAAACAGGTGAGGATACAGATGCTCAGAGCCTGTGCTGAAGAATACAGCTGATGTGCTGCAGAACCTGTGTCCTTCAGGAAGCAGCCCTGAATCACAGAGCCAACTGATAGAGTGCCAAGTGGTCTACCTCGGATGAAGGCTAGGAAAAGTGGCAGAGGGGGCTGCATAGCAGTGTAGTTTGTCATCAGTTCTTCAAAACTTTTTACTTCTGTTTAACAAATTAAGTCTCTTTCTTTAGAAGCAAATGATTTGGGGGTGAGCAATAGATGGCTATACAACGATGCAGACTTGAAGCTCGAAAAAGGAAATGCTTTTGCATTAGCCCAGAACAACAGGCGTGAGAACAAAGGTTCTAGAGAAATTCAGAGGAAGCTGATCTCCTAAATGTTACTGTAAAAGTAAGAGAAGGCCTGGAGTCACTCAGAGAAAAGGAGAGGGGAAAGGCCAGACAAGCAACTCTCGGAGGTATAGAAAGAAGAGCCAAAATACTAGAATTTCTTTTAGAGATAAATGGAGAGCACTGCACTTGGGTGTGCTCCTTCCTGCCACTCATTCAAAATGAACATAGTAAGAAGCTTTCTTTTCCTTCAGGAAAAGGAAGCTTGGGGGAAGATCAGAAACAAAGGTCTTTATAGATCAGAAGTACTTCGGAAGATATCTTCTTGAAAGAGAAAATTCATTTAGAAGAGGCTGGGTATTGAATACTATTTCCTTCTGGCAATGATATTCTGAAGGTGAGATGTGGGACTCCACACTGTCTCCTAGGAGAGTGTATTAAGCATCTGAGATGTTACGAGGTGTTTTACAGTAATCATCGAGGCAGTCTCTGTTGTTTAGTAGTGGGAGTGATTGCAGAGCATGTAGGAAAATGAAGAAGTGACATTAAAAACGTGGTTGAGTGTGAAACAGAATGAAATTTCTTATTGCATGAGAGTGAGTGATCGCATGGGGAATAATGTTTGACAATTCTAAAACTGACCCTGACTGTTAAACATGTAGGACCTGAGCACAGAAGAATGATAATAAAAAGAAATTCAGAGGCTGCAGGGCATAATGAACTATGTCAGAAATTTCCTATTTAGCTTTGTAGCTCTAACAATTTCATTATTTTTTTCTTTCTTTCTTGATAGCTTGGGAACACAGACCATCTAAAGCTCAGCAATTTGAAATTTATGTTGGTGCTGCATAGCTTGGGCACTAGCATGACAATGCTGAATCTTTTAGAGCTCTGAGAGCACTACTAGAGATGCTGAACTAAATGATTTGTCCTTATACGTGTTTTAAGGGCTTAAAAGACCAGAAGCAAAAATGCATGTACAGATGTTGGGAGACTTCACGTTCTGTGTAGGGTCACACTAAATCTTTCAGTGAGCACCTCTATTTGCATCTTCAAAGTTCATACTGGAAATGCAGTAATGAAGCTATCACCATCTTTCCTTCAAAAATAAAAAAGTAAGCAATGAAATAGGTATTTCACCCAGACCGCCCTAAATGTTGCCATATCAGTATGCCGATGTTTAAGCAAACTTGCAGTAGTGCTATGTCACCAGGGCTTGTACTCAGTGGGTGATAGGGAAGAATCCTTAAGGATAAGGCACAGGGAGCAGTACCAGTTGCAATGTGAGCAAATCAATACTTGTTGCCTGCGTATTTTCAATATAAATGTAATCTGTATGGACTTTTTGCTTGCATATCTTTACCATGATGGTAAGAGTAGTGATGAGATGGTATATGAAGAGCACACAGATCTAAGAGTTGAGACTTACATTCTGACCTTGGAGGAAGAGAAATAATTGATTACATAGATTCTATACTTAAAGTAGAGGCCGTCCTGTGAAGGGAGCCTGTAGTACTACCTGAACACTCTGTAGCTCTGTGAGATGATTCAGAACTGACAGTTCCTTTGAGGGGTGCAAGGATTTCAGATTATAAGGGATTCTCTTCTCGGCAACTTTGCAGGAAAATCTGCCAATTAGAATAAGCAGTGGGTGCTTGTTAATTTCTAAGACAGTCACCTACACGTGCATTGTAATCCACTTTTACAAACAAGTACACTTGATCCACCAACTTCTTTAAAGCACATATGAAATAAGGCAGCTGAGCACCCTGAGTTCCCAGGCTCAGGGACTGGGGTGCAGAATGAATGTTCTGTCATTCTTCCTCCTTTGGTTAATAGGAGATAGCACCCTTTTCTCTAACCGCAACTGTTACTGGCTTCTAGTCATTTTTTCAAAGAAAAGCAATGCTGGCTTAAAGAGTAATTTTAAAATTCAGTGCAACCAAACCAATGTGTATTTCAATATGCATAACTCTAGACACAGAGGAGGAACAGTTAGAAGAATGCGACATCCATATAGTATAAAAATTTGTTTAAAAATAAAGAGGAAAAAATCACCAGGGCAGATCACAATTAACATTGTGCAGCTGTAGAATAACAGTGCTGTACTGTGGATAATAAGGAACTCGACTGTCAGTGTAAAGAACAGATCTGAGAAGAACCAAAGGATGAAAACTGGCTCTGATCTTGGTGAGAGGGTTGGAAGTCTGACTGGGTGCATAATTATAACAGAGGTACGAGACCTTTTTCACAGTTAGAACTTGGGAAGCTAGTCCCAGGCCAGAACAATCTATGGTGATTAAAAGAAATGTCACCTCTTTCATATTTATTGAAAACATTTTTCTTAAAAGACAGTAAACATCTGCTGTGGAAGCGCGCGGCTGTGCAAAGGAACAGCTAGCAGAGATGAGTGAAGGCAGTTGTGTTGGAAGAACAAAGAGCTTCATTGGCTGGTCCTGTCTCGTTTGCCTCTGCTCTGATATTCCCCTACTGATTGTGATATTTCCATACCAATTATTGTATAAATTGTTCCTGGCTGACCTCTCTGCTTAGCTGTCTTTAGTTGGCTCAGCAGTGGGAGGAATTTTGATGAGAAGTGAACAACTCTTCTGAGTCGATTCAGGAAGGACAGTGCACGTGCTGAGTGTGGTGTGACTGTGGCAGGAGTTGAGGAACTTCGGAAGCTCCGGAACTGGGCACCCCTAATAGCACGGTTTAAACATCAAAGTGACAGGGTGGAGGATGGGGACAACTTTTTTCTGAAGGGGGCTCCAGCCAACCTTTCAGTACAGTAAACTCTATTGGTGTGACAAAAAAAATATACAAAGCAAAATAGTGTCAAGTATTTGCTCAGATTGAGGCTTTGTGGTAATAATGGGGGGGAGGGGATGTTGTGCCACATGTTTTCTTCTGATAGCATTGTTTTTTCCATCTGGCAGGAGGTTGCAGTGCATTGAGATTGTCCCTGCTGTGACTTATTTATGCAAAAATTAAGCTTGAACTTAATTTTTATTTGTGTGCATTAACAGGAGACTACACAGAATAGCAGGTGCACGTTGCTGGAAGATTGTTTCTGCTTTGCTCTTGTGGTGGGGATCTCCCATAGATATTACATTAATCTTCAGCAGACGAGAAGGAAGCCACTTGGGGTAGCATTGTCAGTGACTGGACCACTGTGGGCATGGGAAATCCTTCTGAAATTAAATACCATTTTGTGGCTATCAGCTCCGGCCTTTTCTCCTGACTCAGCAGTGGGACTAAATGCAGAGATGATCTCATTTGGAGCCTTGTGGTGTCCTCACAAAGGGTTGGGAAGGGAGAGGCAAGGCAGTCCCCTGGGAAGCATCATGCCTAAGGGAATCTGAAAAACAATTCTGAATTAAGATGTAGCATGAGCCTAGAGTACAGTAGCTGTTCCTGAATAGCTCAGTAGAAGCAGGGTTTGTCCTTTTGCTGTGCAGGGCACGGTGCTGCTGTGTGGGGATGGAGGAATGGAGACCCTGAGGAAAAGTGCGTTGCAGGATAGCCCAGCTTGCTACCCTCCCCAAGGCATCCTGAAAGTGACAGCAGCTAAAGCATTTTGGAAGGCTGTTCCTGTTGGCCCCATCATTACCCAGGATGTCCTACACATGAGTCTCTGGCCATGGTATCACCCTGCAGTGGCAAATTCAGTGTGTATGTTGTTGGGATATGAACTTATCTGAGGCAGGAGGTGGGAAGGGAGACTGGGTGAAGCAACAAATTCCAAATACCATCAATAAAACAGCAGAGCCTTTGGACCCTGCAGAGAGATGTGCAGCCACCACCAAGTGCTTCCTTGCCTTTGGCCTAGCGTCCTTGCTTCCTCCCTGGCATTCAGAGGATGCTGTTGAGCTTCCTGTGTCCTGCGGCACCAGGGCAGGGCTGCAGGAGTCAAACACTGTTTGGGGAGGTTTGGCACTTTCCTTGAGCTGAGCTCTGCATTGGAGGGCCACCCAGGTGGGGATTCTTGGCTCCTGCACCATTCTGGTCTGCGGGATGATCCTGAGTGAGCCTCAAGCCTGCAGGAGAGGACAGTTGTCGCAGCATGTGATGCACTTGGCGCTTGCATCTGCTCTTAGATTGTGTGTGCCTAGCACCTCTCTCAAGCTAGGAGGCCGTCATTTTAACTTAACAATTCTTTAGTGTTTGTCTGAATTGTCTTCATTACTGGGGACTTTCTGCCAGGGCCTGTGATCTACTACAGATGCTAATTTGCACTAGCCAAATAGGACTTAAACATACTCCTCTCTCCTTCTCTGTTTACAAATACAGATTCACATTTCAGTTCTGAATGTTTTGGGGGTGGGGGGGACCAGCACAGCTGGCTTGTTCAGAGCCTAAATTTTTTATTTCTACATTAAAAAAAAAAAAAAAAAAAAAAAAAAGCTGAAATAATCTTTTTTTAGCTTCTCTTGTATAGCCCATGTATAGCCTGCAGGCCAGATGTGACCCATATGGCTGAAGAGTGTAGTCTGCAATTAATACAGTTTGCAAAGGGACATAACAGCTGTACCACTTTGGTTGAGGAGCTAACCTAGCTATGTATCTCGTTTTGAGAACTGGCTGTAGGCAGACAGCTTGGTAATTATAGCCCATTTAATCAGTAAGATGTGCCTGTATAGTAGTCCTCTTCTAAGTGCTTGCCCCATCTTCATCTGAACTCATGTAAACTTTCTGTATCCGCAAGGCAGGATACTTCAGGAGGCAGGTAGTTCTGCACGTCTGCTCCGTGCAGCGAGAACAACCCCCTTACATTGTTCTGAACCTGAATCCTACTAGGTTTGGTTGAGGGGCCTTGCTTCTTAGACTGGAAAGGATGATAAACAGACAGTCCTCGATTATCCCTCTCCACGGTATGTGTAAGTGTATAGACTTTTATGAGTTTCCGTCAAAGACCTTTTTTGCAGATGAAAGAGCCTTAACCTGCTGCATCATTCTTTAGGTGGAAGTGGTTGCTCTTTGAACCTTTTCCAGGAACACCTATAAATGGAAGAAACAATAGCAAAAAGAAACCCCAAATGTGCTGTATGTATTTGCACGAGGGGCGGAGAGAGGTAGCAGAAGAATTGCTATGCAAATGTTGCTGATAACTGTAGTCGAAGGCACAAAGTAATCTATAAGGAGAGTTTAAGATTAGTATGCAGTTCACTTTCTGACAAGTACTGCTTTGGAGCCTTTAAGTGAGGAACATCATGCTGTAAAGCTGCAGGAGTGGAAAAAGGCCCTCAAGCTACAGAATCTGTTTCATGTTCAGAGCTGTCAGCCCTATGTTTTTGTGGAAAATGTGGAAAATAAAGATCTCTCTTTTTTGGCAGGAGTGGGGGGGGGATGGGGGCTAGTGATTAGGAACCTAGGATGATATTCCTTCAAGAGCAAAGATTTTTCTTTTGAATTGAAGTGTGTTGATAGTGACTTCTGATTTATAAGCTATCTTGATGCAACTTGCTGTGGTGCCTCTGAGTGTGGTGTAGGTGTAACCTACACTTCTTATAAAATGGGAAGAGTGTTTGTGCATGGGATTCTTGGTCTTTCTGTCTCTGATTATTTAGTTGTTACTTCAGTGTGTCAGTGTTATGGTGGAGTTTGTGTGCACAGCCATCCTTTCTTTGTTGTTTCACCTACTTATTGCTTGTGATAGACCTTGAATCGATATTCTTGGGTACAGTTTTGCATGTCTGCCCTTGTAAAATGGACCTGAAGGTCTTCCTTCAGCGCTTGGCACTTGCTGAAGTGAAACATCTGCAGCATGTTTCAAATGTTGCATTAGAAGTGACCAATAATATCTGAAAACGACAGAGCTCCGAGCTCTGCGTGTCTCCAGATGGAAAGGTTAGGTAGTGCCATAGTCAAATGACATTACTGCATTTTGAAAAGAGTGCATGTTCACAACCTGTGCTGCAACACTTCTGGTGAAGTGCAGAGGAATGCACAACGCTTTCTTGCCCTTAGGTTGAAGTTAGAGGCGGTTAAGCCTTGGTTGGAGTATGAAAAAGTGAGCGACTCGGACGTGACATTTTTCTCCTATCTGGATCCCCATGCCTTGCAGAAAACTGTCCCCTTTTACCTGCTTTTCAGAAGCATTTAACATGAGAAAGGCCATAGTCTCAGGAGAGACACGTGAAGAGGTCTTGAGAGACCTCTCTGTCCCCTTGAGTCTCACTGCAGGCCTGCCTGTGCTTCTGCTTCCTTCCCTCATGTACCTCTCTTCTTCTCCCAAGCGTGGCCTGAGAGGCATAACCCAGCAGGAGTCCTGAGAGCTGCCTGGTTGTTGTTTTGCTTGTTCTTACCTCAATGGGCCCACAACAATAACCCTCATCTGCAGGGCATAAGGATCAGGGAATGTTTCCTCCTTATCAGGAGGGATTTGCTGCCTTTTTTAAAATAGCAGATGCACAAACCTATCATTTCTTATTAATTTTCAAGAAGCTCTTGGCTCGCTACCTCCTCCATCTCAGCCCTAGCATTGCCAGTAAATTATATGAGATTTGCAATTAAAAGCCAGCTGTGCCAATGAAGTACCAGCTAAATGCCAACTGTAACTGTCTCCTAGGCTTCCTAAGGGTGGTATAGGGCACAAAACTCTTCCTTCAGTGAGCTCTCCCCTCACTTCTAGCAGGGAAGGTAGGAGTTTAAAATGGGATTTCAGACATATTATTTTTGTTAATCAAAATGTTGGCTCACTAAGAAATGTTCTTTTTTTTTTTTTTATGTTGTTTATGCATGGGAACAGCGATTCCCAGAGCCAGAAAGTTGCCAAGCAGTTCACTCTGCAAAAAGTTAACCACTTGGGGAGAAGACTTCTAATCATGGGTCTCTCAGGGTGGTTGTTTTTTCTCATCCTTATCTCATTTAAAATATTTGTCTGAGAAATATTTTTGCTTCTGCTGTGTAGGTATTCTTTAAGTGTTGAGAAGTCTTGTGCCCATTTACATTAAACAAGAATTTGCAAGTAGGCAGAGGGAAGAGTGCTGCACTTGCTGCTTCCTGCCCTTCTGTAAATCCTTCCCGTCTAACCAACCCACAAGTTTTTGTGTCCCAAATCTGAGTCTTAACAGAAACTTGCTGCAAGTTGTAGCAAAACCCTGGTAGTTTTGTCTTCTTTCTACCTTTGAGCTGGGCAGGGCTTTTCCTGCACCGGCTTTTCCTGTTCCTCAGCTGGCTCCTAGAGCTGGAGCAGAAAATGGGGGAACTCTGTTTTGGCTGGATTGGCAGAGCGAGGTAGAAAAGTGCAGCAATCTGTATAGAGTCAAGGAAGCCAAAAGTGAGAAAAATGTAGGAAATGCATCACTTTGAACCTATGTTGGGACCTCTGATAATGCCTCCGGCAAGAGGAGAAGGAGAGCATGTTAGGGCTGACCCATGTTAGGGGTGGAATTTGACTGCCACTAGATAGTTGTGAACATCAGGGTGCAGACATCTGTGTTGTGGGTCCCCGAGGTCATGGTCTTGCCAATGGACTGTGGAAGGTCTCTGATAAAATGTTGTTTATCAACTGGATGGTTGGAGAACTCCAAGAGCTCCTATTCAGCAACACCAGCACTGCATTCAAAGCCTGAGGTCGTCCTCTCAAAAGCCAGGTATATAAACCCAAATATATAATACCTGCAATGAATGAATGCAGCTTTTAATTTCTACTCTTGCGTCTTTGCTCTGTAGTGAAATTGTAATTGTATTACTGTATGCAGTGTACTGCAGTAAGGCTACATGTTGATAAAAAAAAATTATTATGGGGTAATACATATGGCATATGTAGTAAATAACCCAGCCTTCGCGCTTTAAAAATAGTTTTTCACTTCGAAGATTGTGGTGTTTAGTCTGCCCTTTGGCCTTTACAAGGCAAGAGAAGAGTCTGTCTACATCCGAGATGTTAATTGTCTCTAGAGGTATCTTTCCTCAGGATGGAGAGACTGGTATAGCAAACAGTGTGGGAGTGTTTGCTTCTGCCGTTCCTCTCCTTGTTAGTTTTAAACGTGCTAGCTTTCCCTGTCCTCCTCTTAAATCACGTTATTTCATAAAGAGTAAAAAGAAACATAATTTGGAGCAGCAGTGAGCTGAACCCAAGTTAATAGTTTGAATTGCACTCCATCTGTTCAGTTGCGTGGCCTGATGGATGTGCTGAACCCATTTTTCACAATTTGTTTTAAGCTGGTAAGAACCATCTCTCCTGGCTTCAGTCCAAGGTGTCTGTTCAGGGAAACTTTGTATCTGGACTCTGATGTCCAGAGGGAAAGATTGGGTCAATAATCTTCAAATGTTAAGCTACCTCTTTCACTTGCAAGTTGCTAGTTTTTGAAAGATTAAATTCTTCTCTGAACTTGAACAGTTTAAAATGAAAAAAAAAAAAAAAGTGTATGCACACACGCACACTATAAAATTTGCAAACGTGATTATGCTGGACCTGCTTTAAATCGGCTTATTGCTGTTTTATGATTGCAAGTAAGCAGTCACAGACGCCAGGGTGATTGGCCTTGCCATGTGCGCATGCTGCTGGTAACTCAATAACCGATGAATACCCACCGTGGTCTCCGAACCTCAGAGCCTTTGATGTAGCAACAAACAAGACAGATTGCTGTAATTTATCTGGCCCCTGGAGGGCTGCGCTGGTAATGTGCCATGAGCCCAAGGGCCATCCATCCATAATCTGTGTAAAAATACAGCAGATTGCAGTCATCCTGTCTTTGTTCCATCCAGCAGTCCTGCCCGCAAGAGTTTGCGTGTGCACAGTGTACAATACTTGGTCTTGATTTCCAGCAGCCAGCGGCAGTAACTCTGAGGGTGTAGTAGGCCCGCTCCCTCCATTAACTCTAATTGTTTTTGTTATGTGCTAAATATACTCCTTTCAAATGGAGTTTGCAGCACTGGAGATGCGACATTTACTGGTATGCCTTTAAAAGTGTAGTGGAAAGACCAGTGGAGAAGGCATGCTGGATTTGGGGGAGAAAGACCAGGATTTTTGTTCCTGATGAAGCACTGAGCAGGCTTCCTGATGGAGGGGAAAAGGTGCTGCTCTCGGGTAAACCAGAATGGCAGGGGTGGCAAGAAGGAGTGCGTAGCTGCCCATCTCGCGCATGAGTCTCTACTGTGATAGGGATGGTCTCGCCTCAGCACTGCGGGGACGGGCACCATGAATTGCTGCTGGATCTTGTCTGCCCATCTGCTCTGCTTGTTCTTGCATGCCAGCAGCTTGGGGGCAGCTGGAAAGACGAAATATTTCTCTCCCTATGGAGCACGTTTGCTCCATATAGAGCTGCTGACATAAGTATACTGTGTTTATGCTCTGTATAGAACTGTTGTCAATTTAAAGAGCCGTTTTTACAAAAATGACTCTTTTGTCACAGAATAATTAGCCAGGTAGCCTTTCAACTAGACATTATTGCAGGAGGGACTGGGAGAAGAAGCAGGAGTAGTATTGGAAGTTGAGCCTTCTCAGTTTTAGTTTCTAGTCTGGTTTTGTATTGTGCAGCACAATACCTTTTTCTGTCTGGACTCTTATCGCTACCAGGGAAAGGTTTTATGTTATCTCAAAACCATTTTTTTCCCATAGGGCATTTAAAAAACAAACAAAAACTCAATCAAAAATATTTTCCTCCTTGACTGGAGGGTTGCTTACAGAGTGCAATATCCTGATTTTAAAACGGGGTTGAAGGCTTGTTTTGCCAAATGGTCCCATAGGAAAATTGGTTTTTGTGTGGTGGAAGGGGTAGAAAAGTCAGAGTGCTGCCTCAGGACTGGCTGCTGGGACACGTGGTCCTGCTTGGACTTACTGCTCTTTGTCAAGTTGCTCATCACCTGTCTGCCAGCGAGAGCAGCGTTTGACCTTATCTCACGTGGCTGTCATGCGAGTTGAATGATGCTGAAGTGAAAAGTGTTCCCCGTCCCTGCCTGTAAAGTAGGAACGTGGGCATGTGATGCTAATGCAGTTGAGCTGTCCCCTCGCTCCTTGGGGTATTGCCTGGCATTTGAGCCTGGCAGCTCAATGCATGAGTATCTGTAGGTGTGCCCTCCTCTTCACATTGCCCAGTAAGCTTGCTGGTCCTCATTGCCTTATGGGGGGGGGGGGAGGGGGGGGGGGCGGTGATGTGGTGGCCCCCTTGGTCTTCATTTTGCTGTGGGTCCAGAATGGGCAGCAGCCAAAGTCACAGTGTCCCCATGCTTCCATCACTGACCTGGGCCTTGATAAGTGCTAACCTGCCCGTGGCCCCTGGGAGATGAGGGGGCACCTGCCAAAAAGTCACACACGGCTGTTCTTCTCCCACAGGCATGGCCCTAGCGCAGCGCCAGGTGACGGTGCAGGAAGGTCCCCTCTACCGCACGGAGGGCTCCCACATCACGCTGTGGTGCCGCGTGAGCGGCTACCAGGGGCCGGCGGAGCAGAACTTCCAGTGGTCCATCTACCTGCCGTCGGCCCCCGAGCGCGAGGTGCAGATCGTGAGCACGGCCGACCCCTCCTTCCCCTACGCCATCTACACGCAGCGCGTGCGCAGCCGCGAGATCTACGTGGAGCGGCTGCAGGGCGACGCGGCCCGGCTGCACATCACCGAGCTGCAGGAGCGCGACGCGGGCGAGTACGAGTGCCACACGCCCACCACCGACGAGAGGTACTTCGGGAGCTACAGCGCCAAGATGAACCTCGTGGGTAAGCTTCACGCCGTGGCTGGGCATCGGGGCTCAGGGAGATACTTCTAAACCTGGAGTATTTGCATAGCGCCCCTTGGATTCCATCCTTTGACCTTTTCAGGCTTCCCGTTGTTTTTTGTATCTTAAAACTGAGTAGGATCTGAAGTGTGTTGTGCAGCTAACAGCAGTCGAACAGCTTTGTCAAACTTTTGGCTAATGGACCCCAAAAGTGTTCCATAACACCTGTATAACAAATTTAAGCCCGTGGGCGATTGGCTTGCTTTTCTTAGCTATGTCTTTTAGGTGCCTCAGAAGCAGTCTTTGGACCTCTGGCTTGTCACCTGCTTCATTACTCAGACTTACAGGTCAGAGAGATTGGGGTGTTGCAGGTTAAAGCCCTGTTGACACAGGAAGGCCATTGTGAAGGGAGCCCAGGGGTGAATTTAAATCACAATAGCTCTCCTCCCAGCTCACCACCTCTCTGTGCTTTGGCTTGTTCACTTCTGGAAGTGTCAACAGAGGCGGCTGTGGCAGAGTGGCTCTCCCACACTATTTCCCAGGGTGGAGAAGCCCCGAGGGCTGGAGCTCAAACAGTTATTTAGATGTCTGCTTTTCCATTTAATTTTACTGAGCAGCTTCCTTAAGTAAGAGCTAGATGAGTTAGATGCCTTTTTTTATGTGATTTATGTGATTTACTTTATGTGTCTAGCGATGTGGTTTCCTGTTCAAAGCAATCTGAGTCAGTGTTGCCCCAGAAAGCCACTTTAGGGAGGTAAACTTGTTGAAAAATGAATACCACAGAAGAAAGGGCCATAGGTGAGGGTGGGGTTGTGGCGGTGCGGATTTGTGACCATGTTTGACTGCCAGGGAGCTGCACCCAGTGACTTGCTGTTGTGTTGGAACCCAGCCTTCAAGGCATAGAACCTATTGAGAAATATCCAGAATCATCCAAGATGGGCACTGTGCAATGACTGAATTACCTGCTGGTGTGCTCTGTGCACCAAAGACATCTGTGAACAGTGCCTTTAGGTCATACACTTAAGGGCTTGCATATGTCAGAGGTGCTCAGGGAAATTGTTCTAATTTTTTTTATAAAGTTCATAAAAGATCTATATTTAGTCTATAAATACATCAAATAACTTATTCAAGGAAAATAACTTTCAGTGGATTAGTTAAAACACATTAAGCCCCTTCATGGATATTCCTGCTCAGAATTTGTGGCCCTAATTGGGTTTAGTTTAATTCCTTTCCAAAAACCTCACTTTGGAAGTGATTAAAGGCCACTTGAACTTTTGAATGTGCACCTCTGCCTAGACATTCACTGTGGTTAAACCCTGAGACAAACTGAATTTTCCAGAATGCCTGATGCCCATGACCATAAGCTCTTCCAAAGCCTTACACTTTATGGAAGTGCTCACCTCGGAGTCCCCCATAGGGAGCCTTTGCAGCCTACGCCAGTAAGACCGTGCTGCCTCACCAGCCTTGCTCCTCTTTGTGCCTCTTGCCGCCCTCCAAAGGCATCTGCAGCTGCGGTGGGGAAGAGGGATGACCTATGAGCATCATTACTGGTCAGCCCTGGTTGTTTTTTGGAAAGCAGCTGGCACTGCTGCTTTAGGAGAAGTCAGTGTGTTCTGGTAATTGTAGGCGTGAAACAGCAGGGCAGCTGAACTGGTTTGGAGAGTGTTGGATCCCATAGAAATGTTTCTGTCCCCTTCTTGAAGGGAAAAGGATTTGGCGAGTAGTTCTCTGCATCTCCATTAGCTTGAACTGGTGCTGACTTCAGTCCCATCTGTATGTTTTAGCTATGTGGAGAGGATTTTTACTAGCCTGAGTGAGTAAAGAAGACTCCTGCCCTCGTGTCTCTGCAGGGCTGGGTAGAGTACACCCCCAGTTTCTCCTGGGTTTAGCTTTCAGCTACAGGTCATAGGTTTTCAGACCCATTTCATTGCTGTGTACAGTATTCAAGAAGAGCAGCGTGAGTGCTAAATGAGAGTTATTGTTCTCATTTTCTCAGAAACAGAACCAAACTTTTTTTTTTCTTTCATCCAGTTATGAATTTTTAATCAAGTCATTAGATTGAATGGCTCTTTTTTGGCAGGAGAAAAGCCTGGAGGGAGGCAGGTTTGTTAGCATCTCTATTCTCTCCATTTATGTGTGAAATGGATGGCTTTGGAGCAGTGTTGATTTTCAAGTCGCTGTTCTGGGAGCTTTTGAACTGCTGTTGCTGTGGTTTGAGGGAGGAGCTGAAGGAAGACTTTATTTTACTTTGTTTTCCTCCCTTCCTGCTCTCTCCAGGTGATACAGCTGTAAATTTTGGCGAGGAGCTCTGTAGGTTTGAGTGCTGGCTGGGGTGCTGATTCTGCCTCACGCTGGTGGCTGCATTTGTAGTCTTCTCGGCATGGAGGCATCTCTGCTTGCAGAAGACCCAGCTGTGATGGGCTTTTGCTCTTGCTGTCTGAGCAGTGTTGAGGGCTGTATATCAAAGGCCCTAATAATAAAGCATTATAAAGATGGTGGAAGAGGGATTTGAAAGTATACTTCTATCCACATGATGAACTGCAAGCATTCTTGTTTATTCCCCTTTCCTTTCTAGCCTGTCTTTCCAAGATCCTTTTTTGTTGATCAGGGATCTAGGTCCGGATCTACTGCCCCTCAGTGGGCTCAATGTTTGCATTTCCTGGAAGTAGAAGTCTCCTGGAGGCACTCTGTGGGACTCTTGTCTTCACTGATCTGAATATAGGTCTGCAAAATGAGTGCTAATCTTGCAGAAGCTAGCATTGAGGCCAGTAATGTGGCTCAGGGGCCTTCTACCATGGGGAAATGTATGTCGTGTCTTAGCATTTTTTGCCAGTCTTCATTTCACATATTGGCTGTTTCAAAAATGAGTGTCTGTTTCCCTATCTTGCTGCTACTGATCTCCTCCTGAGCTGTATCGAGGGGAAGAAGCAGTTATATCTGGGCTGCGAGACATGTTGGAAAGGAGAGCTTAGGCCATCTTAAAACTGAATTGCTAGTACTGAGAGGTGCAGCTTTGCAGGGTGCAGTGGAACCATGACCTAGTGGCTGATTTAAGAGAAAGGATTAGCAAAGGTATCACATCTGCACCTCCACTGTTTGCCTTCAGAGCAGCTGTTAAGAGTTTAACTCCCCAAGGCTGACATGAAATTGCTCAATCTAATTCATGCTCTTCTACTCACAGTTGGGGGAAAAGATTTTTAGACGCTCACAGGAGTGGCATTGCACTCATCTAGCATCAGGCCCGTGTCTGGGCAAGTTGTTGAGGCGCTGTCTGTAGTCAGAGGAGAGAGAGGGGCGCATCTGGAGAGCAGCCCACCCTTGTTTAAATTAGGTGCATCTTTCCCTGTGTTGATTACTGAGAGCACCTAGGTGCTTAACTTGAGTTAGGCAGCTACTGTTAAGGGAAGTAAATTCTTCCTTTAGCAACGGTTAAAGACTTGACTGCTTTTGAAAACTTCACCCATGGGGCTCCTGCTGATGGAAATTTTGGCTTTACAGCTGAATTGAGAAGACACTTGGCAACCGTATGTATGAAACGAGGGATGTAGGGACTGTGCATAGCTGACAGACAGTTCATGGTCTAGGCCTGCCCCATACTAACTGCAAGAAGTATATGGGCTCTTTTTCTACAGAAAGTAAGAATGACAAGGAATTTTCAGGTAATGGAAAGTGGTGTCTCAGCTTTACAGCATCACCTCTAGCAGGGTGCAGTATTTTCCAAAGTGTCGTGTTATTAACTCTGTCCTAATATCTCTTGAAGTAGAGGAAGAAGAGGTATTTTCTGTGCAGTAATTCAGGTTGTGAATTTGTGTGGTTCTGAGTGACCCAAGGTACTGCTCTGTGTGTCTCATCTTACGGCTCTGGGCAAATAAACTTTGATTTTGCCATTGGGTGACAGTGAACACATGGCAGTTACTTCAGGATACCTGAATCTTTGCAGATTTGTGCTCTGTATTTCCGCTGTAAGTTGTTTGTGTGCCTGTACCATTGCTTAGATAACAGTAGAGTCCCAGTTCTAACCTTTTCAGAAATTCCAATCTTTTATCACTGTATTTTTTTATCCACGCTCCAAGAAATATTGAGCTCTTCAGAATGAAAGCGATTGGAGGGAGGAAATCGAGCTTTGAGGTGGTTCTTAAACAGGTAGTTTCAGGGGGAAAGAGTGCTTCAAAGTGTTTGAGGAGATGGCAGCTCCTTTACTCTTTATTTCTCAGGAATATTGAAGAAGCAACTGTACAGCATCAATTACGAATGCTTTAAAGGAAAAATAAAAAAAAAAGGTGTTGGGGAGGGGGTGAAAGAGCTACCTCTAAGATACTGCAGAGTGAGAAAGTGCAAACTGGAGAGATAAGCACTCAAGCACAGTAGTCTCAGCAGCAAAAGAAGAGCGGTTGTGGAGCTTTCTCAGCTAGGCTACACTTCTGCTCCATTGTCCCTCCTGCTTCTGCATCCTTCCTAGGACTCTCACTTAGGGACATTCATGTTGCATGGCATCGCCCCGAGAGTTTCTGGGAAACCTACCTGAGGGGAGAATGTAAAGAGGATGGGGCCATACTGTTCTCAGTGGTGGCCAGTAACAGGACAAGGGGTAATGGGTGCAAGTTGAAACACAGGGAATTCCGTCCCCCTGTGAGGAAGAACTACCTTTTTGTGAGGGTGACAGAGCCCTGGCACAGGCTGCCCAGAGAGGCTGTGGAGTCTCCTTCTCTGGAGATCTTCCAAACCCGCCTGGATGCCACCCTGTGCCACGTGCTCTGGGTGTCCCAGCTGCAGCAGGGGGGTTGGACTAGGTGATCTCTAGAGGTCCCTTCTAACCTCAACCATTCTGGGATTCTGTGTGATTCTGTGAAATCTGGAGGAGAAAGGAGGGAAGCCATCTTTCCATCTCTGAAGCCTGCTGAAACCCTATCAGCACTTGTCCAGAAGGGCCAAAACTATTACACTAGCTTTTGTAGTGAAGTTTCAGCATCATGCCAGATTCGGGAGTGGTGGAGCACAATGTTCTTAGAGGGATGAAGAACTAGCAGCCTCCAAATGATATCGGTGATGGCAGCTGTTGGGTTTGATCTGGTCCCTTCTTCAAACGCTGAGCTACCAGAGTCCTCGCATACCAGTCCCATGTCTGTGTCCTTTAACCATGTCCTCAGGAGAACATCTTGTAGGGGTCCTTTCTGGCCATGAGCTATGGCCTGTAACTGTGTGCCCAGCTTTACTGATCTATGGGTAGCTATTTAAAAAAAAAATGAACAAACAACAAAAAACCTCTCACTCCTCGAGCCCAAGCATAGAGGATCAATCTAGCCGATTCAAATATATTACGATAAACCCTCTACCTTTGTAATTTTGGTATTTACCAGAGCTGTGCATCAAAGTCCAGGGCTGGGGTGGGAGGGAAGGATAATTGTGGGGTGCAGCTGAGAAGCTTTGGCAGCATTGGAGGTAGAAGCAAGATTTACACAAGCCAAGCACATAGCGCTGGAAGGGAAGGAGTTGAATGTGTCTCACTCAGCCCTGCTTTTGTTGAACTCGCAACCAAGATTTTTTCTGTGAAGAGCTAAAAGGGGTATAGCAGACAAAAAGGAAAAAAAGGAACTTTTATTTGCTTGTAACAGCTGCTTCTGCTTTTTGCCAGCAGCTTCCCCTCTTTTTGTCAACTGCTGCCATACGTGATCAGTCTGCGTGCAGGGTAGAGGGAAAAAGTCGTGCCACTGCATGGCTGTTTTGGGAGAGCACCATCTGCTTGTGGGAACCTGGCGGGCACTCATCAGGAGTGCAGTCACTTTTGCTTGCATGGGGCTCCTGGACCTCGGTGGCTGTTGTTTTGTTTCAGTTGTCAAGTGGGCTGAAGGTGACTGTGCTCAGGGGAGGTGTCAAAGAGAGACGACAAATTGCACAGACAAGGATCTCCTAGTTTTGTCTGGAATGTTTGGGGGCTTCTCCTTCTACGTGTGGTGGTAGCTTGTGTCTTGGGGAAGACAGAGCTTCTGGCAGTAGTACATGGCATGAGGATGAGCAGTGCAGACACAAACTGCCACAGGAGGCAGAGAGGTTCAGGCTGGCCCAAGAGGCTATGCAGGCTCTGTCCTTGGAGGTGTTGGGATGAAGCCCCAGGCAACCTGGTTGGACCTTGCAGGTGGCCCTGCTTTGAGCACGTGGTCCTGAACTGCGCTGTGATCCTGTGATGCACTGCTTAGCTGTGGGGCAGGAGACACCAGCATTAGTCAGGGAGAGGTGTATGACGAGAGATGTAAAAAGGCATGTTGGGTGATGCCAGTTCCAAAATATGGCATAAAATATCGCTTAACATTGGTGATAACAACAGACTGAGAACAGCAAAGACTTGTGCTATTTACTCAAATTCTTTCTCCTGCCCCGCTGAGAGGTTGCAGTGATTTGTCTCTTGCTGTGCTTCAGTACGTAAAGACAGAATTTGGAGACCCTCAACTCAGCTCTCCTAACTGCTCTAAGGCCGTCTCACTAGCTTTGCTGTTTGCATGAAGTATTTGTATGCTTTATTTGGCCAAGCAGACAGTTAACGAAAATAGGGTCTAGGACTGGTTCTTGTTAAAATTCATGCTTTGTGAATTACATTCATCTTTACCTTTTCGGGCTGTGCTTGTTGCAGTAATTAGTTCCCAGAGGAGAAATGTCCTTTGCTTTAAAACTCCCCTTTAGCTGATATTAAAAAAAAAAAAATAAAAAAAAAAAAAAAAGAAAGAAATCAAATAGGTGGTCTTTTGCAGCTGGACTCAGGTTATTTTGCTCTCTTTGCCCTCCTTTACATGACTAAATCTCTCTGTAATAGTTTTGAGGAAAAAAAATGCAAAAAACATTTGACCCATGATACTCTGCCTTTTTTTTTTTTTTTTTTTTTTTTTTTCTTATTTCTGTGTCTGGTGTATATGGAAAAAAAATGTTTAGCTGCCAATGGCGGGGAAGGAGGAGCATGGGTAAACATACCTACCTCTATCAGGTCTATGAGCGCAGCCTGGGGGATTGTGCCAGCAAACGGGAGGGCCCTGGTTCAGGACCCAGAAGACTGGGTTTTCTCCTCCTGCATGGCGCTACTGGCTTGCTGCATGCCCCTGGAACAGCCTTTGCCATCTCCCTCCCTGCTTCCCAGATGGTAAAATTAGGGATAATAACATACAAGCCTTTCACAAAGTCTAAGCTAAATAATGGTAAAGTGCTTTGAGCGCCTCGGATAGAGGGAGTTAGAAACAAAGGCTTATATTTCTGCTCTGCCTAATAACGGTTTTGAATAGGATCCACTTCCAGTCCTGCATAGTCATTTCTGAAAAATATCGCTGCCACAGTTTGCCTGATTTTGCCCTTCCTGAGTTTTTTAGGAAGTCGCTATGGAGACCTGGGCCCGTGCTCCGTGTTGTCCAAGTTTGGTGCCGCGCAGCAGCTGTGTTGGAACGTGGAGCCACCCCAGGCGCAGCAGCTGGGAACGGCTGGTTTCCCGAAGAGGCTGTCTCCTGACCAGCCTCTATGGGATGTGGGTTTATAAAATCATTTGGGAGGCACCATGCCCTTTCCAGATTTAAAACTCCCGCAGATAAAAGGAAGGAACTAATACCCATTAAAATTTCCAGGCTTCTTGTTTTTAATCTTGGCTTTAGTCATTTACAATCTGGCAGTGAATTGCATGGGCTAGTTCTTCCTTGTGCTTTTTAACACACTTCTTTTAGATACCATTCAGCTATAGCTGAAAACTTGCAACAGAAATTTCTGTCTATGTCTTCATGTTGCTAGAGAAAGTTCACTCATTTTCTGTAATTCGCTATTATTATTTTTTCTGCTAAGCAGTTCCCATTGCTCCCTTTTTGTTGCAGTATGCCATCTGCTATTCTTTCGCTTTGGAATTGCTTGCCTGTTTTTGTTTTTTTTTTTAATTATTGTATTACATGGTATTCCTCTTCCACCCCAACACGTCCAGGAGAAATGGAGCAAACTTTACGTAGACCATACCTGAAACAGCAGATAATCCATTCTTCCCAGTGCCTCACTTCCTGTTTTTTTTTTTTTTTTTCCCTACCTAATCTGTTGAAACGCTTGGAATTTGGTGACAAGATATGCTTTCAGTTGGAGGCGTTCAGTTGTAGAACTAATTCTTTTTTTTTTCTTCTTTTTTTTTTCCTCTTTTTTTTTTCCATCCACCTACCCAAGTTTCAAAAATCTGGCATTAAACACATTTGGGGCACATAACTGCCTTCCATATGTCTTTCTTAAGCTGTCCCTTTTGAGGTAAGGATATTTTTTATTATTTAGCTAGCATGTGGAGAAGGTTTATAATAAGAATACTTGTCCTTTTTATATGCATGTCTCTGCATTTTTTTTTTACAATGAATATATAAAAAGAGGTGAAAAAAAGGCATTCTAAAACACATTTCTTAAAATGTAAATTAATACAGACACATTCAGTTGCACAGCCCTCTGCTCTCATATCTAGGCTGGTCTTTAAAATGAGCCCTCTCATTTCTAGGCTTAGGATGTCTTTTACTTGTCATAAAGGGAAGCACAGAAGCCCAACTGCTGACTTGTCTTCAAACTATAAAGAGTTGCAATGTTTTGCTTGGGTAGGTTTCTGTGCAGTACTGAG
Source organism: Crypturellus tataupa (assembly GCA_034781795.1). Taxonomy (NCBI): domain Eukaryota; kingdom Metazoa; phylum Chordata; class Aves; order Tinamiformes; family Tinamidae; genus Crypturellus; species Crypturellus tataupa. The sequence goes on along the minus strand of JAWLRI010000171.1, from coordinate 91,484 downwards.
CCTGAATAGCAAAATCAGACCAGTCAGTTAAAATGATCTTTGAGGATTAAACCAGTCTTTCTTGCAAAAATAATATAAAAAAAATCTTTTCATGGGGCTCAGAGTTTTGACCTCTAGCCTTCTTTATCACTAGCTCCAGCCATGCTTGACTCCACTCAAGCATCCCTTGGTTTTCTGCCCTTGATGGGAGTGTAGAGCCTGCTTTGCCCTATGAGCTCGTTGCCTTCTCGGTGTCGGTGAGGTTGGAAGATTTGCTCCCTGCCACTGCTGTGAAACAAGTTGCTATAAAACCAAAGGTCAGTTCAGCCCTTGTGCCAGTTCCTGCTGTCCTGCTGACTTTTCTCTCATACACTTTGCCAGTTCTTGGCAAAAAAGTGGTTGGTGGTCTTAAATGTCCTCTCTACTTCTGAGTGCCTCTGAGCCTGTCCCTTTGAGAAGTGACTGTTGGTTCAGCTTGTTCATATAGATTACCTTGGTGTCTAGGTGTTAAGTGCCGAGAGGAGGTAAAGATTTTTAATGTAAAATAGGAAAATCCTTATCCGAAGGTGAAGGATTGGTGAATTTGAAGGTCAGCTCTGCCCCAGTTACGCTACTCGGAACCCTACGCTCGAATTTTAGAACACCAAGTTCAAGTGGATGAACTCGGCATGTGGCAGGGAGGCTTTCAGGTAAAGTCTGTTTGCTAATCATGTCCTGAATTTGGATTTTCCTTTCAATGTCCTCTGGGCAGTTGCCCAACCTCTCTTCCTCGAAATTAATACTTTAGTGCAGTTTGGATGTGTTCAACTTGGGGAAAAAAAGCTGCAAGTTGGATGTCAAACGTGAAAGGCATGAGAGTGAGATGAGCAGGTTGTTGTGGAATAAATGGGCTTTAAAGTGGGATGAGCAGAGCCTAGCAGGTGCATCCTATAGCCTGTATGTTGGGCAGGTTTCCAGGCGCTAAAGGCAGTGGGAGGCATTTGAGGTGCTTAAGCTGCTGATGGCCCTAGTAGCTGCATTGCTGGAGGGCAGCTAAGAGACATCTCACCGCTCTGCCTCTGCATCCCTGCTTGTGGCAGGTCCAAAAGGAGTCGAGCAGTCAGTGCCTGGCAACTCGCTGGCACCACAGCTGCCCTGGGACCTGGTTTTTGACTCACTGACAGACCCTGTTGGCATTTCTGGCAGCTTTGCTGGAATAATGGGTGGCAGGGGAGAGGCGCAGACTATGCAGGTTTCTCTGTTTCTGTGCCTCAAAAGAGTCTCTCAGCATTAAATGGGAGAAGTGATAACTGTGAGCGCAGCTGGTAACATATGGCACCCGTCCCCTGTCTTAGCAATTGCTCAGTGAACTCTGAAAGTGGAATACAGTCCCTGTAGCTGCAGCCAGCTGCAGCTCTGAGAAATCCTATAATGGAGTGGGCCATTATTCTATTACCAGGAGAAATTTCACATTTCGCATTGCCCATTTTTCCCGCTGCCTCTCTGGGGACATTTTGCTATGCTTACTTCTACCTCCCACTCCTCTGTTTTAATTCATTTTCCCTTGAGGATGGCTTTATTTGTTCTCAAGCTGCAGTCTCTTAGATTCGGTTGCTCTGCATTTCTCTCGGTCGGCCTGCCATGAGAGGCAAGGGCAGCCGTTTCTGGTGATGCTTTTCTCTGGGGATCCTGACAAACAAGTAGGTCTGGTGATGAATAATCAAGTCCCAGTGTAGCAGAGGGGAAATGTCGTGCCTGCTGGAGCCAGTCTGCCTCCGTGTGACAAAACTGCTGGCTAACCGCATGTGGACACACGTACTTTTTATGTCGACATCCAAAACAAAATCTTACGTGTCCCAAGCCAGGGGGACAGTACTCAGGTAAGCCATAGAAGCCATAGAACAGCAGCAAAAGTCCCCAGCAGTATTAGAAATTACACATCAGGACATCTTTATTGCCCTGTCAGATAGGAGAGCACAAAGTGCAAAGCCAACTGCTTTTTCCTGCCCTCTAAGAGAACTCAGAAACCTAAATGTCTTCCTTTGGGATTTTGGCTCTTATCTGCTAATTTAGAAGTGCTGCTATTAAGCATTTCCTATCCTCATCCTGGAGGGAGAGTTTGATCAGAAATGGCTCCTGTGTGTTTTGAGAAAGTCTGAGGATTTTTTTTTTTTTTGCTCTCAGATGATCATGGGGTCCCTACCCTCTTTCCAGAGACCACAGGAGAGTGGTAGGGCTGTTGGTAGGTAGGGCTGTTGAGATGGGCTTTGTGGTGCTGGCAGAGGCCAGAGAAGACAGCCTTTTACTGCAGGGACGCGTAGAGGCTCGTCTGGCTCCGGCACCTCAGCAGCTTTGGAAACCTCAGTCAAATTGTGGGCTGCAAGGATGAGAGTGAACTTGTTTGCTTTCAGCCTTGAAGCCCATTTAAGAAACACATAATCTCTCCCTGCTTCAGCACTTCCATCTGTGAGAGGGAATGGAGCAGCAATGCCCTGGTGCTCCAGAGGGAGGCTGTTGAGTCCCAAGGTGCCGCACCACCCTGTTTTCCAGCGGCTCTTTTCCAGAGCAGGAGCTCTGCACAGCAGAGTATTTCACCTTATGTGCTGAGAAGGAAGCCTGACCTGAATTAGGCAGCTGCCCTTCAGTGCCGAGGAGCTGCGAGGAGAAATTTTCCATCTTGATTCTGTGGCTGCCCTGTCAGTTTAGCCCTATAACAGTTTTACAATCTTTATCTGATATAGGTTTAAGAGGATTTTCCTGGGTGTAGCAGGATTATTATAAGTCAGAGAGCAGTCTCCAGCTGATATTCCTTCAGCAAGTATTTATTTTAAGTGGTTTTAACTGTATTTATTTTTTTTCCATGGGTTATAAGCAAATTGTTTACATTATTAGAAAAGCAGAGCCAGGATAAAATCAAGGAATGTATGATTACTTCCCAGACTGGGGGTGATAGAAGGAAAGCAGCAGCTGAAGGTGGGGACGAAAGAAGATAAAATAGTAATGTTGGGAAAAGTGTAACATTATTCTGCATGGCACTGATTAGTGATACTGCCAAACAGCTGTTTGTAAATGGGAGTTGTAGTGGGAAGGAGAGCTGCAAGGGACATATGAGTGCTGCAAGCGCTGCTGCTCTGTCACTGGAGCTGGGAGCGGCTGCTCCCCACCTCTGTCCCCCAAATCAATCCCTTCTCAGCGGCCCTGTGGTCCCCTGTGCCATTGCAGCCCTGCTTTTCCCAGGGCTCTCCGTGCACCCAGGACACTGGTAGCATGTGGGGTTGGTGGTAATCCAAGTCGTAAGATGGGGTGTCGGGTTTGGTGGGCCTGGATAAAGGCCTGTGGAGCTCCTGCTCAGCATCAGTGTTGTGGGCAAAGCTGGCGTGTGCATCCTGTTTGCTGCAGAGCAAGGCCCTGCCTCCTGTGCTCTGCCTGGCAGGGTGTTTATTCTACCTGAGTGTGGGGCTGTCCGCCGTACCTAGCAAGCAGTGGCAGGGGCTGCGGGACAGAGCTCTCCTGCACGTCTGCTGCATACCCTGCTGCTGCCCCGTCGCTGTGGACACCATGCACTCCCTCCCCAGCTGTGCTCTGTCTTTGGCTGCGCTGTGCGTGCTTCATACCAAGCCTCATGTGCTCCCCCTCCTCAGTGGAGCCCCAGTTGGTGATGCTGCCTTCAGCTACTCCGTGAAGAGCGCAAGAACAGTGGCAGTTCTTGGCGCTTTGGTACCAGTGTTTCCTTTCGGGGTTGCTGCTTTATCATCTCGGCCTCTTCAGTGAGACGTTAGTGAAGGCAGGGCGCTGCTGGACTTTGTATGGACCTATCGAGCTCCTGCTGGCTTAACGCGGCCCTGCCCGCAGCTTGTCGAGCATAGGCAGCTTCTATTGCCCTCATGGCATTTTCAGAGGATGCTAATGGGATGGAGCCAACTGCCCCTCTTGCCCTCCCTGTCAGCACGAGAAGTGTCTAGAGAGCCTACAGAGAGCAAGAGTTAACAGGATGAGCCCGAACAAAGACGCTTTTGACCTGAATGCTGAAAAAAAAAATTGATTTTTTTTTTTTTTTGCCTGCCCTCCGGCCCTCAAGAGACAAGAGGTGGGACTTCTCTTGTTCCTTGTTTAAAAACTGAATGAGCCTCTGCCTTAAGCAGTCTTTATTGGCTGAGTTAGTACTAATGGGATAGACCTCTTTAAATGTCTCTCTGGTCTGTCCTCCTCTGGTTTCCTGATATTACATTTCAACATATTGCACCCTTTAGGGCTTTATTCATTATTGTATGCTAGCTTAGATGATAATTTAGGGCTCTGCAGAGAAATGCCATAGCAAGGGATTCCTAGCTTGGGGAAATGCATCACAGTGGGCAAGACTTCCAGAATGGAGCTTCCCCTGTCACTGGTGTATTGTGCTGTGAGCACTTACTTTCTCAGGCAGTGTTATTCATCATTTTTACATGCCTGTTCAAAGGAGCAAAATTTTGTAAAACCATTCTTAACCAAATGCATTTCACTATTATAACTTGTAACACCAAATTTATTCTTACTGAAGGTAAGAAAAATCCACTTTGCTTGCCAATTTGTGCTACTGCATGGAAACCAAAGGAAGATCCCAAAGGAGCAGGTTCAGACGTGTTCATGCCAAGTGGCCCCAGGTGTTTCTCCTTGCAAAACTGTAGGCGATAGTCATGCGCTATGGATGGCCAGCCTGACCCTGCTGCTGGACAGTGGGACTACTAGTGCAGGAATACGAGGCAGAGAAAGCCAGCAGAGAGATGGCGCTCTCAGAAGCACATGCTGCTTATTCAGAGAGAGCCTCTGCTTCAAAGGAACTTGCTGTCTGCAAGTGCTGCCCAGAAAGGGCACCCTGAGAGGGGGGGGTAAGTCGCTGTGGGACAGCATGGAGACCCGTGGTGCCCACGGGTGTGCCTTGACCCTTTTGTTCTTCTATAATATAGTGGGTCAACGTATTAGAAGATAGTCCTCATCCAAATGTGTGATTTTACCAAATATGTAAAAAAGAAAGAGTACTGTGGGTCATCCAAAGAGCCCCACTCCAGCTGCTTTGCAGCTGAAGCAATGAGACCGTACCTAGAAGTCACAGTGGCCACTGGTGCTGGTGGCCCTTGGGGATGGCCAAGAGGGGAGCTCTTTTGTGCAGTGTGGCTGGCCGGGGGTATCGAGGGCCATCTGCCCTCAGGGCAAAAGGAAATCTCTGAAGATCACAGTGCTGGGCTGGAAAGGAAGGGGAAGCAACAGGGCAAGTGCAGGGCAGGGGGCAAGGGAGGTAAAGAGCAAACAAAATGGGGGCGGAAAAAGAGAGCTGCAACAAGAGCAGAAGGGGCATGAAGGAGAGTGGGAGCTGCAGCAGTGGGAAGGTGAGAGCAGGAAGAAGTGGGGAAATGGCATGTGGTGGGCAGGAAGCTCTGTGGCAGGACCCTCCAGTGTGGTGAGGAACCGTGGGCGCTGCAGGAGGCTGGTCACCTGCGGGGGTTAGGACAGGGAGGGCCGCGTGTGGGGAGAGTCATGGCCGTGGTCAGCTGGGGCCTGAGTGACCGAGCTCCTGCCTCTGCACTGTGATGGGAGGAGGCCTGAGGGCTGCTAGAGTGACAGCCCCGACCTTGCTACCTGGCCTCTTTGTGGGACTCCTGTTGTGCCTCTTTCATACACTTGCCTGGAACATCTGCCCTATAAGGAGAGGTTGAGGGAGCTGGGCCTGTTCAGCCTGGAGAAGAAAAGGCTCAGAGGGGATCCAATTAGTGTCTATACCTCAAGGGAGGCAGTGAGGAGGATGGGGCCGGCCTCTTTTCAGTAGTGGCCACTGACAGAACAAGAGGAAATGG
>JAWLRI010000171.1:39590-85598 GCA_034781795.1 Crypturellus tataupa | reverse complement strand
CACTGGAACAGGCTGCCCAGAGAGGTTGTGGAGTCTCCTTCTCTGGAGATCTTCAAGACCCGCTTGGATGCAGCCCTCTGCCACGTGCTCTAGGTGTCCCTGCGTGTGCAAGGGGGTTGGACTAGATGACCTCTAGAGGTCCCTTCCAACCTTAGGCATTCTGTGATTCTGTGGTTCTTGAGCCGTGCCCTGGACACCGTTTTGGCCCCTTGACCCGAGGCAGGCAACTGAGGTGTCAGTGCTGTCTTCTGTCAGCTGCTGGCAGGGCTGTCCTCAAGCAGCAGTTGATTTCTGCTGCCTCCCACCCCTTTTAGGGAATTAGGAGGTAGCGGAGGAGCGCTTTGAGGAGCTGCTTTTGAAGTGACTTTATGAGCAGCAAGGGCAGGCGAGCGGCAGATAATGAGATGCTGGTGTTCAGCACTTCCAGACAATTTCCACTCCGTTATTTCTGTGGCCAGAACAGTGTGTGCCGCGCGTCTGTCCTCGTAGACGCGACACTTGTCAGATTGCATCTATTTCAAGAGGCTCCTGCAAAGGGTCTGATGCGAAGCTCTCCACAGCATTTGGAGGGGAGCTCTAATGGGTTTATGGGGAGTTAGAGAAGTGTGGTGGAGGGGATGAGAGGACCAGAGTGGCAGTGCAGTTGGGTTGGTGCAGATCAGTGTGCTTCAGCCTGTGACTCCAGGTAAATGCAGTGCTGGTTCAGGAAGCCAGACCAGGGTTTGTTTCTTGCAGAAGCAGACCATGGTGCTGAGCTCCCCCATCCACCCATATTGGGGAGGAAGGAGTTTCTGCAGCAGCCCCTGCACAGACCATCTGCGGGAAGATGGACTTGTCATCTCCAGTGGTGTGCTTGGGCCACAGGCTGCTTTCATATGGCCAAATCAAGCAGGATAATCATGACTTGTTTGTACTAGTAAGTTGTTTTGGGTCATATGTGTCCTAGAAATCACACTACAAACCTATGCTTCTCTTTCTCCAAAAGACAGAGAGTTCTTTCCATTGCTACTAAAACATAATGAAGTTGACCTTCACTGAGTCACTGTCCTATTACTGGACCACCGTGCTGATGCCTAGAGGAGCACTCATCCTTCCCCCTGCTATCTGCTGGTTGAAGTTGCTAAGGTTACAGTACACTGAAATGTCGATCTTCCTGTTGACCATTAGGACAGAGCATTGCTGTTGAACGTTCAGGGTCTCTGTGTGGGGCACTGGGGCAGTCAACCTGCCACTAAAAACCCTGAAAACCTTCTGGAGTTGGGCCTGATTACGCTTATGAAACCTGACAAGATCACAGCCCAAGGTGGTATTGCTGCAGGCTGCTTGAGTTGGAACCATGTTTCTGCTATAGCAGCATAGAGAGTTAGGGATATGTCACTTGAAGCCTGTCATGACATACATCTAGCTGTTGTGTAGGGAGCACGTGGAAGTCTCAGTGCAGCTTCTGCCTGCCAGCAGCATGCACTCCAGAGTCTCCTCTTGAAAGAGGCACTGGCTGCATCTGCCTGCAAACGAGCAGTCATCTCTTGCTGCGCACTTGATGATGTCCTGTCTCAGCTCTGAGCTGGAACTCCAGTGCTTGGTCCACTGAAAAAATGAAGGCAGGCAAGGACAGCGTTCCTCCACCTCTTCTTTGCCTGCTCTTCAGGTACGACCACTTCTCCAACTCAACTGTTCTCAAATAATCAGGCTCTGCGACTTGCAAAGTACCTTCCCACCGCTTGCTGCATCAGTAGGCCGTGCAAGGACTTAAACCCCAAGCAAGGACTAATTCACTTTTGTCAGGACATGGTAGTCGATGCTCAAGATCTCATGAAGTGCACTGCTTCCTGCCCTGCCAACCTGCCGGGTAGGGACAAAGTTCCCGGCTGCTGGGATGCGCTTGTAGCGGTGGAACGAGCGTGTGAGGCAGTGTGACCGGCACACCATCGGCTGTGACCTCTCTAAAAAAAAGGACACCCCGTGTTAGGTAGGAGTCTTTGTGGCTCACCATCTTCACCTTGCCGGAAGTCTTCATGCTGTTTTTTGTGGATCTACGTAAAATCAGGGGCTTATATTTCTTAGCAATCGGTTGTTTCTAATGCAGGCATTGCCCTCATTCCTGCTGGTCAGATATGTGTTCGTCTGGGAGCAGCAGCAGGTTCTTAAACAGAGCGACTCTTATGCCTTTGTTTCCTGCAGTCCTGCAGGGTTAATCTCCTTCTTGGCACCTGATTATTTGCTGCTGTGGGGAATAAGCGTGGGTTTGCCTGATGTGTGTTTGGATTTCTCATTTGGCATGTGCTAATCCCTGTCTGGGCGCCGTGGCCGGGTCCTCCGGCTGAGGGGCGGGTTAATAACCCGAGCCCTGAGGCAAACCTGCTCTCAAGGAGCCCTGTTGTCTCTGCCTCTCCCCAAGATGTGTGGTTCTCGGGGGTCTGCAAGAGAGGTGCTCTGATGAATGGTGGCTTCCCCAAGCCCTTAAGTGTCTTGTGCTCCCCAGAGGCAGAGGAGTGCCGGTACTCTTGGCCTACCCAGAGCGCAACTGAGAGCGTGGTGGCTGGCGGGGCTGCGCAGGCAGCTAGGGGACAGAGTCGTGTCTCCTCCAGCTCTAGCAGGAGGCCTCGCTGAGAGCTCCTTTCCTCCTTGCCTGCCTGTCTCTAAAACGGGGTGGACTTTTAACAAGTCAGTAAAAACGTAGCTAGACCGCTGAGAGCCCCCCACTGCTCTCCACCTCCTGCAGCTACCAGTTCTCTGCCTGGTGCTTCTGCAAGAAAAAAAATTTCAGTCTGTTCCTCCTCTTTTCTGCTACCGTCTTCTGGCAGGACCCATGAAGATCTCTCAAATCACCTTTTCCTGCATTCCTGTGCCGCCCCACGACAGGGATACATTGGGGTTGCTGTTCTGCTGCACTGTTGTTGTCTTCCAGCTCACTCTAGAAGAAAGGGACAATCCTGCGCCTGAGGGATGAGGCTTTTGGGGCAGAGAGGGAATTAAATGTGGGTTCAGACCTTATGCTGTCCCCTTGCTTTACGCCCCTATGTGCCTTCCCCCCCTACACGTTACCCATTCTCTCTCCCAGGCCGGTGGGAAGCTGTGTGATGTGGGACGCCCTGGCTCCCGACCCCCGGTGCGTAATGTGTTGTTTAGGATGCTTGGTTTCCTTTCTTTTTCATTTTTCCCCCTGGGTGCTTTTGTCGGTGTGTAATTAGCTGGCACTGCACCGAAGCGTTGATCCCAGGAGTGCTCTCTCGCTGACATTAGCAGCAGACAGTGACTAAAACAAAGAGACAGCTCAGTACGCGCGACATGTTCGCTTTGTACATCTCCTGCTCCTCACTGCTGTTGGGAGCTCAAAAGGGATCGCAGATGTGGAATAAACGGGAGTGCTTTGAACAAGTGGCACTGTAATCCCTCCCTCCCCCCGCCCCTCTAGCCCTCTTTTTGCAGACATTAGTTTGATTAAAATTGCATGAGCCCGCACATGGGTGTATTTTATTTTATTTATTTATTTTCTCCCCAATGAGAGAACGATTTGAGGTTCCAGGAAACACCTTTGCCCTGCGGGAGAGCAGCGAGATTGCAGGGGTAGTAGAGGGACTTGGGGTGTTTGCAAAAACTTTCCACAGAGTTTACAGGCTGCTGCTCTTGTAGGGCTTGTTATACTGGTGAGACCTGCTTTTCCTGTGGAATACTGAGATTTAGTAAATTCCGCCTCACAGAGATTTGTTGCGTGCTCATTCTTGGCATACAGCTGTATGCAGGACAGAAAGGGTTGCTTGTAATTTTGGGGTGGTAGCAGAGGCATCTGAAAGGTATGGGAGGTATGTGGCTTGCTGGAGACTAGAGCAACAGATCTTTTGCCGAAGGCTTTCCAGATTACCGAGTGGCTGAGGGGAGACATGAGCAGCTAATTTAAAAGCTAGGTAACCATATGGGAAATTAAATCAAAATATTGAAAATCAAAACCCAGAAATTCTTTTCCTTTTTCAACTGGGCTTGTGCACCCTCGGTGGCAAGAAGTGAAGTCTTTGCTACTATTTGCGGCAGCCTTCTGTCTCCTCTAAAAGTAAGGGGAGATTGCACAGAAAAATTATTGACAACCTCTTATTCCAATCCTATACGATCCTCTGCAAAGGCAGGCGTTTTGCCCAGTGCCATGGCATTTCTGTGTAAAAACTGTTACATTCATTGATGGACACTCATAAGATGGACACTATGCTACTGCCTGAGGTGGGGCCACACAATATTTTATCTTCTCATAAGTGTTTGCTTTCCTTTAGAAAGGCCTATTTCTAATGAAATGTTTGCAAAGTGCTGTGAAATGCTCTGGTCAGGGCTTTGCCACACGCAACATGCTGGTTCCTTCAAAGCACTTCCACGGTGCCCTCGCCGCGCGCTCTGCCGGGCCCGCATGCACCTCGTGTTGCCTTTCTCCTGTTTTTTCAGCTCAGGGGAGCAGCAAGAGGGCTGGCGGCACTCTGATGAATTGCTTTCCCCCAAGTGATTATCCCGAGGCACTGTTGGCTGCATGCAAGTTTAATCTTTCTTTTCCGACGTCAGTGACACAGGGCTCTGGGGAGCGGGTATCCTCGACACCAGCTGGCTCGGTGCTTTGCAGCAAACCCCTGCAGCGTGGCTGCTTTGCAAGGGTGCCGTACTGTGGTAGGTGCGGCTCGCGGGCCTGTTTTCTTTGCGAGAGGTGAAAGTCTAATGAAAGCCTGTCTTGCCAGCAGGAGATAGGAAATCACTGCTTTTCCATCCACTGTCCCTCATGGAGGGGGAGAGGAGAAGAAATAAAAATAATAATAATAATAATAATTTCAGAAATGCAGTAGCATTTGGTGAGGCAGCTTGCAAGAGAAGATCCAGACCCTGAGGATGCTCTGTGCAGAGGGGCTAACAGCCTGGTGGGTCTCCCTGCGGAGAGAGCTGAGCTACTTAGCCCTGCCGCGCTGTGGGCCCCGCTTTGGCAGGCGGGACGTGTTCCCAAGGAGCCAGGCTGCGGTGGCACCGAGTGCTCTGATACCTGCAGTGAGCCTCGCTCCCTCGCTGTGATACCCAGCGCTGGCGAGGGGCGCCCGCCCGTGCTGTGGGTTGCACATTTGAGCTGGGGTTGCACATTGGAGGCCGCATGGAAGAGGTTAGCATAACAAAGCGGCAGGTGAAAGGGAGGCATTGAATTTCAATAAACCAGCAACTGGGGAATGAAATCTTGCTCGCATATAATTCAGGCTCTGGGCTCAGGCGTCCCTCTTTTTTACCTCAAGCAAATCTCCTGTAATGCATAGGAAACAGCTCAGCAGCTGCAGTCCTGGCTGCCATTGAGGTAGAGGCTAAGACTTATTAAAGACCTGCAGAGCTCTATAAAAAATATTTATGATCTTCTTGGACTTAAGCATTACAAGTCAAATATTTGAATAGGTAGGGGCAAGCATTTTGGTGGAATTTGATGATCCCTTTCATATTTATGCTTGGTTACGCTTGCTCCTCATGTATTTGGGTGGCTGGCCAGAGGCGAGAGGAAGGCGAGGGATGAAAGGGACTTAGTACAGAAGGGAAAAACAGGAGCAGAGAGAGATTAGAGCAAGGAGAAAGCAAAGAAAACTACTGAAAGTTAAAAATAATAATAATGATTAGGCCAGGGGGCCGAGAAGAGACAGAAGAATAAAGCAGGGCCTTTGAAGAAGAAGGGGAGAGACAGTGAAGCCTCTTATTAAAAATTAAATGGTTGAGTCTGAAGATAAATGAGGAGCCTGCAAAGAAACAACAAAAAATTGCAGAAGACAGAAAGGAGGGAAATATTTAAAAGGGAAATGAGAGGCTTTCTCAGGTATATGCCGTTGAGCATGTCAGCAGAGGAGCTTCCTAATCGCCTCTAATATGTGATAGGAATGAGGAACTTTGAGAAACTTAAAAAAAAAAAAAAAAAAAAAAAAGAGTATTCCAGAGTATTCTTGCCTGTAAAGCTGACAGTGGCCTCCTTTTGCTGGTCTCCCCAGGTGCGAGTTACAATGCAGCCTTTCCTTCCTAGTAGCCTGTACGCGAAGACTGAAAACAAGTGTAGCCTCTCCAGGGACACAGGCGGGTTTTGCTTGAGATGCAGGGAGATGAGAGAGGCTGAGGTACATAGCACACGAATGGCAACCCCTGCGGGGGCTCTGCTGTTCGCTGTGGACGCGCCATCGCCTTGGCTGTCCGGTCCTGCTGTGTTGTCACCGCGCTCACTGCACGGGTGCACAGGGTGCGAAGGGCAAGCTGAGGCATTCCCCCTCTGTGTGGCCTGCCAGCCGCCAAAGGAAATGGACTTTGATCTTTCGCTGGGAAAAGCCACTGTTCCCCATCCAGGAGAGGAGTGTCAGACTCTGCAGGGCTGTCCGTTGTGCTCCGGCCTGCTTTGCTGTGCCCGCTGTCCCTGCAGGGGGGTGGCTTTGGGACCTCGGAGAGAGGGAGATGCCGAACCCTCCTCAGGAAGGAGGTGGATCACTGAGAGGACTTGCAAAGAGGCTACTGCTTTTGTCCCTAACTAGACCCTGCTGCTGTGGGGAAGTTTCTGGCCGTGGTAGGCTGTGGTATGTGGACAGGGTGACCTCTGCACTTGGCAAGCACAGTTACCAGCAGCTGGTCAGATCTAACCTACAAGCAGGCAGGTGAAAGCATGTGGGTGTTCAGTGGCTGTGCGGCTTCTTCTGCACCGAAAGAGTTCCTGAGCAGCTCTGCACAGCCTGGGGGGGAGGGAGCGAGTGTTGCTGATACTGATTTTTCTCCTCTCCTGGGGGAGGAGTTTCTTCATGGAGGGTTTGACTCCCATGGGAAGCAGTTCACATGGATGGGGCGTCCCGGGGCTGTTGCTCCAGTACTGCCAATCAGTGGCCTGTGCCCACTTGGAGGTAGACGTCCGATGGTCATCTCTGGGCAATCCCCTTTATACTCAATACAGGGAATCTTGTCTTTCCAAGGAGATTGAAGCTGTTGGGGATGGGGTTTTTTTCTTCAGCACTGTGGGGAACCTGCAGTTCCAACAGGAATGGTGGTGGGAAGTATGTGTGCCAGTCCCTCCATGGTGAAGCACTGAGGTTTTCAGGAGGGACCCAGTGCTGCATGGTTTATGGAAATTACTTTCTTAAAATCTGTATGAATATTGCATTAGTCAAATTAGGGTAAGAGAGCAGCAGGTGTCCTGAATCCTGAAAGTGAAAAGCAGATTTACAGCAAAAGGTCACAAGGACCTTATTGACAATAGTTTAAAAGAAAATTAAAAAAGGGGGTGGGTAGTAAGAGGAGGGAAAAAAAAAAGAAGGAAGTAGAAGGTTAATGGAGGTGAAAATCAGCAGGCCGGCCAGTTAGTCTGGTTGGGCTTTGAGTTCACACACAGCGCCCTGCAGCTTCACCACTGCTGAAGGGATTGTGCCAGGGGTGGACATGGTGCCTTTGCAGGGGATGCCGCTGCCTTCTCCTCGCTCTCAGCCTGTGTTTGCAGGACACAGGTATCCCACAGGCTTTGGGAAGGGTCTTCTGTGCCTGATTTAACTGCAGCGGGTGGAGAGCCTTCCTCTGTCTCCTGATGTGCAATGCTTTGCTTTTATGGATGTGAACTGGGAAGAAGCTGAAACTGAGCGGATGCTCGTACCACATGGCTGTGAAGGTACTTCGGTCTCCAAGCTGGTTTCAATAACCAATTAATGAAAGACACTGAGTCTAAGTTGTCCACCCCTAACCCTCCACCTCGCAGCCTTCCTGCTGCAAGAGGAGGGTGCCCAGGAAGCCCGGTAGCAGTGATTCAGGAAGAAGCAAGGCTGGGCACTCCCAACCAAACCGATCCCACTGTGTTGAGCGGGAAGGAGCTGTGGGTGAGCCAGGCTGATGACTCCAGGCACTCAGCTCTCCCACTGCACCCACAGACCAAATATATCGCCTCATGGGGGTATAGGGCAGGCCCCGCTACCCTGTCATAGGGTGCTTGTCCCAAAGGAAGTGTCTCCAAGAAAACGGTAATCCCGTTTGCTTTAATCCCTTCTAGCCCCACTGCTGTGTGGCTATGAGATACAGCGGTTCCTGCCAAAACGGCTCAGGATGGCAAGACATCTTTGGAAGCTGCTGTGTCGAGGAGCTCTGCAGGCAAAGGATGAGCGTTTCGCAGCCCCCAAGGAATTTCATCTTCAATGTCTTTCCTATCGTTGCTGGGCACACTTAGCAGTTGTGTTTGCATTAGTAAATGAACTGGCTTCTCACTTGCTCCATTCGAGGTAGTTGGCTCTGTCCTTTGTGTCATTTACATCATCTTTATGTGGGCATCCTTAAATCATCCAGGCAAACTGCATGGATTAAAGCCTAGTGTAAAACTCTTTGAAGGTGCAAGTATGAGAAGCTACATTAGTTTAACTGAAATCACTTTGCATAGATTTTTGTAACCCGGTCCTTAATAGATCCAGGATGTCTGTGAATGATAGAGTACTCAAATAAACTTGCAATGAATTTTAAGTGGAAATGGCTTTCTGTCTATTACATATCCTTCTTTTTTTCAGTGATGGTTGGAAGAAGGAATGTTTCACTTAAGCAAAGATTTTCTTTTCCCTCCCTCCTCCTCCTTTTATTACCACTGCTTTCTGTGTTTATTTTGGGGGGGGGTGTAGTGGGGGGGGGCAAGAGTTGTATTGCTCATTTTGCTCTAGAGTGATTGCATTTGGCAGAACCTTACTGGGAAACTTGTTTGGACGCTCACATGTGCAGTGGGAGCCCTTTTGCATCGCTGCGAATAGGCTGCAGTTATTGAGTCTTTACCAAGGAAATTTTCTCCCAAGCGTATCTGTTAAGAGGTCTTGACAGAAACAAGCCAGGAGTTATGAGTTCTAAGAGACTGACTAAAACTCCCTTCCCGTATTGATTTCTCTGCTCTTTCTTCTGTGCGGTCATGATTCTACTAGTTCTTCAGTCACTCTTGAGTCTGCCAGGCCAGAAGAGACCTGAATACCTATTATGTTCAAATGAGGATTTGGGGTAGGGGGGAGGGAGAGGAGAGAACAGAGTAATTAATATAACAGAAGTCGGAGCAAGCAAAAGCTCTTCTTTTTTGAAGGTTATGTTTACAGGAGCTTAGCTGTGATCTGAAATATGTCCCATTCAAAAGGTCCGGGTTACAGAGAACAAACCGTTGTGGGTATGATAGGATGTCGTAGCTGTGGTACAAGACAGTGCTGCTGAGTCTGCTGTTGGTGCGTTTCTTTATTTAAGCGGATGAATTAGTCTCTACTCATAGACAGAGTATACTGATATCAGTGATGGGTTTTGATAAAAATTCTTTTGTCAAAGAAAGGGGGGGAAATGTTAGCAGAGGAACTAGCAGAGCTTGGTTTCCTGTGTTTTTTGCTTCATGGTTCAATTCCTAGGTATCTATTAATGTACCAACATTGCTGTTCTGTGATTGGGGTATTCCCGTGGTTCTCTTCTGACTGATTTCTTTGATGTCTAATTAAGGATAAACTGAGCATTAATTGCATTGTTACCCTCAGAAAAATATTAATGTATGTTGGGTATCTTTGCTACACATCCAGCTGCTTCATGAAATCTGGGAAGCTTAGCTATTCTGAGACAGCTATCCATCTCTTAAATTTCGTTTGAGATTTTTTAGCCATGGTCAAAGCAACAGATACTTTCTGAAGTTAGATGGGAGACAGGAACACACACTCAAATTGTGATCCTATAGTCTAATTTCATCGGTGGAGGAATGTGAAATATTCTCCTTTTGGTTCAGGTAAGGCAGACTGTAGGGCTTCTGGAGAACAGGCACCCTGCACAGAGCCCTGTCTCTGGATTATGGATCCTGAGCTATGCATAGAGATTACAAAAGACTCTTGATCCCTAAATTGTTACCAGGACCAACTAGTCTGGGATCGTCTAGACTTCCCATGTTTGGCAGGAGAGAAGATAGTAAAGGGCTATGGGGTCCATGCGTCTGTCACAAGTTACAGAATTAATCTCCCCTGACTGTTTGCAGAGAATGTGCTCTGTTTTTTTTAATGAGAGGATCACTCACCTTCACTAACTGGTCATAATTCTGCAAATTGATCTTTTTAGACTTCCAGTTCTACCTGCTTAAAGGGAAAAAAAAAAAAAAAGCTGTTTGAAGGAGATGGTTGTGAGTTTTTCCCCCGTGGGCAGTATAACATGAGCGTGATGCATGACTAAGAATCTTATCAGGATCCTGATACATGCTCTATTTGCATACTATAACTCCTCTTCATGGGAGATCTTGGGTTTTCAACTATACAGGTGCTGTGAGTCAAGTCATTATCTCTGTGTCAGAGATGGTGAAACCAAGGTTTTGAACTAATTCAACTTGAGGCAGAGTCAGTGACATTTCTGGATATGCAACAGAGGTAGCTGAAACACTGCAGGGACTTCTTTCATCTGCTTGTTGTCTCCTCTTGAAGCTTACACATCTGTAAGATCACGTTATCCTGACAATGTCTAGTAAGCAGAGGTTGATAGAAGTAGAAATGCAAGAAGATACTGTCCAAAGATACAGCCCTGGTGAGAAGCCTATCCTGCAGTGTCATTTTTCAGTGACCTAAAGTCACTTTCTTTAGATGTTACTCCCATAATTGCCTTTATTAGGCCTAGTGCGGTACAGCTGGAGGTCCTCTGTTCCTGTGCTTACTGAGGAGCGTCCCTGTCTCTCCTTCCTCCCAGGCGCGTGCAGGCTGAGTTGGAGATGCCCCCATTATGCTCGCTGTGCATTCCCAGCCCGTCCATGCCTGGCAAAGCGGCATGTCCGCCACCGGCCCTGGCCGTGTCCTCTCACCGTCACAGCCAGTTAAGCCCTAGGGCTGCATCCCCTGGGGCCATGCCCTTTTCAGGCAGGCAGGAGGCTTCATGCTGGCCCTTTTGCCATTTGCCTAGGGGGCAGTGAGTCGCAGCCGGGAAGTGGGCAGCTCCTAGAGCCATTTGCACTCCGATGCCATGGCGAAAGGAACGCTGACTGGAAAAGTGAAGCTGTTTGGAGACCTGGGGACAGCAGTGTGTTAGCTGCACTTGGCTTTGCAAGTAGGAAGCTGGAAGTGCTATAAATAAAACCCAAGATCCTGCAGGAGTCAGTGATATTGATCTTGCACTGGAGACCATCATGAAAACTTCCTATTTGTTAGCTTGTTCTTGAATTTCCTTGTTGTTTTGACCTTGTTTTAATGCATTATTTTGATAGTTTGTACATCAGGGCTACTGATATATGTACCAAAAATACCTTTTGTTGGTTTATTTGAATGTGAGATTTATTGCCTGAACGTTTAGTTTAAAATATCCACTACCTCTGTACTGCAAAGCACGAATGAGGAGGTCCTGGAGCACTAGAAGACTCATCTGTATTTCGCAAGCCCCCAAACCTTTGTCTTCTCTCTGTAAGTGGTAGCAGTGTCCATCTCTCCTGTGAACTCTGAGAGTCTTTCCACAAGGCTGCTCTCCTCACTAGTATTGCTTGATGAGCTGGGTTTTGCTGCTGAGAAGGGGTAGACAAACATCGCATGGCAATGCAGCTGCAGAAAGTGTCCATCTCTTTTTGCAGCTGATGCTGACATTGAGCATTTAATGGTGGTGAGTGCACATTCTTTGTAGGTGCATGAAGAAGTCGGAGGTGGGGAAGTCAGCAATGGGCGAAGGGGGGCTGTTCCTGGATAGTGTTGCATTCTGTCATGGCTGCCTGCCTGTATCAAGGGTGCAAGAACTGTAGCAGGATGCAGCTATGAGGAGGGCTTTGCTGCTGGCCTGTGCCACGAGTCCGGAGAAAGTTCACAGAGAAGAGGATTCAGGAGCTTTGATCTTTGATCCACAAGCCACCAAATCATTGAGAGTATAATTTGTAAGGCAGGAACTGTTGGTGAATGAGCATCCTTTCTGCCTCTCTGGTTTAGGAGCTGTTGCCTTAGAAGTGGTGAGCAAAAGGTTTTCTTCACCAGCTTCGCCAGGGCAGCCCAGTCCTCTGTGGTAGGGAATCATTGTCATTTCCTCTGACCCATTCTTGCCCACAGTTCTCCTCACTGCCTTGAGAAGCCTTATCATCTTCCCTGTCTCCTTCAAACAGAGCAGGTTTGTAGGGAAAACTGATGCCCTCTTCTGTAGTGCCATGGAGCAGAACTCCTGAATCTTGCAGGCAGCGCTGCTTTGCAGAGAGAGCAACTTGAGGGGGGCCCTCTGTCTTTGGCATGATGACCAGAGAGGTTAGCAAAGATCTGAGAGAAGGCAGAATGAGGGACAAGGGGCACCCCTGGGCATGATGTGCTCTGAGGTGTTCAGTTTGGTGGATATGGACATAAGTGCACTTATAAAACACTTCAACAAAAAAGATGCCAAGCATGCTCATGGAGAAAGTGAAGTGGCTGTGCATGCCAGACTAGCTTTCACGGACTAGCTGCTCATTACACTGAAGCAAGAGCAGGCCTCTCTACACCCTCTTAAGAGCACCTGCAAGCACAGTATTGTGTAGGCAGACTGCCCTTCCTTTTCTTACCTTCTGTCCCCCAAATCATCACCACCCAAACTGTAAGAAGCTTGGAGCATGAGGACCTTGAAGAAGAGAGGTTGTCATCACCAGATGCATGAGGCCTGCAGAACTACAATATAAAGACATTCATTATGAAAATGGATTTTGCAAAAATGGGTGCGACTTTCATTTATCCATGCTACCTTGATCTGGCAGTATTTTATTCAACCGCCATTTGGCTGCATTTGTTTTACTTGCGGCAACTGTGCTTTCCATAGCCTGTAAGGCAGGAGGAGAGCAGGTGTTCCTCATGATTGGGAGAGCTCATATTCCATGCTGCGGGAGCAGGGAAACAGCCAGATCCTGCCTCTCAGTCATCCGTAGGGATGATAGCTTCAGAGCAATGGCTCCGAGCTGCCAAAACTCTGCTGGAGGAAGATGGCTTGGAAATATCTAGAACCAGTATCTTTCAGTTCACACTGACTGTGGCTCAGAAGATGATTTCCTGTCTGGAGAAGAGAAATGTTATAAACAATCTTTGTGCTTTAAACAGGACTGTTAGAGGAAGAGCAAATTTCTACTTCCTTGGTTTATATTGAGATTTTTTTTTTTTGTTCTTAGATGTCAAAACTTTGGCATCTACCTATTTATCACAATCTGTTTCTCAGTAATCTGCTCAGATTAACACATGATTTGTTCTGGTCTCTTCTTTCCTATTGATGCAGCAATTTAATTGTCTTCCCTTGGAAACTTAAGATCCAAACCTGGTTTGAATGGGAATTAACGGCTATGGTATATGATAAAGACTAATTCTGAACTTCCTTCAGTGTTTTGTTTCTGAAAAGATGATCTAAAGCTTTTGAGGGCTGAAATACTCCATTCTTAAATGTTCAGTAGGAGAGCAGTTTCTGGAGGGGATGCATGCATCAAGCTGTATTAAATTCAAAGTGCTGGCTCCCGAGCTCAGCCCCGGACTTTCACAGGATGCAACGTGCACTCTTGCTACTGTCAGTGCTCCGCTGGAGTTACTGGATGTCAGACTATGCTGCCATAGCTGCTTTTAGCACAAGGATCCTGATCTCAGATTGGAAGCCTCAAGTTTCCTTAATTTAATAAATGCTGCTCACAGAAATCTTCATCTGAGTGTGTCCAAGCCTGTTTTATCTTCCACCGGAGGCAAAAAGAAATCAGCGCTGCTGACAGTGAAGATTTGCTGGCCGGAAGGGATCATTTGGAAATTCTAGTCCTGTGCTTTGCAACACTTTGGGACAGGAGCGATCCCAGAAAATACTTGGTAATAGGGGAAAAAGGAACTTACAATGTCTCAAAACACTGATTATTACGTAAATGAAGGAATTGCATTTTTCGCATGCACATCTTGACCTTCTGTGTTCTCTACTGACCTCTTAAGACACAAATGCTGATCTCTGGAAACAGCTCTGCTGTTTTCTGCAATGTTGATACTATTCTTTTAGAGCTGAAGTAGAGAAGAATCTTCTAACGTTGACTTTTGAGAAGGGGGATCCACCTGAGAAAAAACGAAACACAAACAGTATTATACCCTACCAGGAGTGAAGGAAGTGCGTGCTTATGTGCCCTGCCCCTGTGCTTGCAGCCCCCCAGGTGCTCACATTAAGTGTGGGGAGGCAGCCTAGGGCTCTGCAGCTCGGAATGGGGAAGGACCGAGGTCCCACAGAAACTGGTCTGTGGAGGAGGCAGGGAGGTCCAGCAAGAGCTGCCCCAGGTGGTAGACTGACTCCCTGGGCTCGCTGCAGGTGGGCAGCCAGGTGCCCACCTGCATGCGGTCTGGGACGGTTTGTGGCCTAGTGCTGCCCTTCCCAAATGTTTATCCCTGGGCCACGTCCTGGGGAGGGCTCTTTCAGGTGGCCTGGAGCTACATTTCACTGGCAGAGACTCTATGGCCGGGGACAGGCCAGGTGGATAGTGACATGCAGGCTTCGTTCAGCAGCAGAGACCATTATTTGTCTGCCAGGAGACATTTCTACATGGACAGTCTATCAGATGCTTCATTTGGCCGTTTCACGCCCTGCCGACCCCATCACACCTCCCTGGGCGTCCTCCCTGCCATCTCAGTGTGCCCACTATCCACTCGGAGCACCGAAGGCTGCTGACCACAGACTGGCTTGCTCGCTTCTGCTGGAGAGCACCTAGTTCGGAGCAGGGTTGCAAAAGCTCTGTGTGCGTGTCAGGGGGTGCACATTAACGCCTTTTGTCCCTCTTGCTGCTGGGAGGTGGAGAGCCTGTGCTCTGGGCTCCCACTGTACACGCAGGTCTCCCTGCTCTGAGGGCAGCTTTGTGTCCTGGGCGACTCCGCCCCTCAGGCAGCCCTCATCTTGGTGGGCATTTTCAGCGCTGTTCGCTGCACCTGCACTCTGGTTGATTTCTGCTTAATGAATGGTGATGAACAAATGATGATGAACAAATGATGTCTCTCTCTGCTGTGTGCTTCCTTCTCCTTTCGCATCCCACCCCTTTCTGGTGTCGCTTTTCTGATGAGGTCACTTGAACTTCACCTAAATTAGCTATCCTAGTAACCAGGTGCTGCTGGGGGGGTATTGGGACTGGGTGGGTGGGAGCAGCAAAAGGATCTTGCTAATAGGAGTCTTTCTTCCCCAG
Source organism: Crypturellus tataupa (assembly GCA_034781795.1). Classification (NCBI taxonomy): domain Eukaryota; kingdom Metazoa; phylum Chordata; class Aves; order Tinamiformes; family Tinamidae; genus Crypturellus; species Crypturellus tataupa. The sequence continues at coordinate 70,510 of JAWLRI010000171.1, read as the reverse complement.
CTCCCTATAGCTGCCTCAGCTGCCCACAGAGGGGTGCAAGAGAAGCAGTGGGTTGTATCGAAACTAGGGAAGGAGACATAAATGCTCCTCCCAAGCTCCCACTGGGCTATGTTGGATGTAGCGGAGGAAGGAGAGGCAGAACCTTGAAGGAGCAGCTGCTGCTTATCTGTGAGAAGAGGCTCTGGGGAGTGCACTGAGCTCTGCTGTGCTCCAGGGGCAGGCAGGAGCCCCCAAATCCCCTGGTGCAAAAGGGAGGGCACATGGATGTTCTCATGAAACCAAAGCCTTCGGTCATCTGCAAGCACCTGGGGAAGTTGTAGCTCATCAGGGGCTATCGAGGACAACAGGAGTTTGAGACAGCGTTAGGGCTATGCGTGTCTCTCCTTACTGCGCACAAGTGCTGGTCTTCTGGCAGGTTTCTCATTCAGATCTTGCTGGTGGCCTAGTCTAGGGTGCAGTGAGGCCCCCCAGCCCGCAGCAGACCCTGTGACAGTGTGTCACAAGGCAGGTACCCTGGCTGAGCACTGGCTCCCAGAGCACGCCAGAGGCAGAGTGGGCTGCGCCCCAGCTCCTCTCCCATTGGGAGCGGGAGCAGCGGGCCACGAGGAGCGTGCACGGCGTCGCGTGCGTGACGAACGGATTCAGCAGCGGGCAAGGACTTGAGGCCCCCAATTGGGAAGCTGACCTAATTTCCAATTTACTTATCTTTTACCCGATTCTCCTTTGCCCTTCTGCATTATTTATATATATATATTTTTTTTTTCTGCGCCCTTTCCCACTGTCTGTTTGAACTCATCCGGTTGCTCTGAGAGATGCATTTCTATCGACATAATTGTTCCAACCAGTCGCTAATGTACAAACAAGGATACTATTGTAATCTGAGGATTTATTGCTACTGCTGTGAAACAACTGCTATGCCATCTTATTTAACTCTTCGGTTCCCCTGTTGCCTTTTGCCATTTACTGAATTAGTAATGAACTATCCTTTTAAAAAGCTTCATGGATTTTTTTTTCCTTTTTATTTTGTTTTGTTTTGTTTTGTTTTCTTTCAGATGCCTTTAATTTGAAAATATCTTTAACCATTATTATTTACCAGACAGGACAGTGTAGATTGGGCTTTCCTGAAACAAAGCAGTTCCCTAGCAAACCAGATTATTAACACTTGCTTTACATTTTCCGTGTGGTATCAGAAGCTAATCTTTATATATTGAGAGGTGGGGAGGAGAGAAGGTTCACAGAGGCATTTTTTACGAGTTCCCTTCTGGAAAGCTCCCCATGAACTTTCTCTCCAGAGCAGTGCTAACCCAGGGGCGAGTCTGTGTGCCAAGCACGTGCAATTCCCTCTGCCAACCCAGCTTCAGCTCTCTGGGCTCTGTGCTGCTTGGAAATGGGAGATCCTGAGATAAGAAGCATATTTGTGGTTGGCCTTGCCAAAGATGCATCACAGCTCCAAACTGCACCACTCAAAAGAACTGTTACGATTGCTAGTTAGCACAAAAATGCTCTTCTCTTGGCGTCCTGTTAATGATGGCGTGGATTTTGGGAGCATTTTCCCCTCCTTACTGCAGTGACTGGAATCCTTATTGCAAAGCCATACTACTTTTTTCAGCATTTATCTAGTTGTCCACTTCAGTAGGTCCAACTTGCTTGTTTGCAAGTGGTGTATCCAGGCACAGTGCAGGGAACTAGCCTAAAGGCAAAGGCAGGATATTCATGTGACAGCCGATGATCCTGCAGGGAGAAATGATCCCACTGGTGCTCCCTGGAATAGCTCTGGATGAATTCAGGGCAGACCTCGTCTCTGTCTTCCATCATTTGCCAGCTGCGGATGTTCAGTGGGCTTGACATACTCCAGAGCAGCCAGGAGTCAAGGTATTCAGCTCCTTGTCTGTATTTGGCATAGGAAACCTGACCTTCCTAATCCTCTTGTGGTCTCTCCTCCTCAGTTAACCTCACACCTGCTCCCCCGCACATTCTGGTCACAGGTAGGATCTTGGGCAATGCATGAGACTTACAAGCAGCAAGAACAGGAACAGAGCCTTTTGCTGATTGCTACCCTATTTTCCCCGTATGACCTGTGAGTTTTTGGAGATAGTACTAGGTGAGGGAGGCACGTTACCAGAAGCATGATCTCAGTGTTGTCCGCTCACAGAGGTGATGTTTGAGAGTCCTTGTGACTTTCACAGCATACCACCGTGTGCATTTTCCTCCTTGCTGGAGGCATTACCCCATCTTCTGATTGACTAGATAGGAGGAGCGGTGTCTGATGTGCCGCAGCAGGTATGGATCGGTATGTAGAGCAAATTGCCAGGCATGCAGTCTGAGAGGATTACATTGCTAATCTAGATATCTTTCCTTCCTTATCACCACCCTTTCCTCTTGCCACACGCATACACATGTCTTTGGATGCTGTAAGGAATGGAAATCAGTCGTGGCATCGGGGAGGGACAGGGATTGTGGCTTCCCAAAAGCTTGCTGTGTCTGGGAGAAAGCAGGTCCTTTCCAGTTGTTTCTGTTGCATCGGGACAGAGTGATGACAGATTCCCCTTCTATCCTCCCACAGCACTTTTGGCTGTTGCAAGACAGTGTCAGTGTCTTGCCTGGCCCCAGTAAAGATTGGTGCTTCATTTTCTGAACTAGAGACAAACGAAGCTTCCTGATGGCAAAGAGTATTGCTAATTTTAAGAAGACGCAGGTGCAGATGTAGTGACTATAGCAGTGTGTAGCGTGGCACAGCAAGGCTCCTGTGGTGGTACCCTCTGCTACAGCACCAGTGCTCACAGAAGGGATAGCAGATTGCAGAGGATAATAATGAAATGTTAAATCCTTTGCCTGGCGCTCCTGCCTGCATTCGTTTTCGTGGCATCATTCAGAGCCTGCCAGTGCTCTTCTCTGAGCGGGCGGTGTTAGCATCACAGTTCGTATTGAGCAGCTTGTTCTTGTCTTGCAAGAACAAGCAGAGGCATCAGGGAAGGAGCTTGGTGGCACTGCGCTGGGATTTCTGCGGGGCAACAAGATGTCATGGGGCAGATGGAAACATAACTCTTACATTAATTCCTTTTAAAATCCGAACCGTATTTCTCAACAGAAAACAACTCCCTGGGTGCAGGGAGCACGTGTATTTGTTCTGCCTAAATAGTTGGCACTTGATGCCTGGCAAGCGTAGCTCAATCCAGACAGCATGAGGTGAGAGTGATTGGGTCAGAGGATCGCACTGCACTGTGCCTCTGCATGTGTCAGAGGTAAAAGCAATAGGGCAAACCCCAGGGAAGTCAAGGCTGCCGCGTTGTGTGGCTGTAGGGTGGCCCTGAGATGACGCTGCTCTGCTGGCTAGTCTGTATGAGCTGGCTTGCTTCTGAGGAACAGGTTACAGTGTGTTTCACAGCACTGTTTTACAGACTCGGGCTGAAGAGCGCTCCTGCCTTGAGCTTCCAGCTCTGTTTTTCCTCATGCATTGTATATTGGGCAGGTTTGTTGCTTTGATTTGCTTAGAGGCAGACGAAGTATTGGTTGCTCTTGTTTGAGTACACATCACTGAGGTGAGGCCTTCGGATGCCCAGGAAGGAGCAGAGCCAGTCTGAGCGAAGCAAGGGACACCCCTGTTCTTGGTTTTGCCTGCCCCAGGCAGCGTGCAGTGGGGCGCTCCAGATGCCGGCACCTTAGAGGAGAGCGCCCCAAGTCCAGAGTGGGAACTCTAGGCATCACTCCCCCTTTTTGCCTCGGAGACCTTCAGTAAATGCCTTAATTCCCTATTGGTCGGGACTCTATGTGGCTCGCAGCATGCTCACTGGCTTGCGCTTTGCTGAGCTGGGTTTTTGAAGCAGATGCGGCTGGAGCTGCTTGGATAGGCCTCCCTGGGAGGGCACAGCCCTCCGACCGTCTCTGGAGCTCTGGACGCTCTGGAGCGTCTTCGAGGAGCTCTTCTCCTCCTGGGGCCGGGAGGCTCCCTCGCCGGGTCCCTGACACCCTCTAGTGGCAGCACTTCTTCTATTTATCACTTCAAGAGCTCTCAGAACTCGGGTGGCTTGTGCCCCGCAGCCCACCCACCTCCGCGTTCCTGCCCCGGCAGCCTGGGCAGCTGCTCACGCTGGGGGCTAGTAAGTAATGCCGTATGTCCTGCTGCTTTTTAATGGATGTCAGTGAAGGTGGTGAAGGTTTGAGGCTGTCCGCTCTGGCCAGTGTCAGGGGATGGCTCAAGGATGGCAGTAGCAGGCAGGCGTGCCCCGGGCAAGCTCTGTGGGGCTGCTTGGCCGCCCACCACCAGGCTAGGGGCCCACAGCCAGCATGAGCCCTGCAGTGCCTGCCTGGTGGCTGAGATCCACAGAGCTGCGCCGTGTGGCGCAGGGCCGAGCAGGGCGCCAGGTGAGCTCTGCGGCGACATGCTCAGGTCCGCGAGGCTGCGTGTGTGCGCTGGTGTCCTTGAAGCGTGAGCCTGGTGGCTGGCTGGAGAGAAACCTCGGATACGCGCCTTTCAGTGAGTGATGTCAGGCCTTGGAAACAACTGCCCGTGCAGAGCTCCTTGCTTATTTTGCTCTCTGTGACCTTGTGAGAGCCCCAGATGTTCCAGGATGAAATGCTCATCAGGTTCCTGAAATGAGGTGTGGAGTGGCTCCAGGGGTATTTTCAGAGCAGCATTTTGCGCTTTCTCCTCCCCCCATCTCCCAGCCTGATGCACTAGACCCATCTTCAGTGTATCTAAAAAAGTCACTTGTACATCGCTGGCCAAGCGTGAGAGCAGTGGTGTCGAACGCAGGGCCTTCCCCTGGTCCAACAACGCAAAGCGCTTATCTCTCACGACATGTCATCCTGCAGAAACCAGGCTTTCAAAAATTGGCCTTTCCTTTGCAGAGTGGGGCTCTGGTCCTTCTGGTTATGACAGCGCCTAAGTGTAATCCCACACCAGAGTGATTCAAGACCATTGCATCAAGCTTGCATGCAGCCTGAGAAAATCTTGCTGATTCGTTTACTTGGGACACTATAGTTGAATTTTTTTTTACCAAAAGCGTGAAGACTGCAAGACAGTGTGTCATGTATTGCTCAACAAAACACTACTGCCTTCTACTGTGTTTTTTATTGTTGGTGGTGGTGGGTTTTTTTTTTTTTCCAGAGATGTATTTTGCAATACCTTGCACATGTGATATAAAATATGATAACCCGCTAGCTGGATTAGGATCTGGAAACCATGAAGTCATGAGTCCAGCTGGCAAAACTGTGTGTGTGTCTGTTTGCAGCCAGTCCCTGGAAAGCCTGAACACATGCTGAACAGCCACGACTCCCATGTCCTCCTCTCCCCCTGAGGAGGTGGGCTCCAAGAACATGTTCATACAGCTGCTGTTGGGCGGGCTTGGCGTGGGGCTCAATATTTGAGCTGTGCTCTGTATTTTGTGAGCACCATGTGGCCCTAGCTTGCAGGCCAGGTTAATCTTCCATAATTCAACATATAGTGGCTCACTCTGCCGAGCCAGGGAGGTGCCTGTGTAAGAAAGTGCACAGGCTGTCCCTCTTGGTCGCAAGCAGCAGCACTGCTGCGTGGGCTCAGAGGTGCTGTAGACAGGTGGATGGGAAAGTCGCCTCTAAAGAGCTTGAGACTGCTGGAGGGAGAGGTACTGGGGACTGGGCTCCTGTCTGCCAGCAGGGAATCGCCAAGCTACTTCTCTCTCTAGCTGTTTTCACCTTGTAAGTTGTTGTGCGGGGGCTGGCGTAGGCAGCTCTGCCTTTGAAGCAGCTCAGCGGGGAGGTAACTCGAGCAAGATGAAGATCAGATTTAATTCATTTAAATAATATAAGAAAAAGTTTCAAGAGACCATGGCTGGAGGGCAGAGAGAATGGAGCTGAACTGCTCTGGAAATTATTCAGAGAGGTTTTAAATGAGGAATTTAAATCTCATCATGCAGGAGTCGGGAGCCAGGAGGTTTAGTTGCCGGCAGTCGCCACCACTTTGGAGCCAGAGGGAAGGAGGGAAGCGCGAGGCGCGCGGCTCCCTGCAGGCGCTGCAAGGTCCTTAGCTGGTGGGCAGCGAGCGAGGCATCGCGCTGAGGGGCACGCGGGGAAGGGATCAGTGAGGAGAGGGGGCTGCCAGACCCGCAGCAGTGACTGTCGCAAAAATGATCCTTAGCAGGTACCGTCCCTGCTTGTGGCGGTAAAGTCGCTGGGCAGCGAACTCCTGGGGAAAGTGAATGTGCCCCCTGGGCTGGGTGAAGGAAGGTTTCCCTCTCGTTTCCTCCATCGTGTGTGTCTTTTCTTTTCCCTCTTCTGTTTTGACTTTTCTGCCATAAATAATTCCAGGTTGCCTTTACTGCAACTCATCGTTTTTCGCAACAGTGCCTGAATGAAACAGATGAAATTTCTGGCAACTTAGCTAATTTTGTCAAGTCTTTTAGTGTTGTCTATGCAACTGTTCAGAGATACGTTAATTACATTCTGCCAGTACCTGATGGCACTAAGGGCATTAACAAATGCAGTGAAACTGCCTTGTCTGTCTTATGTGCAGACATGGGGAGGAGGTTTACATTATTCTTTTCAATGTGGTGTCTCTTGAGACATCAAAGTTTAAAAACACTTTTTTTTTTCTTTTTAAGAAAGTCTATCTAATTGTGATGGAACTTCTGCTAAAATTAAGGCACTGTACTTGCAAAAGGATGCTGCTGCAACTTTTATTTTTCCTCCTGATTTTAGTAGCTGTTCACTTTTCATAAATCCAGTTTTGAGATCTTCTCCACTGTCACTCATGTGCTGCATAGAGCAGGCAGCAAGAAGGAAAGGATAAGACTCTGGCTTTCCAGAAAATACATGGTGGGATTTTGAGAGCTCCAACCTTCGGTCCCATCTGATTGAGCTGCAGGAGTGGAGAGTTGCTTGCAGTCAGTCATCTGCCCCTCTCTGTCCTGGACATTACGGCTCACAAATCTGGACGGCATGCTGTTCCGGCCTGCTGATTCGTTAATCCCTATGCATTTTGTCTCACCTCGATGTGCCCAGTTCCAAAACTGCCCATGGCAGAGGGCAGCGGGAGCCCGCCAAGGCATCTGTCAGAGTAGCAAGAAGGCTTGTGCTGCAGCCTGCCTCCTCGCCTCCTCAGTAAGTTGGTTGTTTGCCCCTGTGACTTCACTGCAAAAGTTTTCTCCCCTGCATCTGCCCCATGTACAGCTCATACCGAGTTCATGGCACTCATTTCCCTTCCACTGGTTAATGAACTTGAAATGTAGCCAGCAGTCTTATTACCAAATGCCTTGATGTGTCTGTGTCTCCGGAACAAGCACTGGGCATTTTGCAATTTCATTGCTGTCCTCAGCGGAGCCAGCTCCCTCCAAATGCAGAAACCCCTGTTGTTTTGCTTGAAGGGGTCATTAAAATGTGAAAAGATGTAAACAAAGGGAAGAGGAATTGGATTTCCTGACTTCTTTATGAGGGAAGATTAAAGGAACTATGTTTAGCCTGGCCAAACAGTGACTAAGGGGCTGAAAGCACAAACTAGGGCTATCAGAGTATCTGCAAGATGTGAGAAGGAAGCAGAGCAGGTTATTAAGCGTGGTCCAGGGGCACAGGATAGAGCAATGGCCCAGGGAGAAGGGGCAGCAAACCTGAAGGCAAAGCTGTGCGCCACGAAATACTTGAATGCATTAAGGTGTGCAGTAGTAACCTCCGCAGAATGACGGAAACCTCTGCTTGGTAGCTGGGGCCATTGAGCAGAAATATAAGCAAAGCACTGGAATATATACTGTCAGTAACAGTTTTTCCTCACGCAAGGTCTTTGGGGATGATTCTGTTTTTATTTGGGACTATATGTGACCTACTAGGACTTTGCAGTTCTGCAACTTAAGATTAGTTACAACAGTAAAAAGAAACCTCTCCCCTAGCCCTGCTTTCACGTATCCGGGCTCTAGTCAGTGCCTCACTTGGGCGTTTCAGAGCTGCTAACTCACCGGCTGTGTTTCTGTCCCCTCCCGGCCCCTTGTGCTGCAGTCATCCCCGACTCGCTGCGCGTCACTGCCGTGCCCCAGACGCTGAACAAGGTGGAGCGCGACTCCCTGGAGCTCAAGTGTGAAGTGTCCAAGAGCACGGCGCAGCACAGCCACGTCTCCATCGCGTGGTACCGGCAGCGGGGCAGCGAGGCGCCGGTGGAGGTGATCTCGCTCAGCCGCGACTTCGTCCTGCGCGCCGGGAGCATCTACGCGCAGCGGCAGGCCACGGGAGACATCCGCTTGGACAAAGTGGGAGAGACCACCTCTAAGCTCACCATCTACAACCTCCACCCATCAGATCAAGGCGAGTTTTACTGTGAGGCTGCTGAGTGGATCCAGGACCCGGACAAGTCTTGGTACGCCATGACCCGCAAGCGCTCCCAGGGCACCATCGTCAACGTCCAGGCCACAGGTCAGTGTGTGTGTTATTCCTTGTGGGAGAAGCCAAGCAATGATGTCATGAGACAGTGGAGAAGGGGGCTCTGTGTGATTACTGTTGTTGGGAGGTTTGGATGCTGACTGGAGCAGTAAGTGGTGCATATCACAGTGCCTTGCTTGCTTGTGTGTGTGCAGTTATCCAGTAAAAAAGATAAAGTTGTAAAGACTGTCTACAAAGCATCTGTCTACCACATTAGGTTCCTGTTTTATAGTCAAATACGCTTAATGCAACACTGGGGAAAGCTGTGTCTGCTCTGAGAACTAATGGCTTCAGACTGTGGTTCTCTGTAGACTCTGGATGTTCGTGGTCTCCTGAGATAACCTCAATGGCTTTGGGATGTACCCTGCAAAGCGGCTGCTCCTAAGAGAGTTTCTGAGGTCCCTTACTGCTGGTTACCTGGAAGGAGGCAGATGGGGCTCCCTTCATTCAGTATTTCTTATTGAGGTGTCTCGCTGCCCTGGCCTGCTGATGTGCCTTCCAGCAGGGAGAGGAAGATCTGCACTCGCAACACCCTCTCTCACAGAATATCCCCTTACCCGGTTCCATCCCACCTGGTGCCAGGCCAAGACAGAAACATCTTCTGCAGCGAGGAGGGCCCCATTCTCTTTGTGCCTTGTCATACTGATAGATCCTTTGTGAGTGCTTAGGAAGCGCCTGCAGCTGCCCCAAGCCAGGCACCCCATCTGCTTTGTACCCTGCTAGGGAGGTAACTAGCAAAGGCCAGACCATGTAAAGGATGGTCTGTGGGCTGCCCAAGAACAGGGAAGCTGCAGATGAATTGCAACCAGAAGGAACTGCAGCCAACAAGGCAGCTTGGGCAGCAGCTGCTCTGCCCTTTCTCCTCATACAACCAAAGATCAGAAGCTGAAATAGGAGATAAAACATACATCTTGAGTACTTGGTGCTGGCACAGGCAAGGAGTTTTGAAAAGCCAGGAGATTTGAGTGACATAGGCAGAAAATAAAACCAGAAATTCTGCAAACACTTCTGTATTGCATGAGACCCTTTTGTAAGTTAAAATCCTCTTCCAGGCAATGCTGCAGGTTTCTGCTAGGGTTTTGAAAACCTAGTTGATTTTTATTTTCCTCTCTGGTACCCCAGTGTTTCTGCCCCTAAGTGCCTGGTGATCAGAGTCTGAGGGAGACCAGACTCTAGGTCACCATCCTGCAGTGCCAGTGGATTCTCAGCTAAAATCAGTTAGAAAAGGTACTCTGCTGGTGAGCAGTGCTGGCTTGACCTTGTAGGATGCTCCACAGAATAAGCAGCAGCGTTTTTGTTGGGACCAGGAGCAAGGACTGCCAAGCCCTGTCACCAGCACTGTGCCGAGCCCGCCTCTGTGCCCTGTCTCAGTGGGATGGAGGCTGCTTCAGAGGGCTGTGTTAGTCAGAGCCCTCATCAGAGCACTCTTCTGCTGCCATCACCGCAGAGCTGCTCCTACTAATAAAGGCTGGGGAGAAATGAGCAGTTCTTCCTCTCTGCTTTGGCTGGGGAGGCATTGCAGCTTTTCCACACTGAGCAGCAAGCTGCCTCTGCTGTGCCACAGGCAGACTTGGTGCTCACAGCCAAAGCAAAACCCTGATCCCTTCACCCGCATGTTCATTTGTTCAGGGGTTGTTGACTGCACAGGGAGAGGGGGGAAACACAGCGGCAAGGTGTAAATATAGCAGAGCTGCAGTGTTAGTGGCTGGCCCTCCAGGTGTACCTTGGTCGTGCTGACGTGGGTTGGTCTGTGTTTCCCCAGATAAGGAGTTCGGCGTTCGGTTGGAGACGGACAAGCGGGTATACATCGTGGGCGAGCCCGTGGAGTTCCGCTGCATCCTGGAGGCGCAGAACGTCCCTGACCGCTACTTCTCCATCTCCTGGGCCTTCAACAGCTCCCTCATCGCCAGTCTGGGACCCAATGCCGTGCCAGTGCTCAACAACGAGTTTGCCCAGCGTGAGGCCCTGGGCCAGCTCAAGGTAGCCAAAGAAAGCGACAATGTTTTTGTACTGAAAATCTACCGTCTTCGCCTCGAGGACAGCGGCAAGTACAACTGCCGGGTGACTGAACGGGAAAAGACTGTGACAGGCGACTTCATTGACAAGGAAAGCAAGCGGCCAAAGAACATCCCCATCACTGTCCTGCCGCTCAGTAAGTAGAGCTGTGCCCATGTGCCCACGCTGCCCCAGAGCCATTGCCAAAGGTTCCTGGTGTGCAGGGCAAATGGTGTGTGAGGCTTTGAGGCGCCCAGCCTGAATGGGGCTTCAGTAAAAGGAGAAGGGAGGGATAAGAGCTTGTGTGTTGTGGAGGCTTAAAATCTGAACTGCCAAGCTTTTGTTTTTTTAAGGGGAAGGGAAGAGTGAAGAAAAAAGGTTATGTTCTATTCAGGTTCATAGGTGCGAAACACGCCCACACCTTGATGGTTACCCCAGGTTGGCAGATTTGCTTTGGGTGGAAAAGTGCATGTGACAGTCTCTGGTTGTTTTATCACACTGTCTCCTCACTTTCCTCTGCAGGGAGCTGGGAGCTCCAAAATGTTCAGCAGTCTTAATGAGGAATGCTGCTTGTCCATGTCTTATCTTAAGAGTTGCTAGCTTCCTGGAGAGGTCTCGGAGGCTGTTGCTCAGTTGCCTTGCCCGACTGTTCCTGTGCAGTTACTGGGGTTGTGCCCTGTGCTGGCAGAAACCAGCTTCTCAGAGCCAGGTTTGCTGCTCAGCACAGAGGTCTCGTGGTCGCTGTGTGTCTGCTAAACCTGGTGTAAACAACCTCATCAGAGGCTAATCTAAACGCCTTTTATGTTGGTCAGATGAATATTGTAAATACAGAAATAACAGCAAGGGGGAAAAGGGTCCCATGACTCATGTCTTCTTTATCTCACTCTCAAATTCAAGTAGACTTGACACGGCAAACCATGGAAGTGTTGTCCAGTATACCCTAGCAGTGAGTTTTGACCAAACAAAGGAGTAGCTGTGAGAGGAATTTGTATAGCGTTTACATCCTATCTGTTGATTTTGTAGGGAAATGCAGCCCTTTTCTCAAGCTTTTTTTCCTCCTCATTTTTCCAAAAGAAATTCTAATTCTTTTCTCTCTTACCAATGTTGGGTCTCATTTGTTTGACATTGACAATTACTCTAGTTTGAAATCTTTCACTGGACAATTGTTTGAAATATAATGCTGCTAGACAAAGCTGCCACAACAGTTTCAATTCTTAAAAATTCATAAATCAACAACTCTAGGAACAAATGTGATGATTTTTCAAGGGTGCTAAGTGTCCAAACTCCAATGGAAGACAACAGGAGTAACCAGCACTCAGTATCTCTGAAAAACCAACTATAACATTCGACATCTTTGGGAAGCTCAGGATACCCATTTTTTCTGATGATGCCAAACACTGATAGCTACCTCTAGTGTTAATAGTGATGGGAATTTGGGAGAGCTTCTCTTGAAAGGTGTTGCAGGAAGTGGAAGTGGCAAGACCGTAATCAGAATGGCATGAATTGGAAAACCCAGGGAGCTGGAAGCTTTTTTGGCAGAACCAGTTGCATGCAGTGCATGTGGCAACACAAATTCCCTCAAGGTTTTTGAGATCCCGGCCTGGACCTGCAACCAGAAGATGCATCAGTGTCTCACGAGCCATAGGGAGAGAGCAAGCTTTGGCCTACACATGCTTTGAGTGTGCAAGTCACCAGGAGCAGCTCGCTGCCCACAAGCTGTTTTTGGATGTGGTCACGCATAAAGTTAAGATGTGCCTGGACCCAAATGTGTGGGCAGTTTCCTGCACCTGGTCCCTCAGGACATCAGTGTCCTTCTTGCAGCCTGAGGAATAGCGGGTGTGAATCATCTCCCCTGTGTGTATGCGTTTTTCTCCTTAGAGACCAACATCTTGTTGGAGATAACCAACAATGCCAGCAATGTCTTGGAGGGCGAAAGCCTGCGCTTTGGCTGCAACGTGCGCTCGAACTTTGGGCCGCAGAGCCGCCTCTCGGTCGCCTGGCAGCTGGTGGACAAGCAGAACCGGCGCAGCGAAATCGTGCGGCTCGATCGCGACGGCACCCTGCACCCAGGCCAGGCGTATGCCGAGCGCAGCAGCTACGGGGGCATCCAGATGGAGCAGGTGCGGCCCGGTGCCTTCGTCCTGGAGATCTTCAACAGCATCAAGGCAGACGAGGGCCACTATGAGTGCCGGGTGGCCGAGTGGACGCGGACGCTGGATGGGGAGTGGCAGATGGTTGGGGAGCGGCACGCTGGCACCACGGTGTCTGTCACTGCTCTGGGTGAGTACTCGAGGCGTGGGGCCGCAGGGCCGTGCTCAACGTATCTCCCAGGCTGCCCAGGTGTCATCCATGGATCCCTGCTGCGCTGGGTTCTCCCACGATTGCTGGCGAAAAGCAGGCACCCAGCAGCCAGACACTGGTCCACAGCTCCTGGGTAGGTTGGTGCAAAATGACTGCTTGTGTGGTTGTGTCTGAAGGCCAAATCTGAGGGGTGGCCATAACATGAGCGAGATGAGGGATGGCTAAAAAGAGGGACAGTGTCTCTGGCATCCTTCCAGGGAGAGAAACCAGCAGATGAGTGGGCAGCATAAGGCTTCCCAACCCACTGAAAAAGGACACCATGTCACCCATGGCCTTGAAGACGGACTGTAGGAAGCTTGGTTGTAGCAGTATCAGCAATCCTTGGGCTCTGCAGCTTCATGTGGACCTTAGGCAAAGCCTACCTCCACTCGCTAGTCCAGGAGAGTAAAATCTCCGCTCGTGAGACTCTGGGACCACCACAAATTGTGAGCAGCTCCTACAGCGTTAGAAGTCCACAGGAGCTGCGGGGCAGGTGTGGTCCTCAGTGTCTCTGCACAGGAGACCTTGAGCAGCTGGCCTAAGACTATGCTGTAGTCCCTTGATTGAGCTTGAACTAGAAACCCAGATCATTGATACCTCCATTTCAAATACAGTGACACCATATTGCTTTAGGAGACAGTGGTTAGGGCATTATAAGGCTTGCATAGCCTGGAAATTGCATGAGTCCAGTTGAGATTGTGCTATTCTGAGTCCGGGACTGGTTCCCAAAGTATTCTGTAGGAGAATGAAGAACGGACAACTGTTCCTCTGAAGCCGCTAACCTGCAGAATGCCGGAGCTATAAACACTTGGTGCACACTGTTGAAAAGTTGAGGTAGATTCTTTTGGTTCTCTGCAGTATTAAACTTGAGCTTTGGTGAACTGTCTGAGAGACCAGATGTTAAAGTAATATCATATTCTGATTAAAATCTTGCTTTTTCCTCCTTTCCTCCCCTTTACTTTTGACCTTCTTTCAGAGGCTGCTCTGTCTAGAGCTAGAAATCATTGCTGTACAGCTTCTGAAAGCAGGTAGGAACTTCAGCTTGTAAAAAAATAAAGGTAGTTTCTCAGCTTATTTGAACAGTATTTTCCTCTTGAGGTCAGTGGCATTTAGCCTGTTATAAACCTATGGATCCATTCGCTTTACTCTGCAACTTGTGAAAGTTCAGGGGGATAGAATAAGAAGTACAATAGTAAATTAAGTGATCAAATTTTAAAATGCATCACTTTTATTTTTAATAAAAGCTAAGATATTAAGAAATTCCCAACAGTTTCAGAAAATGCTACTAAAAAGTAGTTTTCCCTCTCCTTCCATTCCTCATCCCCAAGAAGTCTCTGGCTATAGAACACATTTTGTCAAGTCTTAGACGTTTCCTAGGTCCTATTCCTGTAACAATCAAAGACTGAAGTAGCTCCATGAAATTTAATGGAGAAAATGTTGATTTTTGTTGTTTTTACTGCTGAATCTCATGGTTTTTGTTCTGCTTAATCTTTGTAAAATGTTTTGAGAAACTCAAATAGAATGTGCCAAGAAAGAGTAAGGGAAGTTTATTGCTACAGAAAGTGCCAGTAAAAATGCAGTAAATTTAAGTGACAGTCACATTTCAAGTTAAGATCTAATCGCTTGCCAGTCTGGCAGGGTAAGAAACTCTTTAGCTGAACCAGCACAGATTATTTTAGAACCCGTAAATCTTCCCACACTGTGGTTCTGAAGCAAGAGCCATAAGAGAGATTGGCTGTCAGATGAAACCAGATGGCCCTGAACTTCTGGAAACTCCAGTGTAGAGCAGGAGTTTGAGTCTATGGATAGTTGGCAAGGAAGTGGGGCAGATGCTGGAAAGATGTCTGTAGAGGTGAGGCCAACTGGATGAGGGGATTCTGACATGTAAGTGAAAATAGGCCTGCTTCCATGCATGGCTTCCCTGTCTTCTTACCAAGTGCCTCAGGAAGAACGACTTTTATATGTTAACCCAAATGCCATGAGTTTGCTGAGTTGGGGACCTGAGGAAAATATTTGTTTTTTGCAGGGCAGTCAAGTACTCTTAGCCAGGCTAACTGGAGATAAAACTCTACAAGATCAGCTGATCTTGAAATAAAATCAGTCTTCTAGAGCCAGAAATCTCTGCTGTGCTGGGCCTTACCATACACTTGCCTGGCCAGGAGAGCTGCTGCAGAGCCATATATGATAACTGACGTGGGGATGAGATGCAGTCATCCAGTGGACAGCCTCCTGAGCCTCATTTTCCTCTCCTTGGAACTTCCAAGGGGCTTTAATCCCCAAAATTGACCTGTTTTCTCTGTAATTTCACAAGCCAGAGCTCTGCCATGGTGACATGCTTGGGTGATGAGGACAGTAGAGGCACTTGCTGAAGTGCTCTGATGCCGTCGTGTCTGCACTGTGGCCTGCTGAGCCTGGTGGCAGTGACCCCACAGGCTGCAGCTGAACTCCCAGCCTAGCTCCTGGGACTGGAGAGCCCTCTCAGGCTGTAGTTTTGAGCCTGTGATAGAAACGTTTTCCAGATCATCAGGGAGCTTCAGTCTCTTTCTGCTGGGTGCTGCCTGGGGGCTTCACCCTCAGAGCTGCAAGGAAGGTTCTACCACAGTGCACATGTCAGCACTGCAAAGGGAGGAGAGCTTGCAGCCCACCTGAGATACCCAGTGGAGACTTCCAAGAAGTCTTTCTTGCTGATTGGAAAATGAGGCCCCTGCTAAATTAATAGGCTGCACTTAAGTAACCAGAAAAAAAAAGGTTATTTTTCTGCAGAGCAAACGAATGATGGAAATTCCCATACCCAAAATGAAAATCTTCTGACCCAAAACCTAAGATATTCAACTTAGAATATGTTGTCTTCAGAGTATTAGTAGGCTACCAGGTTCAAAATCCCCTAATCCATCAGATAAAAGTGGCAGTATTGAGGGCAAATGTACTGACTAGCTTGTGGAGTTCTGCATACCTGAGGATAGCTGTATAAAGTTATCTTATAGTTGTAATTTGGAAGACAAAAAAACAACAACAAAAAAAAAGTGCTATATGAAGAATCCAGTAACCAGCTTCCCTCTTCCATCCCTCTGTCCTGGGGTTTCCTAACCACTGTCAGCTCTCCGCAGTGTGAAGCAAGGTCTGCCCACTTTGCCCACCGTTTGCCTGTGAGCACCTGCAGGCACTGAGTGGGGAATAGGGGCGGGATACCTTGGTGGAGAGATGGCTGTGAATCAGTGGCTGCCAGTGATAAGTGTTGTTCCCTTCACAGTCAGATCTTGCCCTGGGCAGGTTCTGTGCCTGTTGCTGCTCCACTGCAGACTGAACGGGCCGCTGAGCCCAATTTCTGTGGCACTTGGATAGCACATGGGTGGGCTGAGGTGGGCTGTTCTCGCTCTGGGTTGCAGGCAGTCCTCTTCCTTGTAGAAATCGAGCATGTTCCTGTTGCTGTTGCAGCAGGTGCTCACTGAGACTGTCACTACTGTGCAGGCAATTAAATATGTTTTTTCCATTGCTGCCTGTCCCACTTTGCGGTTGCGAATGGGAGAAGCCAGCACAACCTGAGCAGCTGATTATTCCAGGCCCATAATAAGCACGCTCCACCTTTTGCATGTTAACAGCGGAGAGCAGGGCCTCATTGGGCAGGTGCCTCTCAAAGCTCCTTTCTGTCTTTCTGCAGAGGCTGGCTTTGCTGTCACAGCCATTTCCCGCACGCCTGGCGTGACCTACAACGAGTCCTTCGACCTGCAGTGCATCATCAAGCCGCACTACCCATCGTGGGTGCCCGTGTCAGTGACGTGGCGCTTCCAGCCGGCGGGCAGCACTGAGTTCCACGACCTGGTCACCTTCACACGTGACGGTGGGGTGCAGTGGGGCGACAGGTACGCCGGCTTCCGGACACGCACAGCCATCGAGAAGGCTGAGTCCAGCAACAACGTGCGCCTCAGCATCAGCCGCGCGAGCGACACGGAGGCTGGCAAGTACCAGTGCGTGGCCGAGCTCTGGAGGAAGAACTACAACAGCAGCTGGACGCGGCTGGCGGACAGGGCCTCCAACCTGCTGGAAATCAGGGTCCTGCGGCCAGGTAGGTGCCCAAGGAGCATCGAGGAGTACCTCGTGGTAACGGGCTGCTTGTCAGTGCTCTGGTGGCCTCTCAGAGCAAGAAGCAACAGAGCAAGGGCTGCTGCTGCCACTGAGATCTCACACTTGTGGAAGACTCAGGTGGCACTGCTCAGCCCTTCCACTGTGGATGTGTCTTGCCCTGCTCTCCACTTCTAGAAAAGAGAATTGCTTATAGTTTGTTCTGTGTTGTTTGTGGGTTTCATTTTTCTGAGGTAAGGTGATTTCTTGGTCTGTCTCTGGGCTGTTCTTCTGAAATGGAGACGACTTTCAGGATGCCACCTCCCTTCACCGGAGCAGATTGACCCAGGGAGTAAAGGAGAGGAGCAGTGCAAACTATCAAAGAAGAGAGGGTGATGCTCTCACCAGAGCTTGTGTGTGCACACCTGCCATGACTGATGTGGCTCATCTTATCTAGCAAGGGGCTGGAGGGGGTCTCTCTGCTGGAGGGATCCTCAAAAGCAGCCAGGAGACTGATATTCATCCCCAACAGAAGTCAAATCCTTTCTAGTTAGAAGACACCAAAGCCGTGAGTGCCTGCCCAAATGTGCAATACATAGGCAAAATCTGCCTTTTCACCTCTAGCTTGAGTGAAAAAAAAGAAAATCTGCTTTGTGATTTTGCTGCCTGTGTAGTCAGTAGCAAGTTAGGTGTGTTCTGCAGGCCTTCTAGCCAGCTTTTTGGTTGTGCCTACTTTTCTACAAGAATGGTGCAAAGACCCGTGGTCAGGGTAGCTGTGAGTCCCAGTTGCACTGAATGGTTTATTGCTGTCTCGGATTTCAGGCTGGAGTAGGCAGATGTTCTGAATGAAGCTCTTGGCACCACTGAGACCCTTGGCTCAGTTCCTTGCAGCACTGTCAGTTTTCCACTCATCAGTTTCTGTGTGCTGAGAGTCCTCTTTTGTGTCTGCCTGTTGGTTTTGTTTGTGTGTTTTCTTTTCCTTCTCAGTAGTCCTTTTCATGCCCTCATCCACCTTCCCCCAGTCCTAACTGTGTCTGGATGAATCAGGGGATGCTCTGAGCTCCTTGCTCCTCATGATCTCACCCCACCCTCTCTCTTCCCTCGCTCTGTCCTTGCGCGCTCATCTCCAGGTTAATCTTTTCCATTTGTCTTGATTATCCTGACTTGTAGTATGTCTCTTAGTGCTCCCAAGGTCAGGCTGGTGATGTTCATCATTTTAGCTTATTTCCCTAGGAAACAGCGTTGATTGGAGAAGGTCCCTGGAGTAATAAGCTTCTTCATGATGCATCTCTATGCATGCTTATGTCTTTGTGAGAAAGAGGGAGAGAGAAAGAGAAATCCTTAGTAATACCTTCCAGAAGACACCCTCTGTGTCATGGCTCGTGGTGGCAGGAGGATGTTTAAAGGTCAGTGGGAGGCAACCAGTTCTTCTTTGCTGTAACAGCAGCTATTAAGCGGTGCTTTAATGAAGCAAGTGGTCGAGATCTGTGCATTTTCATATTTCTCCTTGCTGCTCAGAAAACTACCACTATGGAAATCTTAGCCCTCCGACTGATGAGCCTTGCAGAGTGTTGGTGGTTTTGCGGCCCACAAGGAGATGGAGGGGAGGAGGGAGGCTCCTTCCCTCTCCCCTCCTCTGAATGTGTCTGCAGCACTCTCTGGGCTTGTCATTTCCATGCTCTGCAGACAGACAGGGTGACTGAAAGCTCTCTAAGCACTGCTGTGAGCTATGTGGGTGTCTGCTGTGGTTCCCTCCACTTTTGCAAGCTACCAAGGGCCATGCTTTTGTTGTGTCTTTGTGCAGTGATGTCCAGAGTCCTGGATGACGTAGGAGGCACCTTCCTTAGTCCTCTCTGGATGAATATTCTAGTGCTCCAGCAGCAGGACTTGGACTGCTGAAGCAGATCCTGGTTCTCAGATTAATGTGCACAGCTTTTTCTTAAGGGAGTCTGTTCAGGAGCCCTGAACAGCTGAATACATGGGAGCGCTATCAGTCTAAGCCTGTGACTCCCCATAATCACATTAATTTCAGCCTGCCATTGGATGACTTAGTCCCATCTTCCTCCTTTTCCTTTGCCACTTGCCACAAGTTTCTGCCTCAGGACTATGTGCTGGTGGGTTTGGTGTGAACTGGCTATGCCACCACTTTTGAGGAATATTGTAAAGAAGGCTTACCTGGAGGTATTCTGGCAAAATGAGGTAGCATGTGTTTTCAGATTGTAAGTTAATGTTGAGATTCTAGTTTTCTCTTAAAACTCTGCTCCCTATTTGTCAGAGTGAAATTATATTTGACAGATTCCATATGCAGGTGTGGCAATCAATATATGTCAGCCTTTAAAATACATTAAGCTTAGAAGTCTTAAAGAAAGGCCAAATTGTGGCTAGCTACATTCCTGTCTGCTTTGTGAAATCCCACATGCTCAAAAGACTAGGTGCTGGATTTTCTCTTGGTGCTTCAGTTTGTTATCGCAGTATATCGGTTGTCTCTTCTTGGCCCTTCTGCAGTGGGTTATAGAAATATTTGTAAATGTTGTGCATGCTGTATGGTAAATGCAGAAGTGACAGCACTAGGTCTGAATTGCATCTGTTAATGTGTTAATGTGGCTGCAGTTTCACCTGTTGCAGTTTCAAGTGGCCAGGAGGTAATGGTGAGGAGACTTGGGCAGTTTGAAACACTTAACTCCTTTCTTGCTCCCAGGAAGAAACTATCTGAGAAACAAAACATGGGGCTCCTGAAGGAGGAAGTGAGTAAGAAGGCATTTAACACAGCCCTCAAGTGAAGCTCTGTAGTTGGGAAGACAGGAAAGTCCTTCATTACATTAGCTAGTTTCAGCACTTGGCCCTCACTTATCCCCTTGGGCACTAGGCCATTGTAAGGACTGGCTGTTTGAAAAAAAAAGCCCTATAAAGGATAGTGTGGCTGTGTGTGCGAGCCTACAGAGAGGATCTAGGTGTCACTATGGAATGATGTTCATCCATCAGTGATATGTGCGGACTCACCAGCAGCAGCAGTAGTGCATGATGCCCCAGTATTTCTTCATTTATAGAGGGAAGGTTACGCACGAGTACAGGCAGGTTCCCTGGGGAGCTTGCTTGTGCTTTGGAGAGAGAGTTTGCACTGCTGCAGGGTGTGTGGTTTACAGCTTCTGCGGATTCAAGTCGGAATCCAGGCTGGTTCAGGGGGCTTTCTGGGAGGATTATAGGCCAGACTGGCTACGGTTTTGTGTTCTTTGTGTTGCAGTCCTCTCCTACTTACAGCTCTTGGAGCTACCTGTCATTTTATTCTCGGTGAGCTCGTGTTGCAGCACAGGGCGGGAACTAATAAAAGTGAGGTGCAGTTCATGCCAGCTGCTTCCCCAAAGCCCAAGCCAGCAGGAACACTGCATACAGCTGTGTGGGCTGAGCTTGGAATGAGCCCCAAATGCACATGTAAAGGTGTCTATCCTTTTGTTTGGGCTTCCCTTTGATACAGAATCCGACCTGCCTCTGAAGCCGCACTTCTGCCTCAAAATCTGGGGATTCCCCTGAAGATTCGTCACCTCTTTCCCTTACAGAGCTATCACCTCGCCCTTTGAATACTTATTGCCTTTGCCTTTCCTGTCTGGAGCAGGAGGTCCTCCACACCAGCGTTACTGAGCTGATTGGCACATCAGCAAACATGGGACACATGGGTCCTCAGAGGGGACAGACATGGGAACTCCCTGACGTTCACCCATCTCTTTGGCTTTAGAGGAAGAAGAGGATCAGGAGTTTCCTTTTGAATCCAGGTGATCCTGAAAGTGTTTGGATTAGTAGCTCAGGCTGAGCTGCTGCTTTGATCATAGCAGCTAAGCCAATCTGCACATGTAGGATAGCAGCCTTCTCCTGCTCCCTCCCCTGCTCCTTGTGTGCTCCTGAGGGGGGAAATGTGCAACCGCTCCGTGTCCTCCGTGGACGGCGATGGTAGGTTTAGACAAGACGAGGTGAGACCCAAGGGCTGGCAGCCTGCCTTTACTCATGGCTCCTCCTTGAGTCTTGGCCTCTCTGCCAGGTTTTCCGGGAAGGAGCTGTGGAGACAGGACGTGCTGTGTGTGAGCAGCGTGGGTCCGCGCCAGGGCTGCAGCATCGCACAAGGGCAGCAGACAGTCTCTGGCGGCACAGGACGTGATGGGAGCTGTGCTGCAGTCTGGGCAGGCGAGGTCGCCTGGATCCGGCTCTGCTGGCAGGACCTGAGCAGCTTTGTGCTGGTGTATTCATTGCTGGCGTCCTCGTGTGCATTACTGCGCTTATCTTGCCCCTGCAGTGTGAGTGTGAGGTGATTCAGCAGCGCTATTAGAGATCTGAGTGCTCGGAAGTCTTTCTGGCAGCAGCTGAATAGAAAAGGAGTGCGTTCTCACGGGCAGGAGCGTGTGACAAATCCTACCCAGCCTCCCTCTGCCCACTCCTCGTTCTCCGGGGCAGACTTAGGCACTTGGCAGCCTCTGCTCGGTATAGTAGAGAGCAACTGGTGAGCGGGTGCCCGAGGCAGCTGGAGAGCAGTTTTTTGCCTTTGGGATATGGGAGCACATCCGTGACGCCTACGAGGAAGTCCAGGCTGGAAGCACGGACGTCTGCAAGACCCATGGTGCCAGGAGCATGCACAGCCAGGCACGTCCCTCCCCACTCCTGCCCTCAGAGAGGGGACATCTCGCCGAGGGCAAACCTTCAGCCTCTGAAAAATGGGCAGCAGTGCCTGTGCCCATTGGATTTTGGATTTTCCTTCCAATCTTCCTCCTTGCTTGCCCTTCCCATCCTTCCTTCCTTGCGTCATTTTTCAGACGCTTCTTTCGTGACTAATCCTGAGGCAGGCACACAGGGAGAAGCTGCAATCGCCTCTATAAATTTACCCTCTTGCTACTGGGTTTTTGACAGTAATGAACGTGGGAGGAGGAACAGGGAGGGGTGGAGGGGGATGATAACAGAACAGACGCCAGGAGTCCTGGGCTCCTCGCTGCTTTTTTGCAAGCCAGCCTATGGCAGATTGATTGACCTGGGAGCCGTCGAGCAAACAAGACAGTCAGGCTCTTCATTAGAGCATTAATTAGCTTCCAGAGGCTCTCCAGGGACTGATTCGTAAAATTTGGTTTATTAGGAGATGTCAAGTTGAAACTATTATTATGGAGAGGGAGGGTAGAGGCTCCTCAGCTGGCCGCAGAGAAGGGGGAAACTTCCATCTGAATATTGCCTGAGAGCAGAGTGAGCCAGAGTTTTGCTTCCCCCCAAATCCCGCAGTCAGATGGGTGCAGAGCTCTCCATCCTCTCCTGCTGTGTAGGTGAATCTTGCAGGTGATGGTTCAGCAGCTGCTGCTGAAGTGGCAGAGGGTGGCCATGCAGGCCAGGGATGCTGCGAGGTGGAGAGAAGATAGGCGAGGATGGAGGATATCGAACATATGCTGCTGTATGATGTGCTTAATGCTGGGAGGGGAGGATTGATTATAAGGCAATTGCCAAGACACTTGCAGACAGTCTTAATCCAACAAGTGAAATAAAATATTGCAGTTATTGCCTTTCTCCCTTCTCAGTTCTTAGTAACTTGATCTGGGACAAATCCTCTCATGGAGCAATGTGAAAGATGCCTTTTCTACCATGGGTGGTCAGTGGAGTGCCAGGATCTCCCAGACTCTTGAAGGATGATCAAACAAGTATATTCAGGGAGCCACCAAGTTCATACTTTAGAACTAGGTTCTTTTTACAGCTGCAACATCTAGCAATAAAGTTAAACAGGGAAAGCTAATGAGCCAGAAACTTCCTTACAGAAGTCAAGTTGAGAAACTGTTTTAAGTCTGCTTATTTGAGCTCAGAGTGGTTTTGCCCTGTAGAAGAGCATTGCTTCCCTGCTTCAGGGCCTTCTGTGCCATGTACAAATAGTCCTAGTCTTGGTTCAGTGATGAAAGAGTTCAGGAATTGCTCAGTGGAGGTAGGAGGCTCATAATCGGCAGTCTCCTCTTCTGGATGCTCAGGCTTGCTCCTTTCCCTTCATTGCCGGTGAGGTAAGAGCTGCAGCCCTGGGTCGCTGCTATTTCCTTTTACTTTCCCGCACACTTACACAGGCAAAAGGAGGAAGTTCAGCGTCATGTTACCCACAGCTGTCTTCTTGCACAGACTTTCATGAGCAACCCAGCTAGAGCCCTTGTTCTCCTCTAGCTTGCCCAAGTAGGCTTGTCCTCTCGCCTCTTTTCCTGCCTTCCCTAGCCTGTGGCACAGCCTCCTACATCTGTTCATTTACAGTGGGAACGCTCTTCCCATGCTTGCTGATCCCCTGGAACAGCTTCCCTACTCAGACCTTCTGCCACCTCCTTGGCACAGTTATTCATCCAGTTGTTTGTACTGTTATTTTTCTGGCCCCCCCAGCATGCTTTTTCTCCACACAAGCCATCAACCACTTCATCCCAGCACCCCACACCTCTGTCTTCTCCATCCTGCTCTTGTTTCACACACATCTGGGAGTACCATCTTCTCACTGCTGCTGGGGTGCGTGCAAGCCCTCTAATTCACCAGCATAACTTTTTGTAAGAGTGGATTTGAGGTGGAGTTCTACCTGTGAACACACGTCCATGTGAGGGTGCCCCTTGCTGACTGGCCTTGTCATGCCAGTCTCTGACTTTGCAGTCATGGGTGCTCCACCAACTCCCTCAGGGGGGCAGGTCAGATGCAATTGCAGCCACGCGTCGGTGTGAGATGGCGGTTCTGGCAGAGCTGCTGAAGCACAGCAACAGCCAGCCCGATCCCACTCTGTGCTGTCACTACAGAATGAGCCTCCCAACATAAGGAGCAGGGGAGCTCACGTTGAGTCAATGTCCTGACCCCGTGCTAGGGACACGGACACTGAGGTTGCTGATCAGAGCTGGTTTCTCCTCCCCCTGCCTTTGTTTCCCCATCTCCAGTGTGGGAGCAGAACCAGGACATAATCTGAGAAGGTGAGTTTTAGAAGAATTTTGGTTATATGTTTATGAGGACAAAGGGGATGGGAATGTGTCCTGGTGCCCAGTGGGACTGTAGTTGAGGTCAACCTGTGCTGTATGTACCTGTTGAACTGCATGCAGGAGACTCTCCCTCTCAGCCTCCCTGAGCAAGATTCAGGGATTTCAGGAGACCTGGGATGTATTCAAGGCATGCTCCTCTGGTCATATTAACTCTCTTCACAGTTACTTTTTAAGTGCAATTTTTTCACTTCCACTTCAAAGCCTCCTGTTTTTCTCTTTGATATCTAATGAGTGGTCTTTCACTCCTACTTGCAGCATTCATATACAGAACCAGAATCGCAGTCCCCTTTGCAGTCTGCACACGCAGCTGCTTTGATGTTGTCTAGTGTCTTTTTTCCACAGCCTTTAGCTTTTCACTGAAGCCCTGTTTGCTCTCCTGAGGCCTAAAATATTCTGCAGCGAAGAATTCTGCAGTTGTCCAGCTCTGAAGTGTTTTACATCCCTCATATCCCTAAGTCCCCAAAGCAGCATTGGGAGCCCAAAGATGATCATCCCATGGAGGAGGGCAACCCTGTCAGGAATGTCAGGGCGAGCTGGTTCCCAGCCAGGCACTGACCTGTGCTGTCCTGACCTCATGGCAGCGTGGGGCCCGAGCCTGCTGCCCACAGACGATGTGGGGCAGATGTGGGACTGGCAGATGTAGTGCTGCAGTGCTGTGGCAGTGTTTCTGTTTTGTTTTGTTTTCTTGCTGTGTTGTGTGTCCTCCTCCGAGAGTGGCCCCTGGACCAAGCGTCCCTCTTGCTATGCCCTAGCAGCAGTTCTGGCTCTGCCATCATTTCACATGGGGCTTGCATCATTTTTCTAGCTCCTGCAGCACATAGGATACTGCTTCTTTAATGAACAACCCTCCTCCTCAGTGTTCTCTCCACTAGATACGCTGTGTCCTTCGCTAAGGAGGACAGGGCTCAACAGCCAGCCAGAGCGATGGCCTGGCCCAAAGGCATGTAGTTGCCTGTAGCCTCTGTGAGCACTCGTTCAACCAGTGGGTTCCAGGTGTCTTCTGGCAGCAGCGCAGCTGGCAGTGTCCCGGTGGCTCTGCTCTGCCACGTGACAGCCACCTGCACCATCAGCAGGTGCAACATTCCCCACGCAAAGGAGGCCGTTTCGGTAAAATAAAGCCTGCTGTTTGGTGCGATGGCAAATTCTTTCTGCCTCTGTGTGACCAGAATAAGCAAAGGACATTTTTCTTTGAATAGTTTTTCAGAGTTTTGATTCATAAAAGGCTGATTATGTTGTGTTTTCTGTGTTTTCTGGCATGGGTCAAAAGCTAAATATTGGGTTCACTGGACCTGTCATCTGCTTTGCTTCAGCAAAATGACAGACTCTGGCAATGCAAAACCCATGGCTGAAGGTCTTTCTTCTTCATTTGGAATTTGACTCTGCAGACCATCTTACTCACTTGGATGGAAATTTGGGGCACTAATGAAGAAAATTCGTACAGTTTTCCCTATCCCATATAATATAGAAACATGGAGTCCAGATAGCGATGGATCTGTACTCCATCCTGCCATGATCCTTTCTTTGTCCACTTTTTTAAGATGACAGTGTTTTTTTTTTTGAAAAATGCCAGATGGCTTATTTTGTTTGAATGTTCTTCCATGCAGTAGAGGAATTCAGCAAACAATTTATGGAGGCAACAAAGCCATGAGAGCTCAGGGTGCCATTTCACAAGGCAGGGGGAAGTTGATCTAGTGCTTGCTTGTGCTTGACTGAGAAGGAAATGTTCCTCATTCCCCAGCTTTACCAGGTCCCCTCCCATTGCTTGTGCCAGCATGGACCTTCAGAGAGTCAACTCCACTCATTAAACCTGCCAAGAATTAAGCTACTGGAAAAGGCGCAGTTGAAGGTGATGGAGTGGCCCCATCTGGTGAGAAAGCTCCTGGGTATGATGAGTCGGGTCCTTCACACAGGAGGGCAGTACTCATGGGGCAGGGGAGGACAGGTTGCAAAAGACCCCAGGATCCCAAGCATGTTCTGCAGAGGAACTTACTGTCTGCATGGCAGGAAAATGGCATTTTATTATCAATCTCAGCCTTTTAATCTCTCTGTGCTTACCATCTGGTTTTCCAAAAGTAGCCTCTGAATCTGAGTGTGTCACATAGTGCATAAAAAGTCCATCTTCAGTTATAGGTGTACTCCAGCATGCACCTCCATGAACTTTTCAGGTGGCTTTCTGACACCTTACAATAGGGAATTTCGTCATTAAAGGGCAACTTCCAGAATGACGCAGGAATTTGCGTGTGGTGCTGTCTTATGTATTGCAACTTGATTTTGGCTAGAGTTTAATTGCTTTTTTTTCCCCCCTAATTGTTGTGGTGCTTGTGTTTGAAATCTTTCTGACGAGAGGTTGATTAAATATCTCAGTATGTAATTTTTTTCTTTCTTCATCCTTTGTGGCTGTAGCTTGATACTGAATTTATCTTTCTGTGATCCTATCTCCATATTTTAATTTACAAGTGATCAGTGAGCCATGTGTGTTGTTTTGACAGCAGGCACCACTCATGCTGGGAATCTCTTATTTCCCTCACACCCTTTTCCTGCAGAACTTTTACATTTATTTCAGGGCTTGACAGAAAGGTTTTTGAATTCAGGTTTGTGGGTTATGTGTTTTTTTTATTATTTTGTTTGGTTGGTTTGTTTTTATTTCTTCAAGCAAGCAGTGGCGTGCCATGGGCCGCTGATCTCGGCCTGTCCCTGGCCCAGCAGCTGTCCTTGTCCCGACCCGTAGGCTTCACTCCGCCACACGAGACGCCGCTCAGCAGTCTCCCTGTTGGGGAGAGGCAAGCGTGGGGCCAGGCATCACGTTCGGTCAGCAGGGTCCCTGGGGCTGCATCTGGTGTCAGGGAAGGGTTGAGTGCGGGGCACTCCTGCAGGCTCCTCGGCGCGACACCAGCGCACTGGGCTGCTGCGCACTGCGCTTCGCCTTTCGGCAGGGGCTCGGCCTGCTGAGGCTCTTGCCATGTGTTACGGTCCTCGGGGATGTATTTAGCTGCCTGAATACCCAGGCAGTACCGCGGCAGCCGGCAGACTGTGTGGCTGGGGGGGTCCTGTTTCTGCAGTGCTGTTGCGCTTGCATCAGCTAAGCAACATAGTGAGCTGTGTCACTTGGTCATGGTGCAAGTTGAAACACAGCAAGTCCCACCTCTGTGTGAGGGAGAACTTCTATCCTGTGAGGGTGACAGAGCCCTGGCACAGGCTGCCCAGAGAGGCTGTGGAGTCTCCTTCGCTGGAGATCTTCCAAACCCGCCTGGATGCCACCCTGTGCCACGTGCTCTGGGTGTCCCTGCTGGGGCAGGGAGGTTGGACCAGATGATCTCTAGAGGGCCCTTCCAACCTCAACCATTCTGTGATTCTTCTCCCCTTTGGTGATTCTCTCCCTGTGGTGGCTTCTCCCCTTTCTCCTCCCGGCTCCCAGAGGAAGCAGCCTGCAGGCAGACCCTGCATAGCCCGGGCCCGTTCCTAACTCCCGGGAGTGCCCCACCAGCCCTTGCCGCGGGCAGTGCCGCTTTCCCCCGGGCACACCAGGATCGGGAGTTCCCAGGCGCAGTGCTACCAGGGGGCCGGCAGGGAGAGGCGGGCAGCGCTGGCAGGGAGCGGTGTGTGGCGGGCAGTTGGGCCTCCCGGGAGCTTCAGTGCCCGCGACGCCCACCCAGTGCCACAGCGGGGCTAGGGCCTGTCTGGCCACACTGCTCTGGCTGTGGTTTGTTACCCCTGCTGCAGACATATGTATGTCCTGCTTTTATTTGTATGCCCAGCCCACAGCAGCCCACCTGAGTGGGTAGGGGGCTACAGAAACACTCACTATTGCTGTGCCACATCACCAAACTGAACAGTAGCATGGGACTGCAATAAAGCCCTGGATTGGGAGAAGGCAGTATTTGTTCTGGTGAGGTTAAGTCATGTGGTGCGGGCAGTCCGGAAGGCTCTTGTGCCTCCTCTTGTGAGCAGATGGTTCTGAAATGGGCCATGCTCAGGGTCAAAACGGCAGAGCCGCGTTGGGGTTTGAAGCCTCAGCTCTTCTGCCTGCCCTCCCGGGAAGGGCAAGGGGCTGCACGTTCCTCAGCAAAGGGTTAACTTTGTCTCTCCTTTCCACGGGGCTGCTCTCCAGTAATTCAATCGAGTCAGCCTGTTTGCAGGCAATAATTCATTGTAGTGTAGGAATACTACAGCAAAGTGACAAGTTAATAATGGCAGTAATAATGGCAGGCAAAGTCTAATAGTATTTCCTTTCTCCTGCTCCTGTTGCATTAGCAGCCTCCCATGTTGGCTAATGCAATTTGCAACCTCACTAATCCAGTTTCAGTAGGAATTCTGTTCTATTAAAAGAGAATAACCAGAGCAGGGAACTGCTCTGCCATGTTCCTGGCACCTCTGGAAAGGCTGCACTGGTGCTAGAAGTCTTTGTCTTGGCTTTGCTGTGATTTTTGGTGTGATGCTCGAGCCTGATCAGGAACAGCTCAGGTGAATGGTTCATCTCCTTCCCTGCCGTGAATGCTTCTTTCTGACGTCTCTTTCTCTGAAAAGCCACCCCTTTAGCTCCCTTTTGTTCATCCATTTCCTTTTGGCTTACCCAGTACACTTCAGCCCACCATTGCTCATCACGCTGAGTCAGAAGACTGACGAGTATTTACTTGACTCCTGTGACCACAGCTCCCCACAGCCTTTAACGCACACAGCCTCGCAGTGCCTCTTCTCCAGGGGTGGGAGGCAGGACGGAGGCTCCTCACTCTTGTTCTGTGGAAGGGGAAAGAGACCAGGGAGGTGCAGAGGGTCAGTGGCACGGCTCAGCCTGTGCCAGCATGGAGGGCTGAGGGCAGTCTCCTCAAGATGGCCATCCACCGCTATGCTTCCTCCTTGTGGGAGGAATTAGGGCACTGGGACACTAGTGAGGGAGATGGTGTATCACCCTCACAATATTCATAAACTTCACAGTATTCATGAGGCCGCTGCAGCAGAGAGCGTTTTCTGGAGAAGCCCATCCCCAAGGGTGACCTGTGCCCAAAGCAGGAGGGAACCCCTGCCACCCATACTGCATTCCCATACCCTGAAACAGCTCCTGGGGGCACCGTGGGCAGTCCGTGACTGTCATCAAAGCCACCCTGCCGTGCCATGGGAGCTGCCCCAGCGCATGTAGAGCTCTCTGTTCCTGAGCTCCTGTCTGTCTCCTTTCCCACTGCAGGGGAGCGTGCTGGGGCCTGGTCTAGGGCTGCCTGCGGGAGGGTGTCTCCAGCTGCACTCGAGTACTGGCATTCCCAGGATGTGGGAATGGTGGGTCCCATGTAGGAAGTGGGCTCTCTTGTGTTTCCTTGGCGCCTGCAAGGGAAGATAGTGTCAAGAGTCTGAGGCAGAACCTCTTGTGATCGGGGCGTTTTTAGGTACGGATTACAAAGCACTTCAGTAAAAGTAAGTGTTGTAACCCCAGCTAGATGATTAGGAAGCCAAAGCAAGGCAGCCAAGTGGCTTAACCAGGGCAGCAAGTCAGTAAAAATGCTCTGTCAATAAAAAGAAAGGGTCGGTAAAAAAAATCCTGTCACTGCCTCTGCACCTCTTCTGTTCTGAAAACTAGTTTCTCGTCTTCCCACAAATATTTCCATAGTTGTGCTTACCAAATAACAAACTTGAGGAGCCCTCTTGCCTCTTTGGTGTACAGAGCATCACAGCCACATGTAACAGCAGGTAGAGTGCCCAACCCTCTGGGGCTGTGAGGTGGGTCAGACCTGGCCCCACAACCCTGGGAGGGAAGTGTCAAGAACGGAGGCTGCTGCAGGTGTCCTGGGACAGTGTTTGTCCCTGCAAATGAGACGGGCTGGTGTCCTCAGCCTGGGCATTGATGCTAAGGGACTGTAATGCTGCAGAGCTCTCAATTAAGCGAGGTGTCCAGCTGGTGCACACGCTGGCCGTCGATGCCTGGTTTCTTTGCCATCCTCTCCACAAAAAGAGTTGTAAGGTCCCCAGAGCGCTGGCCCAGTCCCAGTGTCTGTCATTGTCTATTTAACATCCCAGGGCTCCTTCAGTAGATTTGGTGGGATGTCCATATTGGTGCAGGTGGGTATTCTCCATGCTCTTGGAGAGCTGATGTTTCCCTGTCCCAGTCCCTGACCAAACACAACCGCAAAATTCAGTGCACGCCTGTACCCATATTGCATGGTTGGGGCTAGGAAACTCGACTGATTTAAAAAAAATATGAGGGCTGTAACCATCACTGGTTGCCCGTGTAAACTGATAGCCTTAGCTGCGTACCTGGAGCCAACTCCAGCACGTCCGGGTGTGACACACCCTGCAGCGGCGCCCTCTGGAGAGCCACAAGACACGACGCAGCAACGCTGCAGCCTGCAGACCACGTGCGCAGAAACCTCACCTAGGCACGGGCACCTGCTTCCCTCACCAAGCAGATGTTCAGGAGCCTCGTAAGAGAGTGTCAGTCCCTTGAGAGCGGAGCAGAAAGTGCCGTGTAACCATGTGCGCTCATGTGGCTGCGTCGCAGCGCGGCAGCAACCTTGCCTGGGCGCCCCACAGCCCCGGCCCCTGGGGCACTCGGCGAGCCCGTGCTGGCTTCCTGCCCAGGCGAGTCTGCAAGCCAGGAAGGGGAGTTTCCTCTCGTGTCACAGCGGTGAGGTTTGACTGGCTTAGTGCCTGCGGTGTCAGTCTTCATGCAGTCCTACTCACGTGCCAGCAACTGCAATAATTTCCGTGTTGTGCAGGCATCCCTAAAACAGGCCTCGCAAGCTGCACAAGAGACCCAACTTTATACTGAAGCAATCATACCACCAGAAATGAAAAACAGTCTCCCAGGTGTTGTGTTGTATCATTTCCACCATCATGGCCCACTAACTTCAGAATTTGTTGTTGTTTTTTATCACGTTTTGAGGCTGCCCCTGGAGTACTGTGTGCAGTTCTGGGCACTGTTAAGAGGAACAGGAAGCTTCTAGAGATGGTCCAGCATAGACCAATGAAGATAATTAAGGGACTGGAGCATCCATCCTATGAGGAAAGACTAAGTGAGCCGGGCCTGTTTAGCCTGGAGAAGATTGAGAGAGAATCCTATCCATATGTACAAAATGTAGGGAGGATGGGGCCAAACTCTTCTCTTTGGTGGCCAGTGACAGCACAAGGGGGAATGAGTACAAGTTGAAACACAGGAAGCTC
>JAWLRI010000171.1:22309-39525 GCA_034781795.1 Crypturellus tataupa | reverse complement strand
CTGTGAGGGTGACAGAGCCCTGGAACAGGCTGCCCAGAGAGGCTGTGGAGTCTCTTTCTCTGGAGATCTTCCAAACCAGCCTGGATGCTTCCCTGTGCCACGTGCTCTAGGTGGCCTTGCTTGAGCAGGGGGGTTGGACTAGGTGATCTATAGAGGTGCCTTCCTACCTCAACCATTCTGTGATTCTGAGGGCCAGATGAGCTTTTCAAGTTATTTGTGAATGGTGGCTGATAGTCCCACCTCTTTCACTCCTGTGGGATAGCAGAAGTGCAAAGGATCCACACAAAGCTTCCTGTCTCGTAACCAGACTGTGGGCAGGGGATCTCTCTCCTGCGTTAGAAAATCCATCAGCCTTCCAGCCCGCAGCTGAAGCGGCTCCAGGTGACCTGTGTCCCTCTTGTGTTTGCAAACCAGTGGTTTTTGCTTGTCTATGAAAGCTCTGCACTGCTCCCAAAGGATCTGCTACAGGCGTCTAGGAAAAAACAAGCTGGCACTTGTAGGTGTGGTCATTGTGCAACACTGCGAGCACCTACACAGAAAAGTGTTTGGTGCTCACAGATTGGAAAAGGCTGAGAATGCCCCATGCAAATCCAATGGAGGGAAGCACTGCACCTTCCGCAAAGTGTCTCCGTTAGGAACGCAGGTCACATTAGATGAGACGTCCATTGGTAGGAGTGTCATTATGTGTAACCAGTACTGCTAATCTAGACAAAACTTGACACACTTGTTACAAATCTGAGCAAGTTCATGCAGCCAAGCCAAGGGAAGGCCTTTCATTCCCTGTCAAGGCTTGCTGCTCTGCCCAGTCGCAGTAGTAGAAGTGATCAGCTCCCCAGCATTTGGGTGTCTTTGGTGCTGGGTCGCTGTGGTAGTACAAATTCCAGAATGCTGTCTGCAGTGGCTGCCAAGAGAGATTTCAGAGGATACCTGTATGGAATTGAAGATCTCCTTTATGCCAGAGCAAGAAAGATTTGTCCCCCATCAGTCTTACCTTCCCCCCACCAAAGGGCACTTTCCTAAGTGTTGAATGGAAGCAGGAGAACCACACATAGGTTGTGCGAGTGCCTGGAACACGCGCGGTGTCGTGTTTGTGATAACTGGGTGCTGACAGCCTGGGAAGGTACCCTTGCTGCTCAGTGAAATCAGCCCATCACGTATGAGATGCAGGCCTGTTGCCCAGAACATAGCACCTAAAAATATCCCCGTCCCCCTCATTTCCGTCTCCCGGAGACACAGTGGTGTGGGAAGAACGCGGGGAGAGCTCCTGAATGTTTTGGCAGCTCCAGTCCCTGCATGCCCCGAGTCTCTGTGTGTGTGTATGGATAGTGAGCAACCCTGCCACACATGCAGCGTGTGTATATACTGCATTTTAATAGATATAGGTTGCTGACTTAACATACACAGTTGCTATAGTAACAGAGGTTTCCGTAGTAACGGTTGCAGAAAATAATCCAGTGCCAATTAAAAATAAACTGTTTGGAAAGGGCGCTGGGGGAGAAAGGGAGCTGCTAGGAGTCACTGTTCCCTTTATTGGTGCATCTCCCGGGGCTCAGAAGATTGATTAATGCCTGCTTGGAGTAACCTTCCCTAAGTGACCGTGACCCACAGCGGTGGGGCGAACATGAGGGCCGTGGTGGAGGCCACTCTTCCTGAGTGACACCAAGGGGAAGGAGCGGGTCGTGGGGCAGTGCACGTACACAAGCATGGTGCTAAATCTCTCCACTAAATTGACGTCCCCGTAGAGGAAGAACAAGGGGCCATTTCCCACCTTGCCTGCCTCTGCCTGTGTGCACTCGTAATGCCACCATCCAGTCTCTATTAGCATACTGATTAAAGCCACAGGCAAGCCAGGCTCCCGGGGAACTTTTAATGTGTCACCAGGATGCCTATCTCAGATGCTGTATTAGAGCAGAAAGTGTCACTGTCAGGGGAGCTTCTCCCCTTCATTTGATGTTGTTTGCGTGTGCCTGTTGTCTCCCTCAGCCCCTCTGCTCATCACTTGCGCCGACAGGCAGCTGAGGCCCTAGGGTCCAGAGGAAGCTGCAAGTGAAACATAATGCAAAGCAAGGAGCCTTTGCCTTGCTGAAAGAGGAAACATTGCTTCCTTGTGAGCACAGGAGCCGTGGGCTGAGCTCAAGGGTGTGGGTCTGCACAGCTCCCCAGCAGGCTGCCACCTGGGGTACCTTTAGCCCCACGGTTCTGTCAAGCTGCTCCTGACAGGAGAGTTTACTAGGTTTTACTGGGACATGTATAAATTGTCAACAAAACCCCCTCCCCAGGCAGCAAGGCAGGACGTCTTTTAGAGGGGAACAGCAACGGTAAGTGCTCATGCCTGACCATCAGCAGGGGCAGGTAAACTTGGAAAGAGATGGGATGCACTGAGCAGGACTGTGGCACATGGCCTATCTCTAGGCCATTGAAAATACACTATTTGCCAGGACGGCCCTTTGTAGGTGATACCTGAATAGTGTCGCTTTCCATCGCAGATCGTGTGCCAGGAGCTGCTTAGTCTGGCAGGACATCAAGGGGGAGCTGCTGCCTGCCTGATGTTGTCACATATTGTCCCTGTTTCCTGGAAATCCCAAGTGCTCATAGTCTGCCCTGTTTTTGTGCGCATACTCAGATTCAGTAATGTCCTTAATGCTCAAACATCAGCCTCATCCCTTCTAGGTATCACAACGCAGTTTCCTGCATTCTTGTGTTCAAGATGAGTGCTGGTCCCTGTTGTGGAAAGAGGCTTGAAGGAAGGAAGCTACTACTCAGACAAATAGATGTGTCTAGTCAGAAACAGCTTTACCCACATCTTTAGCTGACAAGACTCCAGGACATATCAAATATAAATGTCACAGGAGGGCGCTTTGTATCCTCCATGTGCAAATGTGAATACCTTGAAACAAGGTTCGTTGCAACAGACACGGCCTGAACACAGGCTGGGATAGGCTTCATTTCCTGTTCGTACAGGGAGAGAGAAACGTAAAACTAGTTTACTGTGTAGACAAGGATTAATGACACCCTACTGTTTCCTCTATGCTGTCTGACCATGAAGCTACCAGTGTGAGATCCACATTAACACCAAGAAACTGAGAGATGATATGCCTGTGACTTGTCCAAGGTCATGTAGGGTGTCTCTGGCAGACACAGAGCTCCTGATGGCTGGACCTGGGTGCAAAATGCAGAGCAGAGAAGGTTCCCTGCTGCTCCTTTCCAGGGTGATTATTTTCTTCAGTTTTGCTCCTATTTACTGTCCTCACAACTGCATGTCTGAAGGTTACAAGTCACTGAGATGACTGGGGTATGACAAAAAATTTAAGTCATTCTTCCTGGAAATGGGTTTCTGTGGTTTGGGCCAAAAGCTCATTGGCCTAAGCTGTACATGGTGTGGTTTCACCGTGGAAAAAAAATGTCTCTAGAGGGGTGTTGTATCTGAATAGCCTGGAAAGCTACGTTTGGACATAACCTTCTTGCTATATTGATGCCCTAAACTATGGTGAGTTAAAAAGAGGACTGTATTAAAGAAGAAAAATTAGGTCTCTTGCTGAGGGAGCTGGTGGGAAGATCCATGAGTAGAAGGGAGATGGAAAAAAAATGTAGAGAAGATATGGTAGGAGAACATCTGAATACTCATGTCCTGAAGGCCTGGTGGAAATGGGATCCAGACTAGGGCACCAATGACTGCAGGTGGGAGAGGACTCCTTGTGTTTCTCTCTGGAACAGTATATTTCTCTGCTCATGACTCACCTCTTCTCATGTTTCTCTGTTGCCCCACCAGTAACCAAGCTGCAAGTGAGCAAGTCCAAGAGGAGCATCACTCTGGTGGAGAACAGGCCCATCCCGCTCAACTGCTCGGTGAAGTCTCAGACGAGCCCCGATTCGCACTTCGCCGTGCTGTGGTACGTGCACAAGCCCTCCGACGCTGACGGCAAGCTCATCCTGAAGACCACGCACAGCTCCGCCTTCGAGTACGGCACGTATGCAGAAGAAGAGGGACTGCGGGGCCGGCTGCAGTTTGAACGCTCCGCATCTGGGGGGCTCTTCAGCCTGACGGTGCAGCGGGCGGAGGTGCGCGACAGCGGCAGCTACTACTGCCATGTGGAGGAGTGGCTGCTCAGCCCCAACCATGCCTGGTACAAGCTGGCAGAGGAGGTGTCCGGGCGCACGGAGGTCACTGTCAAGCAGCCAGGTAGTGTGCCCCTCACTGCGGGGATGCTCTGGGGCAAACCCCAGGCCCTTTCAGTGCTGGTTGTCTCATACATGCCTCATTCTGTTCCCTGAGCTTTTCTGGAGCAACAAGGATCCTTTAGTGGTCCTCCCACTACAGCCTCATCTCCAAACAGGAGACTGTGTCACATCCTCATGCCATCATCCATGTTCCCTCTCACTGCTTGCTTCTGGGCTGTTTTCCCCCTTCAGTGTAACCTTTCTCCCTAAAGGCTGGGGTGCTGTGGGTTTGTGTGTTCCCACACAACACTTTTTGGTTCCCCACAACCTGGAGGACTAGTGTATGTAGACACCATGGGGTTTTTTTAATCCTCAAGAGCATCACGTAGCACAAGTGTTGAGTAGCAACTTAATGAAGGAGAACTGGTATGTGCCTGCCCAGGGAAGTGCTTTTATTTTTTTGTTCACAGTTTAATTTTACTCTCTTTCTGTATGCTGTCAGGCACAGTGAACAGTGTCTGTTTTCCCTTTGCACTGTGCATATGAGATGTGCACAATGAATTTAATGAACTGGGGAGCTGGCTGCCAGGAAAGAAGAAATGTGTTTTAGGGATGGTTTCCATGGCAGAGGACATCATCAGTAAAGATGAGTTGATGAAAGAACTAAAGATGGCCTTAATAAGCTGAGGATAGAGCCTTACTTCTTGTCAAGAGATAGGGAGAGGGAGGCAGACATCATGTTTGAGAGCTGCTTGAACCCAATGTGAGCTTATTTGCAGTGAGCCTGAGCATCACTACCTCTCAAGGAAACCTGTCTTGTTCCAGCTTGTTCTGGGTTTCCTTTTTCTGGAGAATAAAAATTCATGAGGTAGGAGGATTTACCTGGGTAGAAGGGCTGAAACACTCTCTGTCTGGGCTTGACTGATTAGCCATAAGCTCCATATACCCGATGTACAGCAAGGAGATTGAACACCATCACTAGTGTACCAGTACGCTGGGTGTAACTGTGCCAGGTCACACAGCGAGTGCAACAGGCTGGAGCGTGTTGCTCCTCACCAGTCTCAGCTCCTTCTGATAAAACTGATGTCCATTTCTTACGGTAAAGGCCATACCAGGGAAGTCCAAACTATGCCTCTCCAAAGAAATCGTGAAGGAGTTAGGAGTATATGACACGTCATTTCACATAAAAGAGACGATTGCAACCAGCCCCAGTGTATCAGTGACATTGTGGAGTAAAAACCAGGGACATTTTCAGTGCAGTGATGCATTGCATGTGACTTTGCCCTTGACCCTAGTACCACTTCTCTTTTGTAGTGGTGATTCCCTATAATTAGTTGTCCATTCTCAGCGTTGCTTTCTTCTGCCTTTACCCGGTGCAAGAGTGCTTGCTGTTTTGAGTAGAATTGGACTAGTGCACAGCCCCCAAAAAAGAAGAAAAGACTGAGGTGCGACCTTGTTTCTCGAGATACCTGTGTTTTTAGGACCTTTCAGGTCTTTCTAGGGAATTATAACCTTTCTGGTTTCCTGTTCAGAAGGGGGCTTATTACAAGTCTGAGATTTTCAGAAGAGCCTGTAAACTGTAAGCCCATCTTGGGCTTGTTGGGAGACAGAGGACACTGGGAGCCTCCACTCACCTATTTTTATTTGCCTCTTTCCTTAGATAACCGCCTGCAGGTGAATCAAACCCACAAGAATGTGACTATCCTGGAGAACCAGTGGGTGACCCTGGAATGCCTTGTCAACAGTCGGACCAGCGCCTCATCCCAACTCTCCGTGGAGTGGTATGTCTGGCGGCCGGGACACCCGGAGAAGGAAGCCGTGGCCCAGCTGAGCCGGCAGAGCATCCTGCGCTATGGGGAGGTGGCATCACTGAGTGACCTAAGGACCCGGCTGCACCTGGAGAGCCCATCCCCAGGCCTCTACCTCCTCACCATCCAGAACGCTACCGTGCGGGACAGCGGGGCCTATGACTGCCGCGTGGAGGAGTGGCTGCTGGACCCCAGCGATCGCTGGTACAAGCGCGCCGAGGACCTCTCTGGCATTGTCATCCTCACCGTGAAGCAGCCAGGTAATGAGGAGACTTGGGTCTTGTGCCACCAGCTTTTACAAACTCTCTGCTCTCTTTGATCAACCCTGTGGTTCACCATCCTTCCTGTGGTCAACAGTGGGTCAAGGCAGAGGGCAAGAGAATGACAGCTTAGAGGCCGTGCTCACACTTAGTGGGGTGACTTCATTGCCCCTTCACTCTTCTGGAAGGAGCTTTCAGGGTCTGCAAATACAGCTAATTGTATGTATGCACCAGGGAATCTGTGAATTTTCTTTTTTTGTACAGCACTGTTGTCACTCTTGATTCAACAGAATAAGCTTCAGTTTCTATTCACTTTTTTTTAAGAATGAGACAGAAGAAAATATCTTGGGGCCAACAGTCTGTGCCTCCTAGGTGTGCATACTCAAGGGCAGGATCCTTGCAGGGAAAGAAGGGTCAAGAAGGTACAAGAGGATGTTGAGACCTTGTGGTTGTCCAGGGAGTTTCACAAGGTACTGCTGCTCACAGTGAGTGAAGAGCAGACATGAGGTGTGTAGATCCAGCTGTATCGATTTGCAGGTTGGGACAAGGGCTGAAGCTTCTCAGTGGAATGAAAGTTGCTTAGAAAAATCTACCTCTGTACAGACAAATGGGTACTTGGGGACTTCTGGCACCTTCTGGCAAAGCTTTTGGCCGCTGTCTCATCCCCTTCATGCAAGTCCTGCTGTGTAACAAACAACACCCAAAATATGCTCACATTTTGATATTGCCTGTACACAGCAAGACAAGGATCAGAGATTGCTGCAGCCTTTACAAGATCTAATAAAGGAAAAATTACCAAAGAAATTAAAACCAGGAAGAAAATCTCAGTTTTGTCTCTTTTAACATCTCAGATGGCAAATTGCAAGGGCAGTTTATCTTGGAATATGCAGATTCTTCAGTTTTTGAGGCATTTGACCTAAACTTAAATGCCCATCTCAAAGAAAGGCTGTAGTTCAAACAAAAGTTATGACTGACTTATGCTCACTGGGTACCTTCCAGCATTTAAGAGAAAAACACGAGAACTATATTTTTGGTGCCTTATGCCTACCTGTGTCAGCGAGGTGTCAACCTTGTAACTCTGCAGTGGATCTGACAAAAAATTAAGATTTTGGAAAGATTTTAGGGGTTATTCTTGTAGGAAGATTTATACTGTGAAGAAGCAGCTCTTCCAGGCGACAGCACAGCTCTTAGCCACAAGCTCAGGAATCTTTTCTTGCAGAGATGGCTTGAGTAAAAGCATCCCAGGGTCTTCAGGCAGTAACTGAGCAGCTTGCGTGCCTACACAGTTATAAGTGTAATTCTTCAGGCTGAAAAAAGCCAGCCCTGATGGACAAGTGATGAATATAAGGGGAAATTCCTTTGGTTCATTTTGAGTTGTGGAACTCAAATGTGGAACTCACATGGGGAGTGGGAAAAGGAGGGAATTGGGAGTGCAGTAATGTAAGGTTTAAATATATATGGAGAGAGTATTTCTTTCAAGGCAGACAATAACTGAAAAATTGCTAAACTTAAAAATAGCATTATTGTGACTCATTTCTCATTAGTGAGGATCTCCACACTCATCTTTCACTACAATAATCATAAACAAAGTTAAAAAAAAGCATTCAACACCTTTAGACAGCAGTTCTCCTCTCTGTTTAACTTGCAGAGGTGGGGAAGGATTTTTGTTTGTTTTGATAAGCCATTTCCTTTCCTTCTTTTTGCCTCAGAAGTCCCAGAAATTTCAAGGCTTACCTCATTCCTGTTTCTGTTCAGGCGTCTCTTTAAGAGAATGGGAACTGGAAAAACTGACGTTGCCTGCAACCTTAAAAGCTCTGGCCTTAATGGAAGTTTTCTATACAGGACTGTTTAAAAAGATAGGAAAACTGCTGTAGTGATCACAAGCATCCTCCTCCTTGCAGTTACCATTGCAGTCCTTTGGAAAGGGGCTGCAAAATGCGGTCTTCACAACACCCTCTGCAGCTGAGGAAATTTGCTGTGTGCACCAGCCTCCAAGGAGGCTTCAGGATAGAGAGAGTCCTGCAGGAAAGGTCCGAGGAGAGGGATGTCCTGGAGAAGATCCATCCTCCTCCCTGCCTCCCTCCCTCTTTGGAAGCCCGTGGGAGCTGCCCCTCTTCCCCCCACTCGGCTGACCTCCCTCAAGTCCCAGTCTAGTCTGGCCTTTCCTA
This sequence comes from Crypturellus tataupa, assembly GCA_034781795.1. NCBI lineage: Eukaryota > Metazoa > Chordata > Aves > Tinamiformes > Tinamidae > Crypturellus > Crypturellus tataupa. The sequence continues at coordinate 31,131 of JAWLRI010000171.1, read as the reverse complement.
TGTCCTTCATGTGCTCCCAACAGCCTTCAGAAGGCTGCCTGGTCCAGCAAGGAGTGTGACGTGGCCCCAGGAGCTCATGGCTGCAGTGTTCCCGGTGCCTGCTGTGTGCACGACAGATGTGGAAGAACTGGAAGTCCTCGGCAATGTATGGGAATAGGAGCAGAGGGGACGCTGCTCCCATTGCTGGAGGGAGGCCCAGCCATCTTTGCTCGAGGAGAAAGTACCTCTTTCTTTGGGGAGCTATGGGCTTGCCCTTCATGCTTAATTCCTGCATTAGAAAGAGCTTTTTAATCTTTAAATGAGAGCTTAGATCTGGGCTGTTTGTGATCTCCAGAGTACATGTTCCCTGGCAATATGACTAAATCAAATGTTAATTGCTCCTGAAATCAGCCTTTAATCAACTCATCTTAGATTCCAGTCACTGTATCTCAGTTGGGTTAAAACATCTCTTTAGCCTTGCAGCAAGCTATAGAGAAAAAAAGAGACATTTAGTGTCCTTGCTGCCTGTATGCTAAGGGCCTCTCTCTGTAGAGGAACCAGATACCTAATGAACTTCACAAATTGTTGTAAAAAACATTATGCCTTCTTCGGACTTCTTAGATGTACTGGTCTTGAAGACCACTCTTGTATATGATGGGAATAGAAAATAAACAGGGAATGAAATGTTTGCTATGATAGCTAGGAAGTTGTATACGGCTGCTCTGTGCAGAGACTGAACTTTCATATTTTCTGATATGTTTCTTTTAATGGGTCTGGATGAATTACAGCGACTTTCACTTTCCACACACGCGTCCACTAGTGCACACAGGCTCCTTGCTGGGAGGCTGTGGCAAAAGGCTGCGTGGGCAGGGTGACAACGCGCTAGCCACCGGCTCCTGTTTTGACTCTGAACCAGATAGAGCATGGTAAGGTGGGGATGCTGGCTGTGGGGGTTGACCGCAGAGCTACTTGTGGGACTTGGCAGGCTGCATCAAGTGCTTGTGCACTGCTTGGGTCACACTCAGCGTTGGAGATGTGCACTGAGGAATGGCCACTTTGAATGCAGCGTCCAGCTCTGTGTTCAACTCTCTCCTTTTATTCTCTCAGACCCAACCTTGCAGGTGGACACAGCCGCCTCCAACCTGACGGTGCAGGAGAAGGAGTCCTTCCCACTGGACTGCAGCATCCTGTCCCGCTCCAGCCAGGAGTCCCACTTTGCAGTGGCGTGGTACAACCTGCGGGCTAAAGAGGGAGATGGTCCTGCAGAGGAGGAGGAGAGGGAGGCTGTGCTGAGCGTGGGCCCGGACGCCGTGTTCAGCCAGGAGGCCAGCCGCTGGGAGGGCCGGCTGCGCTTCCAGAGGCTCTCAGCGCTGCTCTTCCGGCTCACGGTGCTGCAGGCCGGCGTCGCGGACACCGGCAACTACTCGTGCCGCGTGGAGGAGTGGCTGGCGGACCCCAACGGCGTGTGGTACCGGCTGGCGGAGGAGGAGTCTGGCGCGGTCGCTGTTCACGTGCAGGACACAGGTGAGAAGAGGCGACAGCCTCTTGAGGGAATGGCCCGTGTGTCTTCTGTTGTGTGGGCATTCATGATTCCTTCCTGTTCTTTCCCTGCACAGCCATGTGTCAGAGGCAGCCCTGCTTGGTGACAGCCCAGTCATTCCCTTTCCACATTGGGTTTCAGGTGTTCACCATGCTCAGTTGTGGTGATAAGCATTGGCTTTCTTGCCTTTTTGGCAGCGGAGGTGGATAGACCAAAGAGCGAATGGGATACGGAACCTGGATCTGGCCTGCACTGGGTCAGGTTTTTCCGTCAGCTTGCTAGCTCTTAGGCCACCTCTTGCTCAGGCTTAGAACATCTGTACTGCACGTATCAGCAGAGGCATTGTACTGTGCTTAGGTGTAACCTTTCACTTTGGGAATCAGCCTGGAATTTGACCTTACGCTGCATGTGAGCCCAGGTTTACATGTTAGCAAGCCGGGCAGAGGGTCAGACTGAGGCTGGGCTGGCAATGCCCATAAATCCAGTTCTGCCTTTGCCTTGCACAAGGAGACTGCAGCATTGTGTCACCCCAGTGGATTGCCAGATGTTCTCCTACTCTCTGAGCACTGCCAGCTTAGTAGAGCCTGCCTCCAGGGCAGAGTGGAGGGTGAACTCTGTCTTTAAGGGAGCTCCTGCCACTGCAGCCCTGTGCACAGGGTCATCAATCCAACCTTGGTGTATAGAGTGGCTCTGCTGTGCGTCTTGGTGCTGAAGAATTAGCCCTGCAGAACTAGCCCTGCTGTCCTAAGGAAGTGAGATCTTGCATGATCCCTGTGCTATTATGCAGGAGTTTCCTCCCAGTAATCCTTGAAGCCGTAAGATAATTTTAGATACATGCAGCAAAGAGCTCGAGTCCTCAGTGATAACTAAGGTCATGAGAGCTTTTTGGGCATGCAAGAGACATACCTGGAGAGGTTGTCTGTGTGTGCTTCCATTGATGAAGAAGCTGCTGGTTCAGGTTCCCCACTTGATCAGACACCAGAATGGAGAGGGCTCCATTGTAGCACTCAGAAAACTTAAGGGGGGGATACAGCGATTCCTACAATAGCTTTATTTTGCTGCTACACTTTGAGATGGTGGTATGTGATTTTTTTAATTTCTGAAGAACGTTTCTGAGATATGGATTGCAGAAAAGCTGTAAAATGTATTTATCCTTTGTCTCTGCTTTTCAGGCTCTACCCTTCAGTCAGTCATCTGCTCCAACGATGCCCTCTTCTATTTTGTATTCTTCTACCCCTTTCCCATCTTTGGCATCTTGATCATCACCATCCTCCTGGTGCGGTTCAAGAGTCGAAACTCCAGCAAAAACTCAGAGGGCAAGAATGGGGTCCCCTTGCTGTGGATCAAAGAGCCCCACCTCAACTACTCCCCTACTTGCCTAGAGCCACCAGTCCTCAGCATCCACCCAGGAACTATAGACTAAAAGGCCAAGGCGCCCAAGTGGACGCACAGAGAGGGAGAAACAGAGACAGACCGGGAACCCTAAGGAACGGGGTGGTTTTCATTGTTCTTGTTTCATTTGTTTCAGTGTCTGTGCTCCAGTGCGGTGACTGGGATCTGCAGAGCACCCAGTTGATGGGCCTGGGAAGTATGAGGCTTCTTCAGGCATCTGTGGAAATGCAACCAGTCACAAGGACAGACAAAGGGTCTGTGTGCTTGCTGTACATAGCAGATATTCTTCACAGATTAATTTTGCTCCCATCAATTGTCCTTTGGGCCATGATTTTTTTTTCCCATTGTTTTTATTTTCAATCACCCAAAGAACTTTAGACTTCCCCTTCTTCCACACACTGAGGAGTTGCCAGCGCACTTTTGATCCTGGGACAATCTCTGTGGAGTAAATGTGCATTTTTGAAAACAGACTTCATTGTTCTTCCTCAGACTCTGTGCCACAGCAAACAAGGTCTTTTCCCTAGGTGTGCTGAGCTAGTCACTCCCTCTTCCAAAACCAGCAAAGCCAGGATGACATCCTGAGGCTAGCTGGGATATTGGGAGGTCTATCTTAAAAACTGGACATAGTTTCAGCTTCTTGCTTCCATTTTACCGTTCTCTCAAGAGGAAGAAATTCACCATTTGGGAGTGTTCCCTGGTCTTGGGCGGACTGAATATTCCACATGCCTGCAGAAAGACAAAAACAAGTTTGCCTCCCCAAACTGAAGGGAGAGGTAGAAGGGAGATGCCCGAAAGCCCTGTCTTTGCTGGTAGCAGAGAGGCTCCTGGCACGGTCTGGCTTATCAGAGAGACACTTCTCCTTAGCCTCTGTGCTGTCACCTCAGGAGAGGCGGGTTACCTATGTGCCCCCATCGTGTGGGGATGGATGGCTGGATCCAATCTATAAACACTTTAACTTGACCAAAGCAATGACTCTAGAGAGGGGGAAAGCGAAAGCTCCACGAGAGGGGAGTCATGTCCTGGCACGGTTTAGCAAAGGAGCCAGGTCACAATTGCGCGACGCAGCGGGGATATGCAGTCAACTATCGTATGTCCCCGAGTCACAGGGCCTTGCAAGGCCTCCCTGCCCAAACTTGAACTGGTGAAGGAGTCAGCATCACATCTGCTCCTTGAAGGCTTCTGTGTCCCCTTGAGCTGAAAGAAATCTCCCCCTGCGTGCGCGTGCATGTGCCATTTTCCAGTTCTGGGGCTTTAGGAGAAGAAACAGTTTTGCCATAAGCTCCCCCTCCTGGCAACACCACCTGTTCTTTGTCGTGCACAATTGCTGTGACCGAAAATGCTGTTCTTTCTGTGAAAGATATGGCTCTTGCGAACCAAGCCAGGGCTCTCTCAGCACGGGGCACCTAAGCTCTAGTACCCAGTCATGCCAAGTACTCCTGCCATGTCCTGTGGAGGAAACCGCCTCCTCCCCAATACACCCTAAGCATTATGTCTGGCGGAAGAAAGTGTTTGCCAAAAATGGCCTTTTGTTGTCTTCCTTGATGTCTTCCTGGCAAATCTGGCCATTTATTTTTCGCAGCATGGCTGAAGCCAAGAGGGGCAGATGGGCAAAGTCACAAGACCCTACCTGCCTCATTTGAGAGTGGTGCCATAGCTACAACCTCCATCCCCCTCGGGGTGGTAGGACTGCTCTTCGTGAAGAGGACCTCAGCAGATGCCCTGTAGCACTAGTAGGTTATGCCTGATGCCTTGATATTTCAGAGGTGGTGAAACTTTGGGTGGGAATCTGAACATGCTCTCTCCTGGCCAGAGAGGAGCCTGCATATCCCTACATGCACATGGACAGACCCGTTCCCAGTGGCAGGTGAGTCCATCAGACATTTGTATTAAGCCACCTCCGCTCCTCCTTGAGAACAGTATTTGTTCCTTCTGCTGCTGAGGAAGCTAAATTTCACGCATCCCTCTGTGAATTCTCCCTCCTCAAGAGGTAATTGCTTACTGGCCCCAGCGTACATGTAGTATCACACTCCTATATATATCACACACCCACACACTTGTCTTCCCTTTCTGGATAAGGAGTTTGTGAAGAGCAGAATGAAAGGATAAGTGAATGGAAATGAAGAACCAAGGCAAAAAGAACAGCAGCTGCAGCCAGTGGATATTGTTCCCTAAATGTACTATCTCCTGTACCTACCGCTTCAGGGGATAAACTGCAATTCATGTCCACTTTAAAGAGACGGGAAAAGCAAAGCTCCAGCAGGAGCTGTTGGTTGCTGGGAGCGCGCTGCGCTGCAGCTGCGACGGGGCCCTCTGCAGCGGCGTGCCCGCCAGCACAGGAGCCCAGGAGCACAGCCCAGGAGCCGCCCAGGCACCCTCCCACGGCTCAGGCCAACCCGTCCGCGGCTGCCGGTGCGTTCTTGCACCAAGCGCAGCATTTCCTGGACAGTGGTGACCACCACAGCTGCAGGATCCGCTGCCGTTGCTCCCTTGCTCTGGCAGTGTGTCGCCCAGCCTCAAACTGCCCTCTGTTTTTATAAGGCAAACTTCCTGTAATAAGTTTTAACACAGAGCTTTTCAAACCACTCTCTCTGCTGTAACTTTCTGTACCAAACCCAAGACAAAAGAGAGAAACCCTATCCATGCATGATGTGGAAAAATGTTGGGATTTTTTAAAAACAAACTTTGTACTATGTTGCACTAAAACATGTTTTATACAACACACCTGAGAGCTGTAGTAAACTGTGTTGAAATTGTGATTCATATTGCTGCTGTTTTTTTGTCTAATTTGCCTTTCCTTAGCCCTTCATGCACCCTGCCTGCCTACAGATGGGCCGAACTCCCAAGCCAACCCCCACTTCTAAGCAGCCCCCTCTCTCCCTCCTGCAAAAAATGCCTAATGTGTCAATTCTCCTCCCTGCCAAGTAGCACCTCTCCCTTCCAGGCTGAAGCTTGTGGACAGACCTTTCCTCCCTCTGGCCTTCAACGGAGACATGGCATAACCGTTTATTGGACAGGATATCCTGACTTTGAAATTGCTCTTGGAAGTGTAAGCATTTAGCTACATAATATTCAGGGTTTGAAGAAAAACATTTGTCACAGAATGAGCAAATGGTAATGAAATAATCATTAGTAGTCTGGACTTGAATTTAAGAATATGGTTTATCACAGGAGTTGCCTAACCTTATGTAAGATGCAACCTCTACATTGCTCATTAGCAGCATAGGGGTTGGTGGCAGACTGGAACTTCCCCTTAACCAAGATAGGAAAGTAGCATGACGCATATTTTAAATAACAAAAGCACTGTGGAATTCTGCAAAATGCACTAGTGAAGCTGCAAGGTTACATTTATGGCACTCATTGAAAGCAAAAAAAAAATACTTTTTACTAAATAAATTGTAGGGGAAAACGTTACACCTGACACAGCCGGCCGTCACCTCTGCTGGAGCTCAGAGCAGATGCGTGCCGAGCACGGGAGCCGAGGCACTGTCCCCGTGGCCACGCAGTCCTGGGCTGTAAGCGATGTCCCCAGCCCTTCCCGTGGCGCAGCCTTGCATCAAATTGCTGCTGCGCTGAAGGTGGCACACAGGAGAATCAAGTGCCAGCCTCAGCCCTGTGCCAATCCCACGCAGTGACTCGGCGGCTGTGGGCAGTGGCTACCCAGCGCGGAGCGCGTACAGTGCCCTGCCCGCCGCCTCCAGGCGCTCCCTGTATTCCAGGTCTTGGTAGAGGGTGGCGTCAACCCCCCGAAAGCCGTGTATGGCGCCCCAGCAGCCGGCGGCGATGGTGGCCGTGGAGTCGCTGTCGCCGCCGTGGAAGAAGGCGCGGTGCGCCAGCTCAGCCCAGGAGGCGCCGGCGCCCAGCAGCGCGTCGTAGGCGATCATGGGGGCGTCGTGCCCGCTGCTGCCCCCCCAGCCCGAGTAGCTCACCGAGGCGTAGAAGGCGTCTCTCTCCGCAACGCCGTATTTTGAGGGGAAAACAGGTGGGGAGACGCCATCTGCTATGCCCCGCTCCTTCAGGTATTTGTTCCACTGCTCTTCAAAGTAGTGCCTGCCAAAGAGAAGGAAAGGGAGGCGTGGAGACAACAGTCCCAGTGCTGCAAGAGACACCATTTCTGCACAACGGTGCTACAGGCACCAGCTAAAAATGCACCCCACAGAAAGGCAGTTTGCAGCAACAGCTCGGCAAAATGGTAGGCGTCCCCATTATCAGGCCGAGGACATGATTTACAGTAAGGTGCCCGTCTCGGTGTGCGAGATTCCCCCCTCCAGCCACATGGGAGAAAGCAGTCGGGCACCTGCGGCTGCTGCGCTGCAAAGGATCGAAGGGTGAGAGCGAGAACTGAGTCATCCTCCTGAATTCACACTGCCTCTGCCAGTACCGCCAGGCATGTGTACAGTCACCCCGAACAAACAGGGTTAAAACTCTCCAACCGAGCTCAGCCCTCAGCCCAATGCTCATCCCATCTCTGGTTCCCACATTTCGTCAGATCGTGGTTCCCCAAGACAGGTCTACCTCATGTTTGATACAAAAATGTTATGGCCACGTGGCACAAGCCGTCTGTCTTTTTCTTTCTTTCTTTCTTTCTTTTAGGTAGAGGGATTTGTCTCCCAAGAGACTTAAGAGCTTTCTGAACTGATCTGATCCCGTGGCAGGCATGTGCTGTTCTAAGAGTTTAGAACAATGTGACTGCACAAGCTTACTCATAAACAGAGCTTGTCCTCTTGTACATGAGATTCCTTCTATTTTTTAACAATTCATTTTTTTAACTGTTTTTTTCATCATCCTGGGTTTTCTGCAGTGCGAAAGGCCTTTGGAGTGTGCTTAAGAGCGCTCTTTGCTCTTTTTGGGACCACTCAGTGCTCAGAGCTGCCTTCCTGTGCTTCTGAGCACGAAACATCGAGTGCCCCGTGCTGCAGGGCCTGTGAAAAGCAGCCGCTGAGAGCCCATCTCACCAGTGCCTCATGTTCTCCTCCACGAAGAAGCCGGCCTCCCTGATGTAGGCTTTGGCTCGTGGCAGCACTTCCAGCAGCCCCTTTCCCCAGGCCTCGAGCGGCCTGTTGTTGACTGCAAAGGCTGTGAAGAGGGCCGAGGCCAAGGAGCCAAGGTAGCCGGTGGGATGGTGGTGGGTCATTCGACCGCTCTCGATGCTGACTTGCACCAGGGTGTCCAGCTGCTCTGGGTGAGGGAAACGCAGCCCAATGCACATGGAGCGCATGGCAGCGCCGCAGCCTCCTTCCCGGGCACCGAATGGGATCCTCCAGCCATCCGGCCTCTCCGGCTGCAGCTTCAGAGCGTTCTCCTCACATGTGACCCCTGGGCAGGAAAGAAAGGAGACCCAGAAAGAGAGAAACACAGATCAGGAGACAAGGTAACATTGATTTCTGACCCAAAGCAGGACTAAGTGTCTCTGTTTTATTCCTGACAGACTTTTAACCTCCTTTCAGGGCTCCTTAAAGATGGAGACCTCACAAGTTGCCCAGGAATCTTTTTCACTGCCTCACTGATAAGAAATGGTTCATGCTGGTGAACTCTAGCTCCCTTGCTACAGTTTTAGGTTTGTTAGGAAGCAAAGACCGTAGTGCTTCTCTCACTCTAACAGTTCCACGTGACTCAAATGAGCTCAAGAATAACTGCTAGGTCACACCAAAGGTTTGTCCAGTCCACTAGCCTGTCTCCAAAGACAAGCCCTAGCAGGTTATTACAGAAGCGCTATCCAGAACAGTGCAGGCACACCATTTCTGCTCTGCAGTGAGGCCTTCTGAGCCAGCAGCTGCATCCACAGTGTCATCTTCAATAACCCTCCCATGGACCTAACCACCTCGAATTGGTCTTATTAGGCCCCAAGCATGCTTGCAGTTCATGGCCCATGGTATCCAGTGCCATGATTTTGTTATGCAAAGTATTTCCTTCT
>JAWLRI010000171.1:0-18403 GCA_034781795.1 Crypturellus tataupa | reverse complement strand
GCACTAGCAAAATAAGAGGCCCCAGCCTCAGCAGCTCCTATTTAACTTAGATTCAAGCATCCACAAGAGACTGGGCCAGCTGTATGGGGAGAGATGGCAGCTTCTGGGACGAGCTGGGTCAACGGTCTAGATTCAACGTCATCTGTCAATATGCCCTTCCTATATTGTGCACACACCACCAATCCCTACTACTTGTGATCCAAACTTAACAGCATTGTGTTTATGCAAAGAAAGGAGAGATGATGGAAAAGACAAGTGCAGAAATGACAGCTGAGTCCTAACTGCTCAGGTGCAGAAATAGATGGCTGGAGATAGCCAAAGGTAGGGGGTCTTGTTTGTTTAATAAACTTTAATTATTCTAGGCAAGGTTATTGGTGCCTTTAAATGTATTTTAAATCTGATTTATTGCAATTGTTACATGACATTTCAAGTTAATTGTCCGTTTAAATTTGTTGCTTTAACACTATTCCAGAGTACTTGATACACATGGCTGAACTTTCATCCTTTCCCTGAGTTCAAGGCCAGGCCTCAAGCAAAACTGTGAGAAAGTCTTGTGAGTGTGGGCAAACATTATCTTTTCTACCTTACTCACAAAGGGACAAGGCTCCTTGCCCTATTGTGTGCTTTTTTAATTCCGTCTGAGACAAGTATTGTGTGTGGAAAACTTTTGCCCATCCATAAGGTCCAGTTAAGGCTATAGACAGCCAAAAGCAAAACCTTACGTTGAGAAGCAGGGAGAGGCTGAGTGCCAAACTGCAGGAGAGCAGGAGACCATTAGCCTTGAGGAGAGAGCGGGGCTGAGCGAGACATCTGCACGACAACATGAAAGGGGTTACCTGGAGCTCTGCCTGCCATGTCCTTCATGCACTCCTTGTAGTTCTTTGCCAGCAAGGAATACAGATGTGCTAAATCTGGATTTTTCCCAGCCGCTACCAGGGCTTCAGCCGTGGCCAGGTGCATCACTGTATCATCGCTGACTTTCCAGCCCCGGATGCTGAAGTTGCCAAGCCCCCCCATCTGTGCCAGCTCCTTGTGGATGTCAGGGCCGCTCGGCAGGAATTCCCATTTCCCGTTGTAATAGCCCAGTGTGTCTCCAAGTGCACTTAGCACCATAGATGCCACGTAGTTTTCCATTGCCTTAGGGCACTCTTTTTGCCCCACAGTTGCTTCAATACCGCAAATACTACAGGGGAGGAAAAAAGGCAAATTAGAGAGAAGGAAGGCGAGAAAGAGACAGAAAGTCTTTCTTATCTTAATGCAGGCTAAGTTCTGACAGCTCAGGTGCTTGGTCTTGCACCTGCACCTGACTGTATTCCTTCAAAGTACTTGTTTCCTCATGGCCTCTGGTCACAGGCACAGTGCAAAGCCAGAAGCCTGTGAGCATGTGCTGCACAGCAGAACTTGGCCGGCTGAGCCCAATCTTCCAGAAGCGGCAACAGTCCAACACCGGGCTGCCCAACACGCCTGGGCCACAGAAGAGGCAGCACTGCAGGCACACATGCCCCTGACTTCAGAGCCTGGCTACAGAAATTTCCATTCTTAAAAGCAGAATTGAATACTGACGGGAGCGTATATTTAAGCAACACCCCCTCCCTAACCAAAATATACGCTTAAGAGTTTGTCACTTTTTATGACTGTGTCTTGTTAAGTACTAAAGGGACTGGAAGTCTCCTTTCACCATATGACTTAGGAAAAACGCAGCAAGAAAAGTCACAGACATAGTGAAAAATTCAGTTACTAATAAGCTGCTTGAGGTTGAGCATGTGATTTGCGTAGCTGAGAAGGCCTCTTACCATTGAACTTTGTTTTTGTTCATACTAATTACTTACATGAGGAGTATTTTGAATAAGAGCTGCTGGGTCCTCCCTGCCATTAGAGAAGGCGCACGCCTCCTCCCAACACTGCAGAAGGCACCCAGCCTCTTTAAAGGGGCCTGTGCTTTGTTGCTGAAGCTCGTGCAGGGCTGAGCAATTGCAGGGACCCTGCCCAGTATTGCAAGGGTTACTCCTTGGCCGGTGTCTGAATTACAACACGAGAGGGCTCAATTTCGTCTTTCTGGGAGAAAAGTGAAAAAAAAGACAAGGAAAGAAGGAAACAAAGAAAGGAAACTTAAAGCAGTGCTTTCCATCTCTCTTTTACAGAGCATAGTGTAGCAGAAAAAGAAAGCAAGCTGCTTTCATCATGCTGAAAGTCACAGAGCGATCGAGCCAGCGCTGCAGCAAGATCAGTTTCAGGCTTCTTTCTTGCAAAGCTGCAGTGAAGCCAAAATTAAGGTCCCGCAACCCCCCACATTGTGCAGCGTGGGGCAGCCGCCGACCACAGCCCCTGCGTGCCCAGCTTGGGTGGTTATCGCTGACCTGGGACCCCACGTCCCGGGGGAGCTATCCGTCGGTTTTGTGTGCCCTGGAGCGTGGGGGTGACCCGATCCTATTGCCGCTTCCCAAGGGAAGGGTGCGACAAACTGGGACCCTCCGCAAGGGCTTCCCCGCTGTCCTTGCGCTGGCGCTTCCCAGACGTGTAACTGCTACGTCACCGCTGCGCCAGCCTGCCGGGCCAGTGGGAGCCCTGAGGGAGCAGGGAGAGAGCAAGGGGCAGTACATGGGGCAGGGGGGAGCCCACTGCCCCTGGCCCTGCTGCTTTCCCATCCCCGCTGCAAGCAGCAGCCCTGCTAACCCTGCAAGTGCCAGGCCGCTTTCTCCTCCCTTCTACAGACAGCAGGAGCCCATGATTTTAGGGGCAGGAAGGCATTATTTTGTGCTGAGCAACTGCACTGTCCACACACAGCTAGGGCTAGGAGGCCAAGCCAGCACCAGTGGAGTTACCTGCCCCTCAGGTCTGTAGTTAAATGCTCAGACTAAGCGCGCTCCCCATCTGCCTCTCTCCAGCCGTCCCCAGCAGAGGGATGGGTATCACCTCACCCACTAAGGTCATCAGGTGGGTGGATTCAGCCCACTCTGAGGCTCGTGACTCATCCATGTCTCATCCATTTCACACACATCCACAAGAGCCCTGGTGGCTCTTCGCCAGCTGCACCATGAGGACAAACCCCCCTGGCACCTCGGGGTGCCACACATCAGCTGTGACCCTGGACCACATCTAGGTGGGACAGAGCAACCAACAGCTCCAGCGAGTGGGAGAGGTGGACAGCAGTGAGATCTGAGGCCACCAGCCCTGGAGGCTCCTCAACATGTGCCTGTTCGTGCCAATGGCACCACTGCCCTCTGAAGCGCCTGCCTCGAGGTGGCCAGCCAGCTCCCAAAAGGCAAGAGACCAAACCTCAGGGAGGAGAAAGCCCTGTCAGCCTAGCACAGCCTCATGCTGTAAAAGCGAAAAAAGGGGATTTTTTTTTTTTGTCTTGGCCCAGTTGTACGATCAAAAGCTTAAGAAGGGCTTTCATTTGGATAGGTGCAAAAATGTTTTCTGGGCTGTGGAGCTAAATATCTCCTTCCATTTTCAGGATTATTGCTTTCTTAGCACCTTTGGCACCAAAATAGTCAATTTGGAAATGAATTCACTGAATGGAAATCAAATATTTTTCTTAAAAAGAATGTGAAAATGAAATGTGTGTACCATTTCCTCAAATTTTCAGTTGAAATTCTTCACTTATTTCATGCATAACCTCCTGCTCCTTCTAGCCTGATCCCAGCTTGGCATGGTCTCCACCTGGTGGAGCGCAGCATTCAGGTTCTGGGCCCTGCTCAGAGTGCCGAGGTGAGAAGCCTTTTACTCATGTAGTCCTTTTGAACACTCCTCCACTGCAGCTTCAGCTGAGACTAGCCAGACCTTCCCCATCCATCTCCAGCATTTCCCCAGAGTCTTTGCCTGCACACTCTGGCTTGCTCTCCTGCCCCATTCCTCAGTGTGTCTGGGCAGCCATCGCCGAGACACATTGAATGTGCCCTATGAAGCCTTGAATTTGGTGGGGTTTAGCCACGGCTGGGACAAGGCCCCTCTAGTATCCCAATCTGTGAGTTGATTTTTGCCCCATCTTTTGTTGTTGTTGCAGTTTGTTTTGTTTTAAGCTGTGTCTCTAGGCGTTTGATGATGCCATCGCCTCCCACGAGTGTTATATTTTATTTTTAATGATGCTTGTGGTTGCATGGCTCATGGTTTCTAATGAACGGACAAGGAAGGAAAAGAAGCAGGAAGAAGGAATGAGATACAGGACTGAGCACGACTTGGGCTGAGATTCACTAAGGCTAATCCTTTTTAACAACTAATGATTGCCACACACCGTATCTCCAGAGCCTGGATTCACCCAACGAGGTATTGATGCTCTTACATGAAAAAAAAATCCCCCCAAGCCTATGAGATAAAGTGGTGGTAGTTTTTGTGCTGCAGCCCTGGGGGATTTCAGGGCAATCAAGATATAGCACTGGGCCAGAGCAGAGTCCCTGGGGAATTTGGGGGCAATTAAGGGTGCAAGGCTGGAGATGGGCCCAGGGGAATTTCAGGGTAATTGAGCATGCAGAGCTGCGCTTAAGCATCTACCCCAGCAGCTTCAATAGTTTAATACTCAGTGCCCATTCAAATACCAATTCCTGCTCTGCACGGTGCTGTAAATATGTTTTAGAAGCATCTGATACAGAATATAGTAAGCATCAGACACACAAAATCTGTACAGAAAATGCAGAAAAGGAAGTGGGAAAAGAAGTTGCCTGTGTCTTGGCACAGCCAGTGGTGCTTGCTGAGCTTTTTTGCTTCTTTGGTTTGTTCTGTTCTGTTCAGAATTTACTAAGTCAGTGCAACACTTAAAGCAAAGCAGGGTTTTCCTCTCCTAAGTTTTGGACTGATCAGAGGGAAAGGCCATGATTTTTGATGGCTATCTGTGAGAAAGGGCTTCTGCTGCAGCTTTAAGGACAGGGAACAAAAAACAAATTCATAGTTTTCCCAAAATAGCCATAAAAATTGGAGAACTCTGCATTAGCACAAAATGCCTGTAGAACCAAAATCTTTGGATCATGTCATGGTTTCCTGGTTCCTGATCTTGTTCAGCTTCTAAAAAAAGGGCACCAAAGCATGCATAGGAGTCAAGTGACATGGTATAGACATGGTACAGAAAAACAGTAAGGACTGGCTGTGGAGATAGTGGCTGCGGAGCTGTCTGCATGAGCAGCAGGCACAGTGGGAGAGGGATGATTTTCAGGCCTGAGTGTGATGCCTCGATGCCTGCTCTCCTGCAGGGCGGGCAGAACAGCACCCTCCGCCTGGTGTGCCGATCACTCTGCGGTGCTACAGGCAGCTCTGCCCTGGGCGCTGTGCCCCGTGGCACCAGACAGCATAACAGCCACGCCAGCTTTGCAAGGACACCTTCCAGTTCTGAGCTGTGCAAAGAGTTAAAGACTGACCATATTGCACCTTTCTGTTCTTTTTTTTTTTTTTTAATGAAAATTAGGCTGCAGCGGACTAAATGCCAGGATATGCCTTCTGGAAAGTACCACCTTGGAGCAGTTCACTGATATGCCCCTGCCATGTGTTGGATACTGTGGTTAGTACTCACTTAGATTCAGAATTTTCCTTCATATTCATCTGGAAAAAAAGGGTAATTCTCTGTTTGACTTGAAAGAAGTGTGGCTTTTCAGATGAACCCAGGGTTTAAGAGCCCAATTCTGAGATGCAAAGAAAGGTAGCATTACGGTACCAAGACAGCAAATCAGTTTAGACTGTGTGGGGCATTTCCTGCAAATTACATGAGGTCTTATGGCCAAAAGCTGGAAGACAGTGCAGATATTAAAAATTAGCAGTCACTGCTAAAACTTCGACCCTCGTAAACTTGGCAATGCTCCTGTTTTGCATGCTACAGCTCTCTCTGACATGGGACTGCAAGGAAACATAAGGTATTCACACTTTTGCCTTACATATCAATCTTCTTTTTGACCCCAGATTCAAATGTGACTTTCCAAGGGATCTTTTGGGTTCTCAGGCACGTTCAGCTTGGACCCTTGCCAATCATTAACAGTCCCTTGTACTTTTAATAGCATTTTTCTCTTTAATAACAGCCGGCATTTTTTAAGTGGGGAATACTTCTGGGCTTACCCTAGTTTTCAGTCCCCAGGTGTGTGCCTTTCTTTGTCACTGGCCAGCAAATAATAATTCAGCACAACAAGAAAAGACCGAAATTCAAAGCAGGAGCACCCAGCGCCACGTGAGGTCTGCTCAGAATGGGGAGCCCTGTGTGCAGAGCACTGTGGCGGGGATTGCTGGTGAGGCAGCTGTGCATGACCGGGCGTGCATGTGCGAAGGAAATGCTCATAGAACTGGATGGCCTCTGATCCTGCGGCCACACCGATGTGGTGTTTGCAGCCGGACACCTGAGGAGAGGCTGGTTACGGAGATGCAACTTGTGCCTGGAAATGGGATTGCGAGTGGAAATGTTTTGGACCTCATGAGAGAGGACTTGAAGGGCTCCCATGACTGTGGGAGGTGAGGAAGCGCCTCTGAGCCTCTGACTCAAGAGTTCATGCAACATGGGACCTTGGCCTCTTATCTGATAAACCAGGTTTCATTGCAGAAGTACCTGCTTTCTTCTTCTTTCTAGGCTTACCTCCTTTCAGAAACTGTCCAAGGGAGGATCTGGCTCTCTGCTCAGGACAGAAGAGAAGCATTAGAATAATATCAGTGTGAACTGTGTGTTGTGGCACCTACCACTCACTCCAGGATGCTTCAGGAAACCCTCTTCAATGCTAAAATTAAAAAGTTTTTTTTTTAAAAAAAAAAAGGACTGTTTCAAGTAGCCACTGTTTTAATAGCCACAATTGTGCAGCACAGAAAACAAACTAGGAAAAAAGCTGATTTGCTTTACTTCAGAGAGAGGCAATATGTGCTTCAGGGAGAGGCAAATACTAAGTTGGGGCAACCAACAAAGCTAGCCACACAGAGAGCGAGTGACTCCTGCATTAGCTGAGGGCTGTGATGATTTCTCCCACTTTCATGTCTGGGGCCATGGACTGCAGATTCATCTTTGCCCCCATCTGTTAGGTGCATAGCTGTCTCATTGGCAAACTGGCGTGTATGGTGAGAGCTACTCCGTGGCAGGCTGCACGCCTTGTTTCTGATCCCAGGGAAGCCAGTGGAGCAGTCCTGGGCAGCTCCTGTGGAACCGGGGTTTGGCACAAGCAGCACCTTGGCAGGCCAGTTGCTCCATGATGTAAATAAAGTGACATTTTGATTTTCGGTCATGTGCCAGCGCAGGCGCTGCGCTCCCATCTGTGGCGTGAAGGGGTCTGCGGGCCCTGTCTCTGCCCCTTCTGGTCCCACCTTTCCCTGACCTGCTGGTCACTGTACGAGTCCTTTCCGGACGTGCACAGGCTGTGGGAACACGCTGGGAGGGAGCAGGGCCTCCCTGTAGCCTACCTCCCTGTAGCAGCTGGTGAGTTGTGTTCTCAGCCCCTCGACTGACTCAGTGACTCCCATCACAGCCGCTGTCAGACAAAATTTGAATGTTGTTCATGCTCGAGTCATAACTCACCAATGAGACTCTAGCAGGATGTGATGGGTTAAATGTGGCCAGTTAGTGTGTGTGTCAGGGAGTGGCGGTGGTATTAAACATTTAGATTTTGAAATGTGATAGTCTTCCCAGCCTGCAGGAGAACTGATATTAAAAGTGGTAGATGTGTTTTCCACTTTCAGGGCCAGTTTCTCCTTTTGGTGTGAAAAGATACAGCCTGGGAAACACAATTTTTGGCTGTTATAGAAAATATCTGTCAATGGTGAGGATCATGAGGACCAGCAATAGGAGAGGGAGCTCAGAGAGCAGAGTGGGTCTATTAATCCTAGCAGTAGCTCCAGTGAGGTCCCTGGTGTTCACACAGCCAAGGTGTATTGCCACTAACAGTTGGGTCCTTCCAAAAGCAACTCATCTCCTCCTCTTCTTTCTCCCACCAGGAATATGACTTATCTGCTTTGCAGTGTAAATTGCATTTGGCCCTCTACCCAGGGAAAGAAGACTTAGGTGATGGTTAGAAGTATGGAAAAATGAGTGAGAGGAAAAGAAGCAGGCTGGAACAGAGGGTCTCCTCTTTTATTTCTTGTAAGTTGCAAATGTGTTCAAAAGTCATATGGTGAAGCTGCAAGGTGTGCAGGGGTGTCAGAAGGAAGCGTGTTCAAAAATACTTGTAAGCCTCCGAGAGCAATTTTAGCACCAGATCTGCTGGGCTGAAGAATGACTTTCTTCATCTTGAATGACTTTTAAACCGAGACTAGGCAAAATCTTATATAGGCTGGGTTAGGAAAAGCCCTGTGGTGGCTCTAAGTTATTTGTTTGGGTGATTGTTTTCCACCATGAGGATTTCTCTGATCTGTGATCTGAGCCTTCTCTCCTGTCTTTCTCTTGTGTTTGTTTCTTTATCAGCTCCCTCTAAAACACTTCTGTTCATGGGAGTGACTCCTGGTTTTGTCCTCATGCTAAAAGAAACAATGGGCATGAGAACTGGTGGGAAAAGGGTTAGGGAAGAAATAAAAGACAGCAAAGCATGGCATTTTAAAAGTTACTTCTGCATTTGATTCTTCATGAATTGGATTTCAGAGAATTAGGAAGTGCTGGTGTGTGACGGAAGGGAAACAGACTAACGAGACCACTGAATACTCTGTTTTATCCATTGGCCTGATAAGGCTTAAAAATACTCTGCCTGCTTCCTTTCTGCACTTGCAGACTTCATGTGATGCAAACCAGTGGTGACACTGCCGTGCTGCATGGAGAAGTCTTGGCTGGGGGAGGAGTGGGGAAGCAATGTGTGTACATTGACTGTTGGCCTCCCCTCTTCCAGCTTCCCTGTCATCCTGTGCATGTACACAAACTCCCAGGGGAATGAAGCCTTTGGAGGAATGCACTAACAACATGCTTGGCCGTGGTGTGATTAGCTCTCCGTAACAGCCCCTGTCTGGCCGAAAGGATGGGCAAGCCCTCAGCGAAGGAATCTGCTGTGAAACCTGTTGCTTTTAAAACTGAGATAGCTTTTGAGCTCAGTTTTTGAGTTACACTGTGAATGCTCTGCCAGCTAATGTGGCTGCACAAGCCATGAGATGATAGTGTAAAATCAACAGGTTTAGGGGAAAAAAAGCATACAAGCATTGATTAGTGATAGGTTTCATGTGTGACCATGTGTTCTCAAAAGTCAATTAAAAGTTAAGAAAAGTTTTTAAGTTAAAGAAAATCACAACCAAAGCAGACACAGAGAGGTCATAAAATACCACTTGTACTGCAGCGTCAATATTCCTGTAGATCTGTACCCCTGTAATAACAATGGCTCTGGAATGAGTCTGAGACGTCTCTCCTGCTTGGAGCTGAGAGAAAAAAATACTTGCCATTTCAATCTGTACTGAAGAGTCCTTCTTTGTGTTTCAACCTAAACACTCAGCGTTAGGAGTGAGTGTGAAACAGCTTATTGTTTGATGTCAATGTGACAGGGGCATGAACAGGAGGATCAGGCCTTGTGTCAGAGCAGGGCTAGCTGTTGTGGGAAGCATGTTGGGCACAGGCTCCATCAGAGCAGTCATCTCTCTGGAATAGCCAGGCAGTTGTAAGAGACAGATGAGTGTGAGATCTTTTTGTGCACTGTTCAGTCCTCTGCTTGTACTGGGACTGGTGCACTGGAAGTGATCTGTTCCTTATCTCATCCTCAGTCTCCAGAACCCTTCCATTTTTTTTCACTGAATACCCTGGCACGGCCGTTACTTTGATATAACCTATCCATGCATAGCTAAAGTTTCTTGGCTGTGATAGTGAAACCTGTGAGGCCCTCACTGAACCATCATGAATGTATCCAACCATAAATGAGGCTCGTACAAGAAACCTGTAGGTGTCTTGTGCCTTATCTAGGAGGAAGGTGAACCAAAGGGCTGAAGGCAGCTGAAAAGAGAGTGGTTGTACATGTGGTTGCATGAGGAGACAACAGGGGGCTGCCTAATCTCCCAGGCAAAGTACTGGTCTGTCAAAACACAGTCAAGTGGTAAGAATTTCTACCACTGGCGAGGAGAGTAGCAAAAATGATTTCTACCCTCAAGAAATCAAGGATGAAGAGATATGTGAGCTGGGATCTCCAAGCAGCCAACTACCCTGACCTTGGGATATGGGAAATGAGATTAAGTGCAAAATGAGTTTGCCAAGGCTATCTCATAGCAGGCTATCTCACCAGCTTCATTTTGATAAGATAATTGAATATGTAATGCAGGGCTTCAGAAAGACAATTTGTATGGCACTAAAAGCAAAACTAGTAAGATAGAGAAAAGGAGGATTAATGTAAGCATTGTAAGGTTTTACCTAAAGAAAAGATAACAGGAGATCTTACCTCCCCAGTGCCTCCCTTGGGGCTCACTTGTGCCTCAAGGGAGGTAAGCAGCCTGCAGTGGGGTTCCTGATGATGCTCACCAGTGGGCCGATCATGTTCACCTAGTTGTAAAACAGACTCTGATCAGATTTGGGCACAGAATAAAACTTGAATCCCGTTCATCACTACAGAAATGGCTCAAACAGTTGTTCAAGGAGAAGCGATGGCACAAAGGACTGGAATAATGGCAACAGGATGCAAATTGACTGCACAAATCACTGGGTTGTGTGTGCAGAGACCAACTGCTCCCATTTTGTCACCTGACATTTGGAAATTACAGAGGAAGGAGAGTTTTGATTGATCATAAGAAGACAATGAGTCCTTACCATGGTGCAACTGAGAAAAATACAAATGTGGCCGCAGATGAGAACCCCCCAACTGGCTTAAAAGTCTTTGGAACGTAGTGGGGGCCACACAGAACAGGTGTGCTGGGTGGCTCTGGGCAGCCCTGGCTGGGGACAAGGCAGAGAGGGACCATGGTGGGGAGAGGAGCCTGTTGTATAGGAAAGACCAAAGCTGGTTTCCTCAGCCTGGTAGCCAGACACGCAGAGGAGGTCTGGCTGCTGGACAGGAGAAGCACATTTAAATGAAAACACAGTGCTGCCACTGGAAATAACATGGTGCTGGTGTCTCACCTCTGGCAGAGCAGGCCTGAGCCTGTGCCTTCATAACCCCTGTGAACACACTGCAAAGCTGCTCTTGTCTAGCAGGCCAGCAGGGCTGGGCGCTGTGGGCCACCAAGTGGAAGGTGACCAGGCATGCCATGCGCTGCTTGATCTTCCCTGGAGTAGCCAGGGCTCACTGCTGTGGAGGGCCCTTCCAGTCTGCTCATTTAAGGCGTGTTTGCAAAGGGAAATGGTGTTTGCCAATACTCCTGAAAACCATGGGTTAGCTGCTGCATGGAACACATGAGAGGGAGCTTGTGTACAAATGAGTACAGGCAACAGTGTCCTTGCCACTGGATTTCTCTGTCTTCTCTCATGACTTTTTATGAGCACGTTTGGAGCTTGAGACTCTCTTCAATCTTTGACATCTCCAAGTGTCATAAGTAGAAGACAAGGTATATGAGTGCAGGAGTTGAACCCAGTAGACAGGTTCACCTAAGTGAGCCTCACGTAAGGGGGGAATATCTCTGGAGTCACCAGGACGAAACAACCCAAATCAAAGGTATCCATATCCCTGAGATCTAAGGGCTTCCATCAAAACCATGTGATGCCCAAGAAGAAGGGGGAAGTCCCACGGCTGGCACTTACAGAAAATCACTCTCTTCTAGAGCTGAAAGGAAAAGAAGCAAACCAAGGCTGGACACCACATTTAGGTTTGAGGTTCAGATGTTTTCAGGTTTGGTTCTTGTTTTAAGTTGTGGGGCTTTTGATTTTGTTTGTTTTCTCCTGAACTCCCCCTCCCACCTTCAAATGTCAACCTGGCAGGTTTCTGGAATTGAATCCTTCTGAGCTTTGCTTCCTGAAAACTCTGAATTTGCACTTCCTATCTCAGTGTTTGAGTTATGTGCACATTAGAGCGAGCTTTGTTTGCAGATGCATCAGCAAGGACAGATACATAACTGTTTCTAAATAAACAAATCTGCCAAGAATATTGTGTCTGGCAAGAAAATTACTCTGCTGTAGGGAATAGCCACTCTATAGGTTGCCAGCACAACCTTGTTGCAGATGGAGTTTTTGGAGACTTTTTGTACTGAACATACACAAACCCAAGCCAGTTAATGCATTATAACACATACAGACATATTTTTTTCAGAGGATTGCAAAAAGTAGACTCTCCGACAGTGCTCTTTCAACTGTAAATTTCTTGTTCCAATGCATAAAGAAGTTAGAGTGCAGTAAGATTTCATGGAAACAACTTTAGCACAAGGAAAATAGCTTCCTATTTGCGACTTAGAAATAGATGTTTCTTTTCTTGATGAATTTTTATTTTTCAAAGGTCGATCTAAACTTCAGCCTTTAACATTAAGCCTACCCAGAAACAAAGCAGATGATAACAGTGTCTAGCAATAGTGATTATGGGTAGTGTTTTCAGTTCTGCTTTTAATACGAAGTATAATTCTGCTCTTTGGGTGTGACTGCCACAGAAATCATCATTATGTTAGGTAGTTTAGAATACAGATATTGTATATTTTGTATAGAAAATCTGTGTCAGAATGATATTCAACATTTGTTAACACTTTGTGCTTGTCCATATGGGGAAAAAGTGAGTAGGAAGCTGGGCTGTGAATTAGCAGCATGCTCATTTTTCTAATTATCTCCTCTTGTGTGCTCTTGGTGGGCTCCATGTGTGATTTGCCTCACTCTGCATTCAAAGACAGGAGAGTTTAGCTGGTCCAGACATGTGGTTACAGGGAAGTTAATATGACATTTGGTACTGATTTTAATATCCTGTGTTTGCCAACAGGGAGAGGCACCTTCTTCCTACCCTCAAATACCTGATCCTGTCTCTGGTTCTGGAGCTGGTCTCATATCCCAGTAAATTGATGCATCCCACAAAGATGGCAGAAAACTAACCCAGCAAAGCAAATAAGCAGGGGCTTTTTATGGACAGTCCAGCATGTTGAATCACATTCCAGGGGGCTCCATCCAGGGTGAGGTTTATCCCTGTGATCAGCCCATGGAAGTAATTATTGGGATTTTTGCAAGTCTGCAGAGTAGAAACCAAATGTGAATTAACTGTGGATTACTAAAATCAAAACAGCATTCTGACCTGTAAAACCCACTTAAAAGTTGTCACTCCTTAGTCATAATGACAGCTGAACTGAGCAGAATGAAAGTCCAGAAGATCTTATCCAAAGAGCCGCTTCTAAAACATGCCATTTTATTTTATATCCTGATTCATTCATTTTACATATACATTTTCATATCTGTGTGTCATCATGTTTACACGCATGCCTAGACATTTATTTGCTTACACTTGCACTTCTCTAGTTTCTCACTGTCCTTGTGGTTTTATGATTAGAATAGCCTGACCCTCCATGGACCTCTGCAAAATGTCCAGGAGCAAGCAGTCTTTGAACCTGGCCTCCAAGTAGTCCACCCTGCGCCAAATCGTAACCTCAGGGAATGCAAGGGCCTGCTTTCCTTCCCATGTAGCACTGAACCAGACTGTCCTCTCTGGATAAGAACCACTTTGAAAATCATCTTCCCCATGATGCTGGCACTTGTGCCAACCAGCCTGATTAGCCAGGCCTTCCAGGGACCTGGCTGTCCTCAGTTGCCCTCCTGCACTGCTAAAGGCCACGCGAGTAAGGGCAGGTGCCTGCACGCTGGTTTACTACGCAGCAAGGACCCTCTGAGGACCCTCTGAGGTTCATTTTTAATGATTACTCATTGCTGCATTTAAGTTTTTCCTGTATGCAGACATACAAAAAAAGCAAAATGTAACCTAGCACATCCTGCCCGTGTGCTATGCTACCTTTCCCTGTGCTACAGCCGGTGCTGCCACATCATCTCTGCTTTTGGTAACTGGGCCAGAGCAAACGTAGTCAGGACAGGGCTACCTGTGCATGACATGGAAACCGCAGCACAGCTGCCCCGGCCTCAGAGCCCAGGCTGACTTCAGGAATAGGCCTGGGCTGTTGTTCCATTGTGGACGGGCATGAGCTGGCAAAGTAACCGGTGCAAATGGTAACCGGCAGCGCAGTGCAGCCAGGGCTGGAGTTAAGGCCACCCATCTGCTGAAACAGCTACTGCATGTAGTGATAATAATAATATAAGCCCATGCCTTCTTCACAGCCAATTCTGCCGCGGGATGCAGTTCCCCTCCAGGGAGGGCAGCCCTGACCTTTGCAGGCATCTCAGCCTTCTTCGCTGAGGGCACCCTGAGATCTCGCTGCATTATCTTCACCTGCCAGGCTAGAGGTGCAGGAAACTGAGTTCTTCTTTGCAAGGCAACAAGCAGTCGCCGCTGCAAGGGGGAAGCCTGGAGGAGCTGTGTGGCCAGCAGCCGCTCTCTGTTTCCTGCATGGCCCGCATGAAGTAACGCCAGTCGTGGTGCCTAGATACAGTACCATGCAGCAATCTAGTGGATCCCCTACTGTGGTTTGCTGTGACCGTAACTGAAGAATTTTAATCCTGTGTTTTTAAAGTAGCTCTATTTTTGGCAAGAAGCCATTGTGTTTTGAGCAGCAGGCATTGAAATAGCCACGAAACATCAGAACTAAATTACATTTGCCAAAGAGAGTGGGTGCACTTTGCATTTTCCTTACTTCAGCTTTCCGTATTTCCTCCTTCTCTGTTTGTGCATCAGAAGCTCTTGCTTTAGCTTTATTCATCACTCGTGGCTTAACATGGCACACTACCTGTGCTTTCTAAAGCATGGCACTCCCAGAGCACGTTATCAGTCTCTGCATGTCTCTGCATGGGCACTGGGGTAACACTTGGTGCTGATGTCTGGGCCCTGCAGCAGGGCATTGCTAAATGGGTTACTGTGTTCAGAGGACTGAGGAACTCATGAGAACTCACCTGAAAAAAAGGACTTAAACCCCTACCTCCAACTCCCAAAGCTAGTATTCTCTATTAAACTGTCTGCTGACACCGCCTGAATCGCTCCCCAAGACATGCCCTGCACAAATTCCAACATCACAAAGTCAACAACCCCCATCCCATAATCATAACCATTCCCGCCCCTCAAGATTAAAACTACCTACTAAGCTACCTACTAAGATTCATCCACATAGAAACTGTGCCGCCACAATCCACAGTACTTCCCCCTTGACAAGCCTCATCTCCCATAAAATCCCCACCACCACCACACCTGTGAACACCACCAGGGCAAAACCTACACCATATCCCAAAACCTGTCAATCCTCCCAGGCTTCCAGAAAAGGATCAGCTGGCAAGGACACACAGTGAACAAAACCCAGTAACATCCCTCCCAAATTCCCTAAGAATAACAGCAGGAAAATAAAAGGGATACCCAAACTCAACCACCACCCGCACCCCACAATAGACCCAATTACTAAACCAAGTGCACCGTAATAAAGATTATATGCCACTGTGAGTGGCCCTAAAACAAAACAGAGTCTTGTCCAAAAAAGTAAAATACGTCATAATTTCTGCTCAGCTTTACCCAAGGCTTACGTTCTGAAAAACTATCCTTGTTCTCAGCTATAGAAACAGAAAATGTAATCTTACCAAAAAGACCCTTTGACATAATTTTTGTTCCTTCAAACCCCTAAGTGAGCCATCACCCAGCAGCATCTTTGGAGGTAGTTTAGAGACCTCTGAGTGAAGGATCTAGGGCCTAGAATCATATAGTCTAGGGTTTAGGATCATTTGGTATAACCTGATGTGTGAGTTCCCTCTAAAACCAAAACTTTGAGGGTAAAGCCAAAGTTGATGTCCTATGTCCTGCTATGCAGAGGAGAGGTTGCACAAGTGAAATAAATATGCCATTGCTTCCTGAAAATCCTTTTTTTTTTCTTTATTCTTCAAACAAAACACTATTTGGACTCTCACCTGTGCTGAGCTGTAGCATTTAACTTATTCAGCTCTTGCCAGACTTATAGTCAGACAGTTAGAGAAAAGTAGGGGAAAAACAAGAATCACAAATCTGTTGTGGGGTTTTTCTTATTGTTATTTTTCTTTGTAAGATGAAAGTGACTTTCTGCAACCTGAAACTGTTGGATTTTCCTCTTTCCCCAAAATGTTTTTTTCATTTGTTTTTGACATTGTTTAGAACATAGCCTACCATGTTAGCTTAATTTCTCAAAGATCTTGTACCTCTTTAACAGGGCCTTTTTCTGTCCTCCTGTTACAAAGAAAGGTATCATTTACTCCAGTAATAAACAAATGAGTGTTATAAACTGTTCTCAGATTATTCCACTGTATATATTTTATTCTACATAATGGTTTTCTGGCAATCTAATAATGAAATAAAACATTCCTTAAATGTCACTCTACTTTGCAAGGGATCATTCTTCCAAGATTTTTTTCTGAGGCATTTGCACAGTCATTTTTTACAAGTTTATGTATCCAGAAAGACACCTTGTATACTTTCCATTTGGCCTGCATTAGAAGCATACCGGCCCTTGCCATGTGGCAATGTGTCCTGTGCCACAGACATGGCACTGGTATGTGCCATATGTCTGTCACATTAAAGCCAGTCAAAGGAATCATCACTCTGTAGGAGGGAATGTGGTTATGATTCTTCACAGGAGAGTAGCTGTTGTGTTTTGTTTTTCAGTAATCATACAGTTACACTCTTTCCAGTATTTCTCTGCTGCGTTGTCAACTGAGAAACAGGAAGATTTTTTTTTAGTTGTTTTTGCCAGTCACTAAAAGTGTAAAGGTGTTTTCAGTGCATATTTCTGCAGTGGTGGCTCTGCCATCCTGAAAAAGCAGGTGATGCCTGTGAGTCTGATGGAGTATTCTGGTAGTGATGTATTTGAGCAACCTTCTGAAGGATTTCTACTTCAAGTGCTGATTAGTGAAATCACCTTCCCACACAGATCACATATGTTGCAAAATTTCACTTGTATTTTCATTTTTTTTATTTCCAGTAGTTTATGCGAAAGCAAAGGTGTGTGTGATGCCACATCTCCCTCTTTTCCACAGTAATTGTCTTTAGTAGAATTTAGAGGCCATTTCCTATTAAATATAAACTTCCCTTTTCAGGCTGGCATGCTGCTTCTGTCCGTTTAAACCTGATTCTGGAGTACAAACAGATAAAACCCTGAAGGTCTCTTAAAGTGCATGAAACAGCTTTTTCCTATGGGGATTTTACTGTGAGGCTAGTGGGCTTACAAGGCTCCCTGTAGTCTCCTCTAAACTGTGGTTTTAGTGTGAGTCCTCCTGACTAAGGAGGCAAAGAGTGTCTTCCCTTGAAGACACAGCTTCCAAGAATGAAGTAGCTGTGCTTAGGGAAGTTTCAAGTGATCAACAATTACACCTTCAGTCTCTAATCAAAACAAAAAACGCACTTCGCTACATCATTTCTGCTGCTTGCAATCTGTCCTTGCAATTCATGAGTGCTGTGTAGGAGAAAAAGAGCTGTGAGACCTAGAAAAAGAGAAGGAACTCTGACCGAGAATAACGTCTTTGAGTTCAGCTTTCTGTATGAAATCTCGCCAGCCATAATGACGTGATTAGATGACCCATTTGCAGTGTGGGCGAAAACAGATATCGTGGCTCCTCGCTAAAGACCAAAAGCTAGTGAAGGGTCAGGCAGGAAGAGCATGGGTAGGCGGAAGTAACTAAGCAGATGAAACTGCTGGGACATGGAGAATTTGCTTTGTTGTTCCCTTTTGAGGGCTCTCTTTTGGCCAACTGGTCTCATGACAGCAAAAATGCTGTTTCGAGGGATGGGCTCTATAGAGATTATGTACCACTGATTTCACCATTTGTGGGGTGAGGCCATTTAGGGCAAAAGTGACGTTGCCAGTACAGTCCAGGCATCTGATGGAACCCTGGCAGTGCTGCCGTGAAGCAAGAAGGCATTTCAAGTGCTGATGAGCTCACCCATCTTTCCTAGAACTGCCTATCAAAGAGCAGGGCTGAGCAGTAAATACAGATGCTGATGCAACAGGCTGGAGTTTCTTTCTCGCTGTAATATGCATTATAGCATAAAACATATTCACATATATGTTTGAATTTAAAATGAAGGTGAGATTATAAACTGTACATCTCTAGCATGGACTCCAGTAAACACCTAGTGAATGATTGGACTAGAAGCAGAAAGCATGTTGGTCCATCTGACTTGCAGGGAAGATAAATCCCTAACTACCTGAAATGTTGAAGTATTATATGGGATATGTAGTGAGGGAAGGATGGATCGGCACCAAGAGAGGTTGGGCTGGAATTGGAAAAGTGATATATGAATGAGTGATTCACTGCAAACCTCCTGATGGTTCTATTAGAAAATGCATTTGCAGAATACAAATGTACAGATTTTAAACCAGAAGCCAGCTAACTAAGCACAGGTGCTAGAAACCCTGCAACACACAGACATAGTTCCCATCTGATTTGCAGCAAACTCCTCTGAGTCATTTCATCTTTTCCTTCTTTCTTTCTTTCTTTCTTTCTTTCTTTCTTTCTTTCTTTCTTTCTTTCTTTCTTTCTTTCTTTCTT
>JAWLRI010000170.1:1079255-1092433 GCA_034781795.1 Crypturellus tataupa | reverse complement strand
GAGGTTGTGGAGTCTCCTTCTCTGGAGATCTTCAAGACCCGCTTGGATGCGGTCCTGTGCCATGTGCCCTAGGTGGCTCTGCATTTGCAGGGGGGTTGGACTAGATGACCTCTAGAGGTCCCTTCCAACCTTAGGCATTCTATGATTCTATGAAAAGCAGGTTCTCTGCTCTTTGGCTCCTGTTTCTACTGCTGTATTTGTTAAAATGTAAATCACTTGCCCTGTTCCCCCCCTTTCCCACCCGTCCACTCCACACATTGCTTCTCACTCTGGCAGAGGTGGCAGTGGATCAAATGAGTTGAAAACAGGTCTTCCTCAGAAGCGTGGTGGGGACCTGGTCTAGCGCTCCATAAAATGGTTGAAAATCTCCCCTATCCTTGATGGAAACACATGAGATATGTTGGTCTTGCAGCAGATATTATTGCAAAATAAGTGTGGGTGAAAGATTATACTGATGTCCCCAGCTGATCTTCATCTTCTCATCTTTGTATTTTGAGTCCAGTCTACTCAGTAGCAGACCAGTCTAGCCACAAACCAGTCTGGTTGTTTTCTACAGTTCTACATTTTTTGTCTCATCTCAAAGTCACATGCCAGTGTGTGGATTTTGTTTTTCACAGAAGAAAACTTAAAGCTCTGTGGAAAGAAAACCTTGCAAGTGTGACCCCATGGAGTATTAGACATCCAGGAAAAAAAGGAGATACATAGAGAACTCCAGGTTTATTCTGAAGCTAGGAACTGACTGGAGATGTCAGAACATGCTCTGCTACTGGAATTTTTTTTCCCTCATCTGAGATGGCCTTGTGAGCAATGGTAGCTGAACGAGGCAGATAAGGATCAGAGCAGATAAAGTGGGATAAGTGAACGATTTTGATAAAATAAGTGCAGTGTGAAGATGCATCTGGCGTTAAAGCTGATCTGCTCTACAAAACTATCAAAAAGCACTTGAAGGGCTGTACCCATCATCTTTTCCATCAGCAAGTCACTGGCATCCGCTAACAACACTAGCATCCTCAGAACTAAGAGTGGTCCCGTATTGGGAAGCAGCTGTATGAATACCCTGCACTTGAGGAGCTCTCGGCTAGGGGCAGATTCTCATGATTCCAGCAGTAACTTCAGCATAGTCAGCACTAAGCTGACTTGGCTGTCAGTGTGTTCTGGAGTTAGGATCAGTGGTCTTGGAAACGGACTAGGGATGGCAAGAAGCCCTTGTCGGGGAATTGAACTCTGGTAGCTCTTGTTCTCATGCACTAGAACTAGGAGCCCACCAGGAACCGGTGTGTAAAGGTGAAGTGAGATGGTGGAAGCTCAGGACAGGTGTTTCTGCGGGACAGACCACCTTGTGAGACTGCTCCTTTGCTGTACCCACCAGAAGAGCAGGAGCCTGGATGTTGACTGGCACTGTTCTTTCCTTGCTCCCTAAATAAAATGAAAGCTATTTTGTTAGGGGAACCCTCAAGAGCAAACAATCTTTATCTGCTGAGTCCCTGCTGACTGAGTTAAACTAAGAAAGAACTAATGAAATCCCTATTGTCACTACATATTTTTTTGACCTTTAAAGGGAATATGTTCTGGTGAGTCAGGGGACCCACTGGGAAATCTGTTCAATTTGTTTTGGGCAGAAGGTGAGCTAAGATGCAGCAGTGATTGTGGAAGCTTAAAGCGAAGGCAGAGGGGTCAGAGCAGCATACAAATCTTGCCATGCTGTTGTCTCTCTGGTTTATGCTCAAGCACAGAACTTGAGTCCCTGGAGCTGTCAGGCATCTTTCAACTATTCTGGTTATAAAGCAAATAGAGAAGCTGAAGTGTTTTGCAAATTTCTCCTGACTTAATGCTAAATATGGAGCATAAAAATCCCTACTTTCTGAGAATTAAAAAAAAAAAAGAGAAGGAGGGAGAATGTTGCATTTGCATAAAAAAAAGCAATGAGTGCTTTCATCAAAACAAGTTAGCTTGAACATTTGTATGGCAATATGTGGCCTTTGAGAATGCTGGGGATGATATTAACACTAAAGAGGGGTGAGCCCCGCAGCTCTGCAAAGCCTTTCCTTTATCTAAACTTGGAATTAGGCTGGAGGTGCTGTGCTGAGACAGAATTCAGGTGCTGCCAATAGCCTCAAAGTTTGGAGAGGAAAGGTTTCTTGCATAGTCTTATTTATTTACCAGGACTAGTGATCTCAAATAACAGTGACTCATTGTTTTATCTGATTTGGAGAGTAAACCGGTTCTCTCCAAATGTTGATCTTTAGAATTCTCTAACAAGAGGCTGAGAGACCTTAATTGCCAATTGCTGGTTCTTTTTGTACTGACATTTTCAAGAAATCTAGCCCTTGTTGTCATAGTGCTCATGGTTCTCTCTGTGGCCCTTCTGAAACTGGTGCTAGCTGAGTGGTTGAAACCCAGGTTTCTGGTGCTTCCATTTCTGGTGATTTTAATACTGTTGTGGCCGTCACAAGCCACAGCCGCCCTTGGAGCGGTGGGTACCAAGTCAGAGGAGCTTGGCACTTGAAGCATCTCTCCCAGCCTAAAGATTAGGCACTGCTGCTCTAAGCAAACAGCTTAGAGAAACTACAGCCTTGTAGTTTTCCCTTGAAACTGTCTTTGGGGCTGATGTATATGCTGCCGACCAGCAGAGCCCTTCCGTGTCTGGCATCTTCTGGAGTCACTGGAGTCATCGCCTCATGTCTGAGCAGGCTAGAGAGTTGGCTCCCCTGCACTGCATGTGTCTTTGGGGAGACCTGGCAGCGGGTTTCTGCTGGAAGGGTGCGTGTTGTTCTCTTCAAAATGCAGAGCTAGACCTTGGGGTAGCACTGATGAAAGAAGCTTTGGGATTTTTTTGTTTGTTTTGTTTAAAAAAAAAAAAAGATGGGGGCAGGGGGGACTGCCTTCTGTTCTGGGGTTCAAAAGCCAACTCCAAAGGGCTTTCTCCAAATTCCTGCCGTTTCCCACACTCCTCTATTCTGAGTGCATTATAATTTTTGTTTTGATATGTGCGTGATGCTTTGCTGTTGTACCAACTGTAAAGCACCAACAGCAGCAGTATCCTGGGAGAAGCAGTGTAACAAAATGGTTATGGCAGGTGCTGCTTCAACAGGTTATAGGTTGAGCGACTTTGAGGTTTGTGTCAGGTGAGGTTGGTGGCTGTCAGGCACCTGGACCTCTGAACCTCACATGGCATCAGTGCATCTGGATCCTGCCTCGTGGGGCCAGTACAGGAATGGCCTTGCGGAAAGGACAGCAGAAGCAGTTGTTTTTAGCGCTCTTAACTGCTCAATCTGTCTTCAAAGTCTCCCAAATTCTTGACCTTCAGGGCAGTTCTGACTGCAAATCCCTCCCCAGACCATTGTTTCATAGTGATCCGTGAATTGCATGCATTAGAAATGCGTTGATCCATTGATCGCTCTGATCCAAAGCTATTGAAACCTTTGGAAAGTTCCTCATTAGTTTGCCGGATGGGAATGTGACTGTAGCTCTACATGGAAAATCTGAATGTTCTCTGCCAAGGCAGTGAAGATTGGCTCGGTGTCCCAAAAACATTCTCCGTTCCCTTCTCAGGCTTTTCCCAGCATCATTGAGGAAAAAGGTGGGAAGGACCAATGGAACTGGAAATGTATTGCATTTTCCAGGTGCATCCTTTTGGCATTTTAGACTCCTCCCTTAGCAAAGCAGATCTGCCTGTAGAAACAGCAACAGTTTGATGGGAGAATCTCTGGAATGTGAAATTTGGGGTTTAAGTCTGTGTGTGTACACACCAGCTCCCAGGTTCCATCCAGAAGGTCATGTTCTTCCTGATGTATCCTACAGAAAATCCCAGGCTGTTTGTGTAACTATGATTAATCAAGGCAGATGACTTGATTATTTTTTAATAGAATATTCACCAGTGTCTTTAGGGGAGGACAAAGGTTGGTGGAACTTCATTCCCCCGTGCCTCTTTGTTCTGTGATGGGTAATTATTTTTAAACTGCCCATGATGCTTTGAGTTCAGGTGATTGTGCTTTTTTTTGTGGTTGTCAAAATGTCAATTTTAATGAAAGTCTGTATGGAGCTGCTTTTGTACCTAAGTGATTTAAGCCTTTAGGCTAAGCAGCCTGCTGATAGCATTTTCAGATGAGTCAGAAAGGCTTGTGTTTCCCTTTCTCTCTCTTTTTTTTTAATATATTTTTGGTTGGTTAGAATGTCTTCATCAAAATTAGTTATTGAAGGTTGTTTTTTGTTTTCTTTTTTTTTCCTGCCTTTTAAAGGATAAGCTGCTGCTTGTCAGCTCATCACAGAGCTGATTGGAATTCAGCTGCTTGCATTGCAGTCACATTGGGGAAAAAGGCAGTTCCTGCGTAATAACAATAATTGAAAATTAATAGTAGATTAAATTAATACGTAATTAGAAAACACTAATGCTTCTCGCAAACAAAGGCTGATCCCTATAGGAGCTTTATGAATTGAAGAGGAAAAGTATATGATGCTTTCCCTGAGCCCTGTCTTTATTCTGGCTTGTGGATCATTAAAGCAATTATAATTTCACAGAGGTTTGATCTGGAATTGATTTCTTTGTGATGATTCAATTCAGAAGCTTCCTTCAGGGTGGAAGATGACAAAAGATGAAGTATGTAAATCCCTGGTGCTGTCCACAGACGCCTATGAATGCTGGCACCTGGCCAGCGAGGATTCACCACAAGGAATAGTCTTCCTTTGACCTCATGACTGGAGTGTGAGATATTTTAGGACTTAATTAGAAAATGGTTAATATTGGCTTCCTGCCAGGGCTGAGTTGGAAGAGGACATGGACAGGGCACAGGGCTGGATCAGATACTGCTCCCTCCTGATCAGAGGATGCTGATGGTATGAATTTTGCAGAGATTTGTGTTACAGAATCACAGAGTGGTTGAGGTTGGAAGGGACCTCTCGAGATCATCCAGTCCAACCCCTGCTCCGGCAGGGACACCCAGAGCAGGGGCACAGGGTGGCATCCAGGTGGGTTTGGGAGATCTCCAGAGAAGGAGC
This sequence comes from Crypturellus tataupa, assembly GCA_034781795.1. Lineage (NCBI taxonomy): Eukaryota > Metazoa > Chordata > Aves > Tinamiformes > Tinamidae > Crypturellus > Crypturellus tataupa. The sequence continues at coordinate 1,087,438 of JAWLRI010000170.1, read as the reverse complement.
CTCCACAGCCTCTCTGGGCAGCCTGTGCCAGGGCTTGGGCACCCTCACAGCAAAGAAGTTCTTCCTCACATAGAAATTAAACTTCCTGTGTTTTAACTTCCACTCATTATCCGTTGTCCTATCACTGGCTCCCACTGGCCCCATCCTCTCTACATTTACCCCTCAGGTACTTACACATGTTAATCAGATCTCCTCTCAGTCTTCTCTAGGCTAAACAGCCCCAGCTTGCTTAGTCTTTCCCCATACGATAGATACTCCCATCCCTTCATCATCTTCGTGGCCCTGTGCTGGCCTACCTCCAGCAGCTCCGCGTTCCTCTTGTCCTGGGGAGCCCAGAGCTGCCTCCAGTGCTCCAGGTGCCTCCCCAGAGCTGGGCAGGGGGGCAGGATCCCCTCCCTGGCCCTGCTGGCAACGCTCCCCCTGCTACAGCCAGGAGACCATTGGCCTTCTTGGCCACAAGAGCCCGTTGCTGCCTCGTGGATAACTCGGTGTCAACCAGGACTCCCAAATCCTTCTCTGTGGAGCTGTTTTCCAGCAGGTCAACCCCTAATCTGTGCTGGTGCCTGGGGTTATTCCTCCCCAGGTGCAGGACCTGCACTTGCCCTTGTTGAACCTTATGAGGCTCCTCTCTGACCAACTCTCTATCCTGTCCAGGTCCCTCTGAATGGCAGCGCAGCCCTTGGGAGTGTTGGTCACTCCACTCCATTTGGTCCACAAACTTGCTCAGGGTGCACTCAGTCCCCCTGTTCAAGTCATTGATGAACAGGCTGGACAGTACCTGGGCCAATACTGATCCCTGCGGGACACCACTGGTCACAGGTGTCCAACTAGTCCCCCCCATTTATCCTGACCCTCTGAGCGCTGTCATCCAGCCAGTTCTCAGTCCTCCTCAATGTCTTGCACTGTTAGCACGAAGACTCTGAGAATGTGGCTCTTGACAAAGCTGTCCTTTCTGCAGATCAGGTTTCCAAGATTGGTGGATGGAGGTGGTCAGTTGGGAAGGGAGAGGGATGCCAGTGGAGAGGCCCCAGGTGGAAGAGCATGTCTGTAGCATGGACTTGCTCTTTGGGAGCTCTCTGAAGATATGAGTGGAAGAGGGGCTAGCTGACTTTAATTGCTCTTGTTGTCCCATTGTCAATCTCTGCTCTCCTACCCACCTCTCCTGTCCTCTTGTGATCCTACACAGGTCACAGATTCCTCCTTCCAACTGTACCTCTGTCATTTACAAGGTGTTCAAGTAAGTGGGCATATGATGGCAGCAGCCATGGGCAGGATAGTTGCATATAAAGGCTGCAACTGGGTTTGTGTAGGGGAACCAGCACTGAGTTTGGGTGCTTATTTTATTTTATTTTATTTTATTTTATTTTATTTTATTTTATTTTATTTTATTTTATTTTATTTTATTTTTTAATCGTCTCCTTGCCAGCCATGCGCGTCAGGAATATTTGGCTCTCTGCTCCATAGCATATAGTAAAATCTTAAAAGCAAATTCATGAGAGCACTGTACTGCATAAGCCAAGTTTGGCAGAGCTTCCCAGCGTGACAAACTGCCTTAGGCCCGGTCCTAATCAGTAAAACACAGTAAAAGCCAAGAGCAAGACATTTAGCACTGATGGTGTAGGGACATGATTGTATGTTTGCCATTCATGAGGGTGATCTCATGCTTCAGAAGACTCCAGAATTGGGGCCACCGCTACAGCCTCGCTCCCCTTGCTTGTCAGGATGGGACAGGTTTGTGTCCGCTGGGTCTAGCAGGAGCTTTCTTGTACTGGGTATCCTTGGAGTATCAGCAGCCTGGGTGAGTGGCATGTTGTGCTGCCCTTTGTGACGCAGTGAATCATGGCAACTCTTGTTGGAGTGCCAAGGCCACCCTAGTTCTGCTCTTCGTAGGGTCTGCAGAGTCCCTGTGTGCTGATCCATGTGTCTTCTCGTGGGTTTGCCTCGATGAAGATGCCTGGTGTCCTCACTCATGGGAGAAGGGATCCCTTGGGTGAGTCTGCTCTGGGGCTGGCAGGTTGCCCTGGGCAGTTCAATGCCAGATCGCTCCCGTGAGACAGGTGTGATGGAACAAGAGCAGCCATACAGAAACCGAAGGTTTACTGCCCTCTCCTGACATGCCTTTAAAGGCCTTTCTGCTAGGCAGAGCCATATATTGTAATAAAATACAAGGGAAGAAGGAAAATACAGCAGAGGAGAACACATCAGGGTGCAGCGAGCCCAGTGCAGTAGAGAAAATTGGGACCTCATGAAAAATAATCATAAAGTTTGCTAAGCAGCTGCTCTGCTACCTGCCTCTCCTCCCCATCAGACCACATTGCTTGTGGGAGGTAATGCAGCCGTCTGAAACTGATGCCTGCAGAAAGAAATATTCCCTACTAATTTGCTTGCTTCTTGGCCCCACGCAAGGCTTAGTTTTTATTTTGCAGCTGTGTGCACAGAGACCCTCCTTTGCTCCATTTGCATTTGGGAATCCTGCTGGAACGGGTTGGGAGTTTTGTTCCTCTGGATCAGATTGTTAATGTTTGACTTCAGTTGCTGCTGCATCTTAGGACTTTACAAAAATGAAGCAAAAAAAGGAATCTCTTCAAATGAAGGGAAAGAAATTAAGATAGACTTTTAGCTTTAATTGCATTCATTAGGCTTGGTGCATTCATTAGGCTTGGCAGTTATAAGAAGAAAATGTCAGGGAAAGATGAATTAAAAAAATAAAGGAAGAAATGATTTCAATCAGAGGGAGGCAGGCCAGGTTCATAGCAGGGTTATCCAACACTCCTGCACCACAGCAATGCTTGCTCAATGAGAGCATTTGTTTAGAGCTTCAGTGAGACAAGCTCACATCTTGGTGCAGACTGTCCAGCTCTGACTTGGTCTTCCAGCATCTTCCTGATTTTTTATATTTTTAATGGACTCTCCCTCCCGCCAACCTTGCTGTGGCCTCCCCTGTCCTCACAATTCCACGTGGGATTTGTGTGCCCAGGACAGGGGCAGTGCTATGCTCGGTGCGCACGTGTCCATGCAGTAGGGTGACCATTCCGTGCATGGTCATCTTGGAGGACATTCTCAAGGGATATGGGACATACCAGAGCTGAGCACAGATGGTCCTGCCCAAGGTGTGGTTGGAGGTGGTCCAGCCTCTCTCCCAAATGACCTAATGGCACGCAAATGGGTGACCTTTCCTGGAGGGCTCAGTTTGAATCCGCAGCCTGGACTTGGGAGTGCTGCGTATCCCAACCAACGAGAAACCAAATGGGCTAGAGCTGTGCCAAGAAACCTGGGGACTTGGCTGTGTGATTCTAACACAGAGGTGGGGTTATTCTTCTCATCTTTGGAGGCATTTGAAGGAGTCTCCCTTTCCCCTACATTGCTCCCCGTGTAGCTTCCTGGCAGTGCAGCCGTCAGAGCTGCTGCTGAGCCCTGTGAGCTCCCCTTACCGTCATCTCCAGAGCTCCTTTGTAGGCAAGGTGTTCTAATGCTTCAATAGCTGACACTTTGACAGAGCATCTGAAATATTGAAAACAGTCACAGAAGAAAAACAAGCATAGAGAATTTAGTGTTTTCTGAGTCAGTATTTTGTTTTGAAGTCAAGTTCTGGAATGAGTTGCTGAGATTGGCAGGAAAGCAACAGATCCAAATAGAAATTATTGTGGTGTTTGGAAATACTGGTTCCCAAATCCTTTTCTTTCCTTTATATATCTTACTGAAACAGAATTCCACATTTCCTCAGGAAAATGGAAACTTTTGTTGGAATTTTTTTTTGTTTAAAAATAACCCTTCATTGCTAGGAGCTTTGGTAATGTGTGTTGGTCTTTTTCTGATCTGAGTCATTTCAGCTGTAGTTGGGACTTTTTGACAGAATTGGCATCAACATTCAGTGCATTGTGCCTCTTGCTCTTTCATGACAAATACCTTCACTGTTCTTCAGTTTGCTCCCTACCCATTAATCTTCCTTTACTTTAGGGATCCGCTTAATCTTTTAAGAGCTGCTGCTTTTAAAGAGAAGAGTTTCAGATGCTAACTGCATCATGTTAAACTCAGGCAGTTGAATGTTTTTCTTGCGGATGACTCAGAGTTGTTAAACTTAGAGTATGTTGAGGTCTCCTGTTCTAGGCTGTAGATGCTGTCTACCCTATCCGACCAGTTGTCCCTTGATTTTGGGGAAAAAAAAGGCACTTTCATATGCTCCTTTGCAATAGCTTTCCCTGCTTCTCCTTCTTTCCACTCTTTCACTAAAAATGAACAAAGCCGACATAATTTCTATCTGCATTTGCAGTGTGTCCGGAAAGGGAACTGTGCACATTAGGGTGCACTGCTGGGCTAAGGTTTGGTGCCTAGGTAATGGTAGCCTTAGGGCTGCCTCTGCTGGTGTCAGGCACCTTTAACTCAGGTTCTGTCCTGAGGAAGTTGTGTTTGAAGTGAGCAGGATATGAAGACCTGATCAGTACCCACACATTTTAATCAACAAGCAGTGGAGATCCTGAGGCTGTTGACTGCCAGAGGACCTGCTGAGCCTGAGGTCTGTGCTATAAACACAGGCAGTTTTTTCCCCTCCTTGAGCAGCCACATCTGTGCTTGTGGTCACCCATGTAAAGGATGAAAAAGCCTCCCAAAGGGTCAGGGAGGCAGTGCTGGAAAAGCTACTCTGAGACAGATACGTTATTTTATATGGTGCCAAGATGACCTTGTGGGATAACAAGCTCCACTCTATTAGAAAAATGGTACTTAGAGCATCTGGATCAAATCGAGCTAATTGGAACTGACCTCACTGATTCAGTGCCCCAATTAATTCATCTGACTTTGAGAAGTCTGCAGAAGGGCCGTACTCAGCTGTTCTCTGTTGTGATGTGCAGCCCAGCACTTGCTTGAGGAAAGACGTTTGCCTGGCAGGGAATTTGGGATCAAAGGGAATGATGGCCTTACACATACACCTGAGTATGCACTGAGAAGTACTATCTTCAAAATACACTTCCATGAAAGTCAAGATGTTTGGTGTCTATCTGTCTAGTTTAGAGAGCCTGATTGTGTAGAAAGTGCTTGAGAGCTTGGTTAACCTCTCATCAGATAGACAGTAACCAAGAGAGATGGAAGCTCTTCTGTTTGGGGAAGGGATCAGCTCAGTATTTACCTTAAGCTCTTCCAAACTTCGCAGTCTGAAAAGCTGGTACAAAATGAAACTGTCCTCATATGGAGCAATACGTCTAATACTGTGAGTCAGAAGGTGTTGTATTTGTTAGGATCAGTGCCCCAAAGTGGAATTTCCCAGGCTTTTCTTGTCAAGACAGGTATTTTGATGTGGTCTCTTAATTTGAGACTCCAGAGTTTCAACTTCCTTGATGATTTTAGAGCAGACATTGTATGGTGGCCAAAGAGCTGAGTTCTCTTCCTTATTCTCCTGTGAATCTTGGACCAAGTAATTTATTTCTATCTGCTATATTTCTCATATCTGAACCATAAGTAATGTCCTCCTCAAGGTACCAGTGTTGACACGAGGATTTTGTGAGCTCACATCAGATAAAGTACCCACATCATCCCCAAGTTTGAAGGACATAGTAAACCAAGAGTGTAATTGCTCCACATACAACTCACTAACTGCTGCTTTCGTAGGTAATTCTCAAAGAAGTTTGCATAGAAGGCCAGGTCCTTCTAATGTCACAGATAAGAAAGCCGAGGCACCACAGATGGGTCCAGTCTGCAGTTGCCAGAGGATGGTTCTCGTAGCTGAGCAGTATATGAAAGAACTCAGAGCCAGATTAGTTTTGCAACCACAATATTGACAGTATTAATACAAGAATATTGTAGCTCCAACTAGCAGTCTGGCTGTGTGCGCAGACTGCCTTTCTGATGCCTCCGTGAGCACTGCGAGCCAGGTACCTCCCAAGGTTTCGCTCCATGGCTGGTTGCCTGCACATTGCTACATCGACCAGAGATTAACTTGGGAGGGATGTGCTCTCTGCTGCTTTTTTCCCAGACTTTGCTGGTGTTGCCTGCTCTGTGCCTGCCTGTCTCCGTGCTGGGGTCGTAGGAAGATACACTGCCAGGCTGAGATTTAAATTTAATTTCTTTACCATGTAGCTAAATTAGAGCAATGTGTTCAGTGAGAGATCTTCATGGGAATCCCAGGGGGATCCAGCATCCCAGGGGGAGAAACAGATGGGACATTTAGTTTTACTGACATACTTGCCTTGCTTTGACCCCTTGGTAAAACTCTTTGCGATTAGATTTGCAGTCTGAAGTGCCAAGCGGCATTTTAGAATAGACTTTAACATGAAGAATTGAAAGTTCGTAGTTTTAGTATATGAATCCAGTCTCCTCTGTCTGTTTTAAGGCAGGTGGGCTCACAGAGCTTGGGGTGGATTAAAGGCAGCTGCCCAGGGCCTCACAAGCAGAGTCAGGTCTCTGCTTCCCAGAAGTGCTGATTTGGCCATGGTAGAGCCCACGGATCTGTCAGGAGGAATCTCAGCTGCCACTTGTGCTACAAGGGGAGATTAAGGTCTTGTCCACTTCCCTTCTCCGTGCAGGTACATCCTCCAGCACTAGTCGGGCTCGCTTGGACAAAACTCCCAGGATGCTGAGACAGTGTATTAAAGCGTTTTCTTTAGAAAGATACTCCTCGTAACAGAAGGAGCGCACGGGATACCTGCCTCTGCCACGCGAGGAACTTGGGTGCCAGGGTGGAGCAGCAGAGCACGTGCACTTATTCCATCATATCTGGATTTGTGATAAGTTGTGCTGTGCTCATTTTCGGCGTGGATGTGGTTCAATGTGTGCAGACAGATTGCACACATTCAGACAGAATGTGTGCAGACAGAATGTGTCATCTCTGCATGCAGGGCTGTCCAGGACGCTCTGTTGACCCCCCATCCCGGTGGGCCCAGGGCAGAATGTATTTCCTCCAGCCTTAGAAGCTGAAGGCTGTTTCTCTAATGCAATATGGCTTATTTTATGACTTCCATTTTCACTAGTATTGCCCGGGCTTGTGGGACAGCAGTATTGGGAGACACACGAAAGAAAAGGGGGTTTCCTTGAGGCCATGGTGAATGTAGCAGCAGTGCCTCTTTCTGTACTGTCCAGCCATCCAGAGGAAGAGGATGGCTTGTTTAGTCTGGATTGTCTAGGAAAAAACACCTAGAGGGATAGCTTTGCCAGTTGCAGGGATCTCTGGCTTAAATATTGGGTATAAATTCTTGTGCTTCTCAGGAAGACATTGCCTCGTTATCTGCCAGTGATCCATATGAGCCCTACAGCCTTTAACTGGTGTAGCAGAATATTTTCTGTCCCTTGGGTTAAGGGAAATGTCTTGTTATTGCTCATCTATGCAACTGGCTTTCTGGTGTGGTAGAAAAAATACACATCTGAGCCTGTGGAGAAAAAATACACATCTGAGCCTGTGGAACTAATAGACTGGAGTGACAGCGGTATGGATATGTCTGGCATCTCTGTAGTGCTTCTGCGTCAGTGATGAGACAGAGACAAAAGATCACAGGGAAATATAAACTAGCCTGGCACAAGAATCCCAAGGAAGCGACTGCTCTGTCGCTACGGTTTTTAAGAACACATCTGTCCAGAATTTGGCTGAAGAGGAAGCTTAGTATGGAAGAACTCTAAGGTCCAGGGCAAGTTTAGCAACATCTTTCTGTAGGAGTAGGATCCAAAGTGTCTTTCCCATGAACGGGAAGAAAAAAGCATGAAAGACAATTCCCGGATATGAGGAAGCTAAATGGTTGTGTGGATATCTCCAAATGTCCAAGAAGACACAGAATCATAGAATCACAGAATGCCTAAGGTTGGAAGGGACCTCTAGATGTCATCTATTCCTACCCTGCTGCACATGCAGGACCACCTAGAGCACATGGCACAGGGCTGCGTCCAAGCGGGTCTTGAAGGTCTCCAGAGAAGGAGACTCCACAACCTCCAGTTCCAGTGCTCTGTCACGCTCACTGTCAGGATTTTTTTTCCTTAAATTCCTGTGGAACTTTTGGTGTTTAAGTTTGTGGCCATTTCCTCTAGTTCTATCGGTGGCCACCACTGAAAAGAGGCCGGCCCCATCCTCTTCACTGCCTCCCTTGAGGTACTTGTACACACTGATTAGATCCCTTCTCAGCTTTCTCCTCTCCAGGCTGAACAGGCCCAGCTCCCTCAGCCTCTCCTCATAGGGCAGATGTTCTAGGCCCCTGATCATCCTCGTG